>CAKJVB030000001.1:0-105000 GCA_918026665.1 Diabrotica balteata | reverse complement strand
TTCTTCGTCCACATTCCATCTTTTAATCTGGTAACATGCCACGCCCAGTTCCATTTCAATGTTGTAATCCTTTGAACTGCGTCAGTAACACCAGTTTTTCTCATTAACTCGGACGCGTCTTGCACGATTTTCATGAATTTTAATACGTACATATGTTGTGATACAACAAATATTCTTGTTGCCATGAACAAGATCCCATGAACTCTCTTATTTTAAATGGATCATCTTGTATATTTTGTACCTTTTGAAATTCCTTAGGAACTACTAAGCATTTTTGACTTATGTTCCCTATACCTAAATGCCATAATTTTGCAGTTATTCCTACATTGATAAATAATATATTTAGATGTCTATGACTGTTACAATAACAACTTTGACATTTTAATAAATCATTTCTGGTGGCGTTTATTTAAAGTCACAATGGATTATATATCTTAAAAATATTGTTTAAGATTAAGATTAAGATTTTATTTATATTAGGATATGATTGATATAGGAGAAAATGAAATGAATAGCCTCCTTTTCTTTACTTTTAATTACTAATGAACAAAAAAATTGGTCCCAAAAAAGTGGATATTTTCTGTGGAAATCGACAAATCTTCTTTTGCTGTAGTGAAATAATCTATTTAAGAATAATTTTGTCCAGGTTTGTAAGTGACAAGTTGACTTTTGCCTCTGAAAGAATGTGTTGTGTTATTACAATAATCGCCATATCTAATTAGCTAGTCTTCATGTATTATTTCATTATAATGTCTGGATTATGATTCTTCCTTACTCATTATCACTCAGGCACCGAATAAATAAACATTTCTTGAGTATTTTTATATATATCCTTGCGTATAGTATATGGAGCTTTTCGTACAACACCAATCGAATGTATTTATTGTGAAATTGGTGAACCGTCCTTAGAAGACAGAAGTGTGTTTAAGTGTAGCATACACCCCAAAAATCAGGTCTAGCTCAAAAAACCCTACTATTCAAAATTATTTTACAAAAAGGTTCCTAAATCTCTTCATAAATAAGCCAAGAATAGCCAAACCCTTTTACGCAAGAATAGAAGCTACTTAAATCAATTAAACTACACGTTACCAGAATGCTTTTCCTTTCAATCGTCTTCAATTCCTCCATGGCAAATAAAGAATTCTAGTGCCTAACCCGCGTCATTCCTGTTGGCAAACATTTAACCAACCCACAGTTAATCAAATCCGCCTTCAATGATATGCTTCACAACTATTATATATTAGATTACTATTATATTCACAACATATATATGTGATTATACACATATATACAGCATTTCATTTCATTTGATTCATTATTATATCAATGTCGTCCGCAAAACAGATGCGATAGGTAGAAATCATCAATGTTAATATCTTTATGATCCCCATTCTAGTTCTTTAAAGAACTCTTCTATATGACATTATATTAATAATTGTATTAGTAAGTATACTCCTGTATATAAATATACTATTATTTATTTTATATTTTAGTGGATATACCAATACCAATACTCGCGTATTGGTATTCGTATCGCGAATCGATTATAATCGTATTATAATCGCGAGTATTAATTTGATATTGTAATTAAACGCAACATAAAATTACTTGTTGAGGAGAATGTTTGCACTAAATTCAAATAGAATATTATAAAACAAAATAATTAAATACATAATATATAAAAGCTACGTAATTTGGCTTGTGTTTAATTGCTTTAGTAACTTATATTACCTATACGATATTCAAAAGTTTCAAAACATATTTTTCATATAACTTAGTATACGTTACGATTTTATTTAAAAAAGACTACAAATACAAGAAAGCAACAATGAATACTTCTAGGATCAAATCTTTATTACGAATTTAAGTCACTGCTAAGTCACACTTAACTGTATTAAATTTATTATTAAAATTGGCGGTTACTTAATGGTCATGTTCAATATTTCTGTTTGTCGTTAAACTGGTACAGGTATCGTGACATCATGTCTTCATCACTACGTGATATTTGCAATATTTCTCTACTTTTCTCTATCCTCCGTCATTTTGCAAGAGGAATATCGGTGGTGGTGACGAAGAACGGTGAACTAGACTAGTCAACCGTTCCTGAGTGGTGACAATGTGCCGTGTATGATGTGAGAGATTTTCCTCTACCTCTTTTACTTTTGACGTTTTCTTATAGTGTAATTCCTGAAAACATCCTTAGAAAAACTCTTCAAAACAGGCTATGATATGTTCTAGTTCATGTCTATGTATTTGCCGTGTGTAAAATCTCAAATAAAAGTTGTTTCTCTTTGCAAAAAAAAAATAAATTATTTCTAGTTCGATTTTTGTAACTTAAAAAACTATGTTTTTAATGAATAATTTGCTTAGTTGTAATATAGCCTAGGCTATTTTTTTGCTGGAATCCCTTCAGAATGTGCCCAATATCGATAATCACGATATGCGCCAGTCGCAAACCCTGTGCTAATTTTTTTATTTAACAAAATCTGAAAACAATTGAAAATTATGGTTACACGGCAAATGTATGCCGTTTAAAAGTTTGAGCCTTTTTTTATATGTAAAAAAATTTGCAAATATCTGAGGATCTTATTTAGAGCCTACAACAAATTTGAAAATTTGCGATTTTTTTCCAGTAGGCTGGATTGCAAAATTATTATGCAAAACCTATCTGACCGATCTTAACAAAACTTGACACACGTTTTAAACATATTAAAAAGTTTTTCTAGGCGGAATATAGAGCTTGTAAGTCAAGTTTAGAAGGTCGAAAACATTTAAAGGATTAACTTCATTTTTTTGTACTTTTTTTTTCAATCAGTGCTATTTTTTCAACAATAAACATTAAATTTTTAATTTACAGCTAACGAAATATTGTGTAAAACTGAATAACGAAACTTTTAACTTTTTATTATAATTTTTTCTCTAGGATCAATATTTTCTGAATTATAAACGAAAATAAGAGCAAAAAATGAGAAAATTTCAATTTTTTTCAGATTTTGTTAAATAAAAAATTTAGCACAGGGTTTGCGACCGGCGCATATCGTGATTATCGATATTGGGCACATTCTGAAGGGATTTCAGCAAAAAAATAGCGTCCTCCGGAAGCTATTTCCAGATTTCCGGATTTAAATGTCCAATCCAAAACAGATCTCGCCTAGACTAATAACACATAGGCTAACACAAGTTAATTTGTCATAATGATAAATATCCATATCTTCGTTACCGTCGTTTTTTGAAGTGTGTATTTTTTTTTATTGAGTTAATGCCTCGACAACTATGATCATTGGCATGGTACAGTCAGGTACCTAGTGTAGTGGGTGTGTGTATATGTAGAGTAATTGTCTTGATACTTAGCAAAGTCGACGTCATTGTCTTTGCTAAGAGACGCTAATTGTATCCGAACGTCTGCGGTCCCTCTGGTGAGTACCGATCGCACATGGATAGAAATTATTTTCATTCATTAATTTTTAATAAACAAAAGAAGTGTGTATTTGAATTGACATACTTATGTAAATATTATGGCCCTAGTCAACGGTGGAGAGATTCCATGTATCATTAGAATATATATGCTTAGATATATTAAGTTTATATAGAAATGATAATATAATAAATACTTTTATTTCTTATACACAAAGTATACAGTTTGTCTTTAGCAGACGAAAAATCTGATTTCATAGTTCAAAGAAGAATGGTTTGTATGTGGGATGAAATGTTTGCAATATAGTTTAACAATTTATGTTGTCATCTTATTTTTAGATGTGTCTTCTTCTTCTTTGAGTGCCTCTCCTATCGGAGATTGGATGTCATTATGGCGATTCTACTTTTATTTTTATTTACTTAGAGGTGTAATTTAGCATTAAGATGCAGACTACTTATGAGACTAATAATAATTCCGCTTAGTAATAATCTATCTTTAAAATTAATGCTGTTTTTTTCAGACAGTGTAGTATTAATATGTGCAAAATAATACAATTTGCTTTTAACGAGTGAGTTATATAAATCAACTTATAATTTATAATCTGAATTCGGCATTTTGGATTGTTAAAAGTATAGTAGGTAGTTTGCTTTTGCTGATTCCAATATAAAGTTGTATCAAAGATTTCACTCATAAAAATTACTTCTTCCATTGCTTTAAAGGTTAGTTGTTTCATCTTTGTTCCTAAAGTAAATAGACAAAATAAATTATATCCTCTACAAACTATTTGATTTTATGATGATAAATACTAGCTTTAATTGGTATTGGTACTTTTTTTGGGAAGTCATTTATTGTTATAACTGGTCGTATTGCAGCCATTTGGAATATTGTACATCTTTCATTCATTTAACCATCTGACTGAAGTTTTGTCTTAAAGATTACTTCGTAGCTAGTACCGATGGTTTTACGTATCCTCCAAAGCACAGGGACGGTTCAAATAAATTAAAAATTATCAAAGGTGTGGTGCCTATATACCGGGGATCAAAATCAGCACGTCCGGATTGGTAATCCGGTACAATAGTCACCGGCTGCTCTATTTGCATTTAGTTATACTGTTGAACAGAATTATTTATAGAATTGGACTTCGACTAGAAGTTTGAGTAATTCCCCTATTTGATATATTTGGTACAATCTTTGTTAATCAGCATTGCATATAATAGTTTCTATTATAAAGATACTGTTCAGGCCAAAACGCAAGGCGGGTTAATATGCTCAATTTTCCCAAACCATAATTAGAGCTATTAGAAGATAAATTGTTTAAAAACTATTAATAAAAGATTAAGAAAAGTACCACGTAGTATTGCTTTATCTAAAAGTGGCGATTAGGTTTGAGCCAAGTATATTGATCCAAGGCGATCAAGATAATAGCAATACACCAGGTAAAAACTTACCCAAATCTGGATAGTAGTTGAGCGTGAAGACAGAACTATTTTAAACTATCTACTTACGAGTATAGTCAACAGGCCGGACCTTTTATACATCAGTATGGAAAGTAATATAAGAGGACGATTTGCATACTTCTATGGGAAACTCCGAAAAAACTATGGTTTTCTATGCTCATTTAGACCTCAAAGAAAAAGGTAAGTAATATGAAAAAGCTGAATTCTGGAACTAGCAGCATAATTATAAATCTCCAATTACTTCTTAAGTGAGAATTGACGTGAAAGAATAAGTAGATTGCTTCTACCAGAATTAATAAAAATATATGAGCTGTAACTTCCTATCTAAGAATATGTGGTGGTAAAACCTGTAATACTGCTCTAATAAGGAATAATAGAGTGATTTTCAAGAATTATATGGACAAAATGATTACTGATAATTATGGGTCTAAAACAGATTGCGTAATAAAATTAGATAATGAAACTTCAATCAATTTGGACTATGTTTTGAACTATGTACTAAAGGGTATGTTTTAATATCGCAGAAGATATTCTTAAAGATAAAAAGGGAGTATTGTTACACAAAACTAATTAAACTTGTAAAGAGACCAAAAGTAAGGATCTTAGTACGTTTTAGTACACAAAGTAGAGAAGTCAAGAGCACTGGACATTCCTGGGCTTGTTTGATTGCCGATAAAAAAAACTACTTATGAGTTTCGCGGTCAACTGGCAGTCCGAGGTAGAATTGAACAGGCTGCATAGCTAATAATTACTTTATCATTCTATTTTGATGCAATTTATAGAAACGAAATAAACGTAAGTCGGAGATACTGATAAATCAAAGTCACGTTGACTTCCACTGAGAAGAGCGAAGGGGAATACACACAGGTGTAGGAAATGAAAAGGCAATAAAATATTGAGGAACTTAATGTTAGGAAATGGAGGCCTATTTTAACAATAGCAAATTAAAGCTTGCATGTTTTGATCCGATCTATGCAAACAGGAAAATCTTTGAACTGCTATAAGAAAGTTGCTTTCTTTTATTTAGAGAAAACAGGTTTTTGGTGGATTTCAATGAAATATTCATATTTTGTAGAAAATATTATCAGTAAATTATAGAAACGAGAGGTAATACTTACAATATAATATAATACTCAAGTAAGTTATACTAATAAGTTGGTTATTTTATTATTTTATTCGTAGCGAAAACATAGAAGTTATGGTGTCCTGACTTTTGTGAGTATCCAATATTTCTTGTAATTTAATTTGAACGACTTAGTTTACAGTTGTACTTTCCTTCTTTTACCAATTCGTATATCATGCTGTTCAATATATATAGACTTTGTTGTATAAATGGATAAAGAAATATTTTATGTGATGCAAAATGAAGATTTTGTGGTACAAATAATATTTAGTCGGTATTTTAATTTATTAGGTATATTTACGCGGGAGATAAATCATTGGTGAATAATTACAGCTAAAAATAGCTAGATTTTGTTTCCAGCGAGATTAAGGTTCATTCAGGAGTACCTCGGGGTTACTGAGGTTAAATTACAGGACCCCTGTTATTTAACATATTTATCAATGATATACACCACTGTTTCCAGCACAGTTCACCTCTTCTTTTTGCGGGCGATTTAAAGTGCTACATATCATCATCATCATCATCATCCAGCCCCATTTTCACATCCATTATTGGATATAGGTCTCCTCCAAACGTCTCCAGTTCTCTCTATCTTTAGCTGCTGCAATCTAGTTTGTTTCTCTCGACGTCGGTCCATCGGGTGGGTTTTCTGCCTCGACTTCGCTTGTCGGCTCTTGATCTCCACTTCAATAATATCTTCGTCCATCTTCCGTCTTCCATTCTAGCAACATGTCCAGCCCACCTCCACTTTTGTTTATTGATTCGCAGTATAATATCGTCTACGCCAGTTCGTCGGCGTATCTACTCATTTCTCACGCGATCTTTCAAGGTCAGGCCCAGCATTGATCTCTCCATTCGCCTTTGTGTTACCCTCAGTTTTTCGGCGGTAGCTTTTGGTAAAGTTAGGGTCTCTGCTCCATAGGTCAAGACTGGTAAGATGCATTGGTTAAATGCCTTCCTTTTCAGGTGAATTGGGATATTTGTTTTAAAAATGTCCCTCATCCTTCCATATGCCGCCCATCCCAACGTGATTCGTCTATTTAGCTCGCAGGTTTGGTTGTGTCTGGTTATTCTAATTTCATGACCCAAGTATGTGTATTTATCGATTAATTCGACCTTGTTGTTATTAATCTGTATCTCTTTGCTGGGAACCATATTGGTCATCATTTTGGTTTTCTCTAAATTTAGCTCCAGCCAAGTTTCTATGTCATTCAGTTCTTGGAGCATGTCTTTGATCTCTCCCTGATTATCTGACAGAAGCACGATATCGTCCGCAAAACGTAGATGGTTTAATCTTTCTCCATCGATGGATATTCCTTTCACTTGCCATGTTAGTTTTTAAATGCATACTCAAGAACGGTAATGAACAGCTTTGGTGACATGGTATCACCTTGCCTGACTCCCCTTTTTATCTTTATTTTATTAGTTGCAGAATGTAGACTTATGGTTGTTGTGGCATTTTCATATATATTTTGACTATATTACAATATCTGTGGTCGACCCTGCAATCTTGTAATGCTCTTAAGATGGACGGTAGTTCCACTCTATCAAACGCCTTTTTAAAGTCTATAAATATCAATGCGAAGGGACGGTTATATTCGTTAGTTTTTTCTATCAGGGTTTTAAGGCATTGCAGATGATCGTTTGTGCCGTAATTAGGGCGAAAACCAGCTTGTTCCTGAGGTTGGTAAAAATCAAGCTTTGTCTCTAATCTGTTCGTTATTATTTCGGTGTATAATTTATATAGATGGTTAAGGAGACTGATTGGTCTGTATCTTTCCAGGTCTGCTATATCTCCCTTCTTGTGTAAGAGTACAGTTATTGAAGTATTCCACTTTGTTGGGATATTTTGTTCCATAGGCCTAAAGTGCTACACAGTTATTAATAATACAATAGATTGTGTTAATCTTCAACAAGATCTCGATCGGTTGAGTGAGTTGAGTGTGTTAAATGCCATGACCCTGAATGCATCCAAGTGTCATGCTGTTTCTTTTGGACGATCGAAAGGCCCATTGCAATATAATTATAATATAGAGAACTTTTTGTTGACTGGGTTACCGAAATTTGTAATCTGGGAATTAACTTAGACTCTATTTTTGTTAAAAAATACTCTACGTTTCTCTTGATAGATATTTTTAATAGAAATTCAAAGTGCCAGAATTGGAAAATAATTTAGTATAATTAACTAATTTCTGTGTACAATTGCAATTGTACTCTTATAATAAGTTTTGCAATATCAGATAAAGATCCAAATATTTTTTTGATTTATCCATAAATGGATATTTTTTTTATAATTTAATAAAGTAATTTTTCACATGAAACCTAAAAATATGCAAAGAACTAATTAAAATTTAAAAACTAAAAAAGACTTTTTTTATTTAATAACGTTTTCTGAAAATTACCAGTATGTGTTTATATCTCTATAATTATTATTTTAGTTGCGGAAAATATTCTAAATTGCGTGTTGGAACTTCTGCAAGATAAAAGCTCAAGAGAGGCCATCAAAAATCATTCACCAAAAGACTGCAACTTCTTTTTTCACAGAACACATGACAACAACGAAGATCTCTTTTATTTGGAGGAATATGAGCATCGATAGTTTTCCTTTTATGTTACCTGCACATAAGACAATGGGAAAGCGCATCAAGCAATCCAACAGATGAATCTAAAAACGGACCGCGATAAATGTTTTGTATTGGATAACGATTCGCAACAAAATATTACTATTTTTGCCATTCTTAAGAATTTATGATACTTGGCGGAAGCAGAGGCATATTACTTGGATAGCACATTTTAATACGTTCCAAAATTTTTCTTGCAATTATTTACCATCCATAGCTGTGAACCGAATTGGGTGTTTATTTCACTTGACTCAAAGTTGATTTCGCAAAATCCAAAAACTTGGTTTGGTAATCACTTACAAGAAAGGAAATTACAATGGCAAGTGGCTGCACTACTTATTTGGCTGGCCATTGTTGGACCCAGAACGAGTTGGCGATTGTTTGGTCAACGATTTCATGCAGATATTCCTCACCTGCTTTTATTTATGAAAATGGCCAATTATATGATATAGAACTACGTAAATAATGAGTCTATTTTCCCTCTAACTGTTTGGGCATCCCAGTCTAGCCATATATATTTCACCACAAATCCATGTGAATCATTTCATTTCCATTTTTCCAACCATTTTTAACATTCTCATTCCAATATCCTCACTTTTGTATTTACGCTTCTACAGTACTAAACAATGATGTACATTAAACTGCAGAGGTTACCTGTACCTATATTGTTATCACAGGATAATGTTTCTTTAATCGGCTTTAATCGTTTATAAAAAGCTAGGAGACTGTACTTAAGCATTTTGATTCATTCTGTCATAATTAATAGATTTCTAATTACTCAATAAGTTGGGAATATTTCCGATATAAACGGAAACAACACATGCTCATAAATATGTATTTTCATTAGAAAGTTACTATCGAAAACCTATGCAACTGAATTTATAGATCTCAAAACTGCTTACATTGGCAGATATGTCGAATACCACACCGCACACCGTAAAATAATCGATATTAATATCTATTTTAAAGTAATTTGCTTAAAATAATTTCTGAATTTAATAAATTATCAGATAAACAAGAAGTGTAACAGGTAACTGGCAATCTTTCAAATTAGAAACAAGCGCCTTTTAGCAAAAATACTGGTGATGAGTTTACCTATCTCCAAAGGATGCCGGTGATCAGTTTACTATCTCTCGGAGGGTCTAATAATTTTATAGCTGGCTATAAAGTGATGAGTTCGTACACGTCCGTCTGCATCTACGTAGAATACGATTAAACCAAACTTTTTATGTTCCTCTTTATAGAACTAACTATGCTTATGATAATTTTTTATCTCGACCACTAAGATGGGCAAATATTCACCCAGATCTAGATTCATTGTACCAAAGGCCGAATTCATTTCTGGTCTCAGGCATGTGTTTATTTGAGTGGCTGGAATAGGTAATCATCATTTTGATGTATAAAACTAAATTACGTGATTAAGTGTGTGATATTTATACTTTTATTATTGTGATATTTATAATCATATTTTTGTTTTGTTTTATTGTATACATTGTAAATATTGTTAATCTTATTGGGTAGCAGTCCGTTGAAAATACATAAATAAATAAATTAAGGGCATGTGTGCAAGATATCGTCAAACACTTTTATTCGTCTGATCGTTATAAATCATCATTTTATCGTTTTGAATTCATTAAACTTGAAATTCAGCAAATTTGTTTGTTGATGTACTTATTTATCCAAAAATCTTATCTCACGATGATTTTTCGATGAAAGTTAGTCATTTTCCAACTGCTGCAGAGCCCATTCATTAAATACACGTTATTTTATATTTTCATATACCTTAGAATAAATTACAGTTAATTTGACAGGTGTAGCTTCATCATTATGCCATCTACCAAATGTTAAAGTGTGAAAGTTTTTACTGGAAGACTGGATTGTTTTAGACTAAGTCAAATTTTGCTTCTAATATATTTGTATAATTGTTTGTAACGTATATTTTAATAGTATTTTACTAGTTAGATACTTTGGGTAGCACTATTTTGTTCTTTCATTATTTAAAGTTACATTATACTGCAATATACTTTTTCACTTAATCTGGGAATATAATATTAAATTTCTTCTAAAAATATCAGAGTATCCATTTATTTAGTCGTCTGTTTTTGCCTTTAAAGTCCATAAAATCATTGGCCTATATAACCTGAATTAGGTAAAATCTCAGCGTGTGGTTACTGTGACGAGAATCTTAAACATGTGGTTCAGCAGCTGTGACCTTAGAGTAGGTCAATAGAATATAAAAACAACTCAGTCTAAAGAAAGTTCCTGGTATCATTTATTCATGAATTTTAGAAAAAGTTTTGTAATTTAAAGTTCGAACTTTTTTCAGTCTAACATTCAGGAATTAAATATAAAAATAGAGAATTCGTAATATTGGCATGTATACCTTATAGAGAAATGTATTAGGCAATTACCAGTTGCAGAAAAAAATAACTTACGTTAGTGACTTAAGTGGATTAATATGTTAATATTATTTATACAAATAAATTATACCTGAACGCATTTTTAATAGTTTTTTTTAATTTACGTCCACTAAGTTCAATTTGTGAAGAATCTATTGCTTTCATGAATTTGAATTTGATCCATATTGCTACATGGTTCTTGTAGCTTGCTTTAAAAAGGTCGTTTTAAATAGGCATTATCATGAAACTGAATAGTCTTGCAGACCTGCCATACCTATTTGGATTTTTAAACACCTTCCTTTAATAACGCCTGTAAAGATAAAACATTTCATCCAATATATTTTAATATGATTTTAAGTAAATCGGCAAATATAGACATTAAACATATGAGACGACTTTCTACTGGAGAAGCTTAGTTATTGTGTAGTATGTCTATTTACTAAACATACGTGTCAAATAAATATTGTAGTTAGTGCAAGATCTCTTGCGTTTATTCGATCTGTTTTACTCTAGCGCGTTGAAACTTCTCTGTGCGTGTGATGGGGGGCAGCCAATAACTACCCATTCGGAATGAATGCAAATATTATGAAAACAATCAGTTTATTCAAGTAAATTTCACTATATTTTTTACTATACACTAAAAAGAGCGCAAAATAGAGCGTGTTATATTAGCGCAAAAGTTTTTTTTTAAGATTAAAAGGTAGTATTGTTCCAAAACAGTAATTAAAGTTGAAAAATTCCCCAAATCCAACGTGTACTGTTTTTACTTTCAAAGACCAAAAGTAAGGATCCCCGTACGTTCTAGTACATAAAGTAGAGAAGTGAAGAACACTGGGTATTCCTGGGCTCGTTTAGTAGCAGATAAAAGACTACTACAGGAGTAGAAAATGTCACAAAACAATAAATCGTTAAGGGACTTAATTTTAGGAAATGGAAGCTAATTATAACAATAACAGATACTAACATTAGCGCCTGTTTGTTTTGATCTGACTCATGTAAAAAAGAAATCCTTAAACACCGTGTAAGAAATTTGCTGTCTTTTAGTTATAGGTGGAGTTTAATGCATTTTTGGTGTTTTGTATAAAGGTACCACCAGCAAATGATAGAAACAAAAGGTAATACTTACATATTTTATAATACTCAATTTCTTTAATAAGTTAGATATTTTATTAATAGCTAAACCTAGATGTTAGAGTATCCTGTTTTTTATTATTTTATACTTTTTGTAAGAAGCTTGTGGGTATTTAATATTTCTTGCAATTTAATTTGAACGGCTTAGTTTATTGTTGTACTTTTATTTTGTTACAATTTGTATATCATGCTGTTGGATTGATCATGCCTTATAGAGTCTAGATTTCTACTTCTTTTTTAACGTCTCCATAGCTGGACAGTGTGGTCCCTAGTTACATTATTACCATTATGTGTTCAATCTTGACTCCATCGACTTCTAGTTTGCATGTTATTGGCTCTTTACTGATTACTATTGCTTTAGCTTTCTAAGTTTTTATGTTAAATTCGTTTGTTTTTTTTTTATATAATCTTTAAAGGCTATCTTCGCTTTAGGCAATCATGCATCGTCTGCTAAGAAAGAATTTTAATTTTATTGTTGCCTATTCTGTATCCTCTACTTTTACTGACGCTCTTTGAATTTCATCCATGATTCAGTTGCCTATATTTCATTGCCTGTATGTATAGATTCGGTTAGTTGTCTATCTATTCTGAATTTCATCTTATAGTTTTGATAAACTGGATATTATAAATTGTTTTTATAATATCCAGTGGGATCTCTTTATTGAACAAAAGATTTTTTCAAGATGTATTATACAAGTGATATATTTTAAAACGTAACTAAAGCAAGGGTGATACGAAAACATTGATTATAGAACTCAATAAAGGGGAATAAAGATTTAAAGAATTTGCCGGTATAGAATGGTCAAATTAAATTAAGGTCGTTACTTATTCACCATTACATAAATTCTCTATAAAGAAAATCAGAGCAAAAATAAATCAGATATTGGCTTTTATTTAACTAGTGTATACTTGCCCATTTTTTTAATTCTTCGAGAACTCAGACAAGATCAAATTAGACCTGGGGGAGAGACGCATAGGCAGGAGATTTCGGTAAAGTGGCCTGATATTGGTTTGACTTAAGATAGAAGCTTCTGGAACAATGTAATTCGGGATGCTGGCCCCGCATAGGAATAAAAAAAATAAAATAGGTATGTAGGAATGAGAGTTAGCTAGATTGTTAAGGGAGAAAAGATAATCAGTTGTTTTTCCAAGGGTGCAAGGCGAACAGTCGTTGTCCTCTGGTGGTTCCCCAGGAGTAGTAAGCAGTAGGAGTGAATGTTTGTGAGTTTTCATGAAGTAAGTGTATGAAACAGAAGCTGATCCAGTAAAATATTGTAAGTTATATTTTTCTACTTATATTCCAAGAGTCACTGTTCAGGCCCGAACGAGAAATTCAGTTTATTGAGAGTAGAAGAGGCTAGAATCATTTGAACGATACGTGCATTTGAAGGAGATCATTAAAGACGATAGGCTCTCAACAATTTGTTGTAAGATTTTTGAGTACCTAGGGGACTGTTAAAAATAGATAGTGTAGGATACAAGGAACAAGGATTTCGACAACCCATCATCAGAGACATAGTTTTACTATTTGTCAGTTTTTCTTTATTAACAACATATTTTTTTGACAATATTGCTTTAGAAAAGATATGAATATTTTGATCAGGAGATTTAGAATAACAATTTTGATTTGAAATTTTTAATTTATATTGTCTATACCATTAATTTTTGAAGGTTCACGTACGTAGAACAAAATTTTGATAATGATTATATGAGATATTTTTTATTGAAGATATTTGAGTGTGAATTTTATTTCAATATATAATGTTGTATCATATATGTTTTTTATTATTCTGGTATTCTTTGGACCTTACCTATTATATGTAAAGCATAGATATTGAAGCACGAGTATAACCCTGAGATAAGAAAATTAAATAGTGTGATAGAATCATAATTGCATCATTTAAATAAGTTTAATTAATTAATTAATTAGCTAATTAATTGCTTGGCGCACCTCCGACTTTTAATATCACATTAATATATATATATATATATATATATATATATATATATATATATATATATATATATATATATATATATATATATATATATATATATATAGAGTTTTAAATAAAATTCCTGAAGAATATAGAACAATAATAAACATTTTATATTAATTTAGAATTAATATAGAACTAGAAAAAAAGCACAAGGGTTCAAAATAGGTCGATCGTGCACAGATTGAATGTTTCTAAGACGAATAAAAGAGAAATCCTGGAAGTATTTTAAATCCGTATTTCTGTGCTTTATGTTGTATTTACTTGAAGCGCTTTACCGAATCCACATACAAGATATAATACAGTAATAGCTCAACTTACGCTACTCCGACTAACGCGAACCCGAAGTTTCACGATTTTTTAATCTCGTCGATTTAAACTTAACATCAACAAAGATTTTAATACAAAAATAATTTTTTTTTAAATTAGCAAAGAAGTTTAACTTGTCGGAATCCACGGTAATAATAATTATAAAAAACAAAGAAAAAATTCTCGAAGCTGTGAAAAGCGCTCAATCTTTAAATTTAACTATTTTTTGTAAAAGTCACGGTATTATCGCTAAGATGGAAACAATGTTAAAATTATGGTGTGGTAATCAGGTAAATGTGAAAAATTGTCCTATTAATAATTAGAACACAGTGTGCCTTCAAGACAAGCTGATTCTTGAGTGATTGAAAGAGGCTCTTGGGCAGATCGCTAAAGATGAAGAGTTTTAAGCTAGGAACGGTTGGTTCAGCAAATACAAAAGTCTTTGTAATTGGTATAGCTCTGCATAGAAATTAAAAGTTATGATAAATGATTTTGGCTGCACCAATCAAACCATATTCAACGTAAATGAGCTAAATTTGGTTGGTGATTAGAAATTTAATCGTAAATGTTGTTTGACAGATTCCCATTTACTTCCGGCATAAAGTTATACGAAAAAGAACAAGCTCTCTATTAATGACTTTTGAAAACAATTAAACGTTTTGGATGCACAACAAACCTTAAATTACATTTCACAAAAAACGTTAAATTGCATCTAAAAAACATGCCTTTTTTTCAAGGTAGAATTTACGCCAGAGCCTTCCGAAATTAGTAATGTGACCAAATAAATTTAGAAGTGTATAATGATTACATTCAAGACCTGTTAGATTTCCACAATCAGGAATTGTCAATTGATAAACTTGACCTAGAAATACAGAAGCCACAGCAAGACATTGAAGAGATGAATTGTTTAGATCTAGTTCAAATAGAAGATCAAATTATGGTTGGAGACTTAACTGATGGCCTCAGTTTAATTGGAAAGTGACTAAAAATTTTAGAAAATATAGACTACAGCGAAGAGAGGATTTCTTCTACAAAACAAAAGAATAAAAAATTCTTAGCCTGCGATGATGAAATTTTGTGGGAGAAAAAAAATTTTAGAGTTGCCACACTATTTTGTTAGATATTATAAAGTCTTCTGCGTCAAAACAACTTTAATTGTTTTCAAAATAACTTAAATAAACGAAAGTATTCACGAAGCACAAAAGAAGCAATGGGTAAAAATTATAAACAAAAAAGCAATAATAAATGGTGGATAGACGATAAATAACAGCTAGTGAATGAATACAGAAAAAGACAGACGAGAATACATCGCGAAGAAAAACGATGTCAGAAGAACAGCTACCGCTGAGAAAAATAAATTGTAGAATAGAAAATGACAGAAAATCAATACCTACACAGGGAGTCGAAGAAACACAGACGCGTAAAAATTTATAAAGTCAAAAATAATAAAAACAACAATAAAAAAATATCAACACAGGTAATAATAGGAAAGCAATGGATGCAACAGTATAAAAATTTACTATCAGAACTAAGAAAACAATAAAAGACGATACCCGAAGAACCCATCTACATACAAGGGAAAAAGGCAAAAGGCAAGCGTGACAAACATTCTAAGAAAAGCCTTAATATTATTAAAAATAACAGAGCAAGTGGTCCTAAAACAATAGATACCGAACTTCTTAAATGTGTCACTGAAAAACTGTTTCGTTTGCGCAAAAAATTATTAATATGTGTATAAATGGATATCTCGTTCCTCACTAATGGAAAGTGGCATATATCTCATCAATATACAAAAAATATTCTAAGAAAGACCCCAATAATTATCGTGGCATCTTAGTTACTAGTTTACTTAGTCGTTTATATGGAAGGATATTTAGAGACCTTATAGACAAAAACTATTGCAATTACTGGGAGGAAGAAAAAATGTGATTCAGTACTGGTAGGTATTGTAATAATTATATGTTATGCTTAAAGCATATAGGAGTATGAACAATTACAGAAAATAACAAGTCTCAACCAACAAGGAAAACGTTTTATGACAGAATAGATGGATAACTTACAAAACCTGTACAAATAGGCAGCGGAATATGACAAGGAAATTTATTGGGCCTCATGCTCTTCAATTTAATTATGGATGAAATCATCAAAAACGTTAACAAAGGAAGAGGATAAAGAATGGGAAACAAAGAAATAAAAATACTCAGTTACACAGACCACGCAATATTGATAGCTCGAGATAAAGATAGTCTGCAAAGACTAGCTCACAGATTTAACATAAGAGCAAAAGAATTTAATTTGACAATCTCTTCTTTGAAGACTAGAAGGTTCCCATATACCTTAATAATACTATATTGCAAAACAGACATAATAACACTGAGATAAAGTCAAGAATTTATAAAGCCAGTGTAAGACTAATAATGACATATGTCTCAGCAACAATACCCGACATAGCCACAACGTAAAAGCTACTAGAAACGGCAGAGATGAGAGTACTGAGAAGAATTACAGGAAATACGCTAAGAGATCTAAAGAGAAGTGAAGACATTCTTGTGAAACTTCAGGTTTCTTTCTAATGTCTTCACTTCAACTCCAGTAATTATAGTAAACGATCATACCCTAATATTATGTAAAACAAGAATCATCATGCAATACTTCACACCCAAGAGAACGGCGACAACGCAAACAAAAATCAGAGTCGAAGGACTCAATATGAAATCCATGGAATAATTATATAGAAAAAAATATATGAGAGATTTTGCTAGGAATAAAATGTGAGAAAACGATAACATCGAGGAAAGCTAGGAAAAACTTAAAAAGAACGTAATTAGCTTAGCAACAAAATTACCCGAAAAAAGAACATATTAAAACAGAGGACCTCATGGTTTAGAGAAGAAATGAAGAGAAAATATGAAGAAAAAAAGAAAGCCTTCCTACATCACAGAACACAACAAACCCAACAGATATACATCCAATATAAACGAATCAGAAATAAAACGAATACTTTAGTAAGACAAATAAAAAGAGAACAATGGTAAAACTTCTCAAAACAGATGGATCATCACTTTTACGGATGACATTAAAGAAATATGAACAAAGATCAGAGAACACAAAAAAGAGATATAGGAACTAACAAAAACGAAATACGTTCAGAACAAACATGGGTAGATTGCTTTCGATCTCTATTTACTGAAGGTGACGATCATGAATCACCAATACTAGAGGTGACGGCAAACAAAAAAACAAATATTGAAAAGAGAGAGTTAAAGTAAGCATCAAGAAAATTAAAAATCAAAAAACACCTGGAGGGGACAGAATACCGAACGAACTCCTCTAAAACGGAAAAGGATGAGGTCTAATCAAACAAGTAATTAAACTTATCCAAAAAATAATAGAACAAAATAAAATTCCTAAACATCCTTATACCTCTCTTCAACAATGAAAACAAATCGGACCCGGAAAATTACAGAGGAATTAATTTATTAAACGCAACACTAGAATTAACAATCAAAGTGATAACAAATAAACCCAATCAAATTATAACACTAGCAGAAGAACAACATAGTTTTACGTTTTGAAGAGCATGCACCGACGTTATATGTATAATGTGGCAAGTGCAAGAGAAATTATTAGAACACAAAAAAACCTGCATATCTATGTTTCGTGGATCTTAGGAAGTCATTTGGGCAGACTTAATTAAAGGACGTTATCCACTTGTATACGATATGCTGGGATCTGATCGGCCTATGGTGGAGCAGTACGGCAAGAGATAAGGGCTTGCGGCTTGGTGATACTCCTCCATAGATCCCTACCGGACGGGCGTAACGCCTAAAAAACCGGATTTATATATATATATATATATATATATATATATATATATATATATATATATATATACGTCTTCATATCAAGGCGAGATCCGATTAAATCGAGGACAACCCGAGATCCACCAATAGGAAATTAATTAATGGAGTATATTGTTCATAACTATCTTTATAATTAACATATTAATCATGGCACACTTGGAGGGGAAAAGATTTTTGAACAAAAATTTTTTTGATAAATTTACAACAAAATGAGATCCGTAGCTGAAAAGGGAAGGGGAAGACTTATATATGAAATTTTAGTAATTTACAGATCAACGCGAGATCAGACACTGTTGCCAGCTCTAAAGAGTATTAGTCGAGCGACCGGAGCTCGTGTTGTATTGCATATTTCCTACTCAAACAGTAAAGTAATTTGCGGTTATAGTGTTTTGAATTTTAAAAATATTGCAAGGGCAGCGGTCAGTTGAAGTAGTGAAACAAAATTCAAAGATAACAGAAGCTAAGTAATGATTATAATTTTTATGTATATTATTAAATAATTTAACATAAACTTTATAAACCGAATTACTAAAATGCTCTGTTTTATTGAATTTGTGAAATCTATTCTCAAAGCTATTTTTGTTTATTATTTATGTACAAAATTAAAAAGGGGAAATTATTTAAACTAAACAGTTTATCTGTATAACAAAAGCTATCATTTTAACATTCTAATCCTGTTTTAACATAAAAATATTAGTTTTGTACAAGAGTAAATACAATTCCATACTGAAGAGTAAATAAGACTGGAAAAAGGCTTCTAGAATAGATTTTGGTGGGCACTTTGTTGCTAAAATGCAAAACCTATTTTTATTCGTTTCTAATATCTTTCTAATGCAAAATCATTTGGTCGTCCAAAAATCGTAGCGCGAGGGGAGTGGTGGGGAGCCTTACAAAAAAAGTGCTTATTTGTTTTTCGTCATTTTTCGGATCTACGATATCCGAAAATTCATTATTCAAATTTGCATATCGATCCGGACATTAGAAATATTTTTATTTTATATATAAAAATACGTCAAACCATTGTTGTATACGGAGTGCCTTCATACAAAATGACTTAGAATGAGTCTGAAAACCCATATTTTTAAAATCGTTTCTCTTCGCTCTATCCCGAAAAATATTGGGTTTATAGTCTATCTATCTAGTTATAGACCAAACATCAGAGAACATGTCGGTTTGTTTAGAATGTCGATGGGACAAATAGTTTAAGAAAAAATTAGATAAATCGAACGGCATGTCACGACGCACAGTGGCAAACGCAGAGATGCGAGGAAGGGCGAGATTCATAATCTGAAGTCAACCTCAAATCGACTCTAGTGATGGCGATGTTGTTAGGGTCGATTTTACATTGAAATTTTGTTGTGTTGTATATTCGATTGCGAAAGTGCATCATTATGCATTATTTTTTACTAATAGCACAAAATCCACTGAGCTGAAATTTTTAATATTAGAAGTTTTAAATTATTTTAATGAACAGCAGCAGGTATGACAGTGAACTTCAGTCAAAAATCAGATTACGGCATGTTTCTTTCCGTAAAGTCCATTTCCATTTTAGTTTGCTGAAAGAAGCGGAAACTATAGAATACATTTTTGTTCTAGTTTTAGAAAAATGTACCCCTATTTCTTTGCATTTGACGAAGTGAACTATTCTTTTTGGGGAACATTATATTTGTTGGACATGTACAAAATTGCTGATAAGGCTCCAGAATTACATGAAGACTTTATGAGAAGAAATTTTGTTGTGAAAAGTTTGAACAGCAACTTTAACCAACTACTTGTAGATCCAGCTTGAAACATATAAATACAACTCAAAAGATGCAGGAGGAATCGTGGGATTGACTAAAACCAGCACAAAACTAGACGAATGGTTGTTAAGCTACAATATGATTGGCATGATGGTAGATGAATTTCGTGCATCATGAGACCTAAGCAATCACTCAAGTCAAAACGTAAAAAATAGAAAAAAAAAACGGATGCAAATTGATGAATATTCTGTACAAAAACTACATGATCAGTTTTTTACGATAATGTATTTTTCAAAAGCGTAGATCGTCTTCTCGTAATTTCAGCTAATGAGATTGCTTGCCAAATATTCAAATACCCTTACTAAATATACAAAAAAAATGGAGAAGAGCCTAGCAAAATTTCTTCTTACTGTTAGAGCTCCCAATTTTTATCAGCATACAAGAAGTACTTTCAACACAAGGCAATTGAAAGTAATATAAATATTATGAGAATATTTTACAATATTTATTTCAAATATGAATTTACAGCATATCCAATGTCACTTGTACCTGTCAGAGTTTTATCGATACCATCAAATAAATCTGCCTTAGGTTCTATAATAGGATAGTTTACAGTTATGTCTAAATATCTACCATTACCATTATAAAGTAACAAAAGTGTCACATTCTTGAAGGTATGAGTTTAATCCAAGCCGTTGGCAAACCCTCCAACTGCAAATCATTTGGCGACTATGCAAGAATTTAAGAATCAATAGTGTTCAAGAACCTCTACAACCCTAAAAGGATTGGTTTTGTATTTGACCAGTACTAACAATCTTCTTTGTACTGGTCCATATAAACATATAAACTTTCTCCTACTTCAGACAGTATAATATATAATATTCGTGTACATACTCATCCAAACGAAGGTATGAGTATGTAGTGTGACACCAAGACTTTGACTGCCGAATCTGTTGCTAACTGGCTGGAGTAAAGAAAATATAGAGCTGGTACCAGTTTTAAGCACGGAATCCAAGTTGAAGAAACATACATACATATACTAAACTCCTAATAGGTGTAAAAGATGAGTTTATTTTTACCTTTTTGTGACGAATAATTATTATATTGGTTTTTTTCTAATTGTCAGACTGTACGGGGGCTCCAATGCTCGTGTAAACGGAAACGAGATCAAATTCATTGGTTCTTGTAAATATATTATGACCCAAGTGAAATGTTACAAAAAAGGTGATAAACGTGAACAATTTTAACCATAGAGAGTGTTACTTCTTTTTATAGTAATGAAGAGTCTAACATAGAGTAAGATAACTAACACAAGATAATAATTAAGAAATAGGTACATAGATTTAATTGGTTTTATTACTATCCTTTGTTCTTGAACGTGAAATTTGCTGCCAGGGAAAAACCGTTGCAAATTTAGATGTTTTATATATCACAAGCTTTTGAACTTTAACGCAGTTACAACGTCCTTAATAAGCTTTATATAATACTAGATAATAATGTAAGAAAATTTTTGGGACAAACCCCGATGTACCAAGTCATCTAGAAATCGAACACAGAAAGAGTGCCACAGGTCAATCCTTTTGATAAGGTGGGTGTCTGGGATGAGTGAATTTTCCCCTACGAGGGAGTGCGAGCTGTATAGCTAAATTTAGATTTTCTTCAGTAAACGAATTTAAAGGAAATATGAAGTTAATTTGTTTATAAAGCTATAGCTCGTAAACTATTTGACGTACAGTGTCCAAGTTTACAATAAATGAACTACATATATTGAAAAATATTCCCGTGGAATCTTAACATAGTACGTGAACAGCATAGTTGGTCCCTTAATTATAAATGATATGTAAAACAGATTTGTGTTTGTAACTCTCATTCAAATTGAACGCGGTTAGCTTTATTTTGTAGGTCTTTTAAAAGCGATTAAAATAAGTTTTTGACATTTTTTGATAAACAAACAGTGGAGAAGATATGCGAAGAAAAATTGTAAAAAAATAATACTACAAATAACCAATGTCTCCGAAATTTTTTAGACTTCGAGTACTTACCAACGTGTTCTACATAATTTTATCTAAAAAATTACTTCAAATCATCTAACTCCTAAAAATGTCATCAAAACGACGATTTTGAAGCTCTTCCCACTAATTAAAGAAGCTATTATAGATTCACACAAAAGTTGTGTATTTTCAACTCTAAATTTCTAATTTAATTAATTATTCTAATTTTATATCTATATCCATAATAGTTCTAATCTAATTTCAAAATGTTTATTTAAATAAAAATAAAGGGTTCCAGTTGAAAATTCAAAGTTGCTACACCTACCGCGTTCGCAAGGAGAATAAGAACCCTGCTATTGCATAAGTATATAGATTTTGAAAAACCATTAAAAAAAATTCCTAAGTTTCATCGATACGACGTCTAGTTCTCGAGATATTTGACAATCGCCTTTGTGGACAGAGCTCTTTAATAATGTAAATAATATTATTCAAACCGGAAATAAGCCGAAGGGAGGGAGAGGTCTGACTGTAAAATTCATTTGCGATGTTGCCGAATTTACCGGATCTCGGGTTGTCTACAAAATGTATATTTAGCATATACACAACGGATCGCTCGCACTGCCTCTACAGCGGATTTAGTGGAACTACTGCAATATAAAATTCACCAAAAGGGGTGCAAAATGAGGTCCAGACAAAAATCGATTTTTTTGTACCCCCATCATTGTTACATCGAGATGTCACTATATACACGTGAATACAAGGTGAGATCCAAAATCGGATCTCGCCTTGCAAAACGGATCTCATTTTGTATAGCTTATGATACAAACGGATCTCGCCTTGATATGAAGACATATATATATATATATATATATATATATATATATATATATATATATATATATATATATATATATATATATATATATATATATATATATATATCCACTTGTACGAAAGAGAGATACTTTTAGGAATAATCAAAACGATGAAAAATATCTACTAAATAGGATACTAAATAGGAGAAAATCTACTTGAGACACCAATATAAATGACAGGTTCATAAAAGCACTACAAACCTTATCCAATGGGCTAACATCTCGAATTGATATGGGCAAAACCCTATCCCCTAGATTTGATGTGAAAGGGTAACGTCAAGGTTGTTGCATGTTTCCAACACTATTTAAAATATTACATACTTGGATCAGTATGTTTAAACAAACAAAATAAATATTTAATAATATTACATACTTGGAACAGAAAGTACAATGCTACGGAAATAAAATTTAATAATGCCTGCCTATATACACTACAATTTATACATGACCATATCGGCATAGCAAATGTTAACGAAAATATGGAATACATGATAAGGAAGTTGACTGAAGAATTTCAGAAATTGTAACTAACTCAGCATTGGAACAGACAGAGAAAATCTCTTACTAGACAACAACAAAGAGATACGTTGATAAATACAAGTATCTAGGAACAATACTCAATTGGGAATTGGCATGTTCCTTAATAAATTTTAGAATAAACTTTGACGAGACGAAAAAAAAAGTAAAGACTACACTGAAACAAGGTCTTAAACAGGATATTTGAAATAAACTTACAGCCAGAAGATTGAGAACAGTTATACAAATTGTTGTATGAGACAATAACCACTCTATATATGGTCTGGATATATTAAAGATCGTAAAGAGACCATGTGACCATCATTTACTGAAATCAATATTACATAAATCTTTTAATTTACTTTCGATTTGAAAGTTGAAAGATGTCTTCCAGAAACTACACTAGAAGAGACAAGGTAACAAGAGACATGAACAATAACTGAATTCTCTACAATACGCCGATGATATAATTCTAATAAATACGCAAATTTATAATTAAAAAGTATATTTGATAAAATAAGTTGAAGAATACATAAAAAATATATCAAAAATAGAGGAAACAGCCTTGATCACAAACAGCTGGAATAAAATGAATACTGACAGAGCAAACTGAATAAAATTAGTAGTAGTAAAATAAAAGGCAGAATTTGACCAATTGGCTTGATATTAAGAATACCTACACATACTATCTTCAAAGCGAAAATGATTATACAGTGTATATTTATTATGACTTAAAATATTGGAGACTTATAGAAATAAATATTGACAAAATCGAAAATACCAAATATCAAGGAAAAGGCGTTAAAAACTTAAATATCTAAAACAAAATGAATGGCTTAGTGAAAACATCATCTAGACACATTACTGACAATGTGGTAAGACTGAAATGAAAATTTGAAGGCCATTCACTTTCACGAATAGGTGAGAGATGAAATAGGTAAAATACTATTTTGCCATATACATACTAAAAATTGTAATAAATACTAAAATCTTACAGACCATTAAGAAAATACTTTAAAAGACAGAAATATCTCTGTCTATTCTCGTACAGAAATCTTGGTACTATTTCCAAAATAATAAAACACCAAGAAGAAACAAACTCGAATAGTTAGGAATATTTTAAAACTTAATTAATTTTTAAGATAATTTCAAAAGATAATATAAAATGAGTATACAACGACTCACAATAAACAACTTTTTAAAAATAATATCCATGGAATTAAAACTATGAATTCTGATAAGGAAATACTAGCAGATAAATTATTAATTTTCTACGATAAGATGTATATGGATTAGCAAAGCATTACATCAAACTTATTTACAATAGTTATATATAGATACAATAGATTTCTGGTAACTAGCCAGGTGAAGGAAAATATGTATACAATGGGTTTGACACGATTTTAAGTTATTTTAAAATAAAAAGTTGCAACCAAAAAATTGTTTATCTGCCAACTAGATAATAGACTGGCAATAAAGTTATAAAATTATAATCATTTAGTGTAGATTAAAAATTATTGATAAAACTGGAAAATGGTACAATTTTTATTATTAGACGAAATATGCGTAAGAAGTGAAATTTTATATGATATTATTAGGAGTTGTAAGTAAAAAATGTGAAAATTGTTCTTAAAAACATCTAACCTGGCAAAAATGTAGAAGATGCTAAGTAAATTGTTTGTTAATTTTCCTAGAGCACGTCCCTAAATTCCACAAAACCAAGATATACTTACGCTTTTTAAAACTAAGAAAATCAAAAATTGCCCTCACATCGTGAGACAGAAACAAGAAATCGCTGTTTCATCGTGTGACTGACTCGTGATATGGTCGGGGAACATAGCGGCGGCTTCCATGCATTTTTGGATACGAGGATGCTATTTTGGAAG
Organism: Diabrotica balteata; assembly: GCA_918026665.1. Lineage (NCBI taxonomy): Eukaryota > Metazoa > Arthropoda > Insecta > Coleoptera > Chrysomelidae > Diabrotica > Diabrotica balteata. Next base: position 79,675 of record CAKJVB030000001.1, on the reverse strand, counting down.
CTCCACGTTTGTGAAATTCGCTGCCGACGCTATCCACCTCCCACTAGAGACGCTCAACGACGCGACGTTAAGTTGTCTTATTTGGGAGAGGTCTTGCGACTGCGTCGGTATTACGGCCAAACCATACATGGATGGTACGCCGTTATTTCGGGTAGCCGACATGGACCAGGGGCGCCTCTTAGGGGACTCCAGTCGTAAACAATAATGTACAAAAAGAAGTATTTTGCACAATATTATATTGATACTTTTAAATATGCAATACCTTACTTTCATTACATTTTCCTTTTTTCTATTGTTAACAAACTTATTTAAAAATAACACAATATATTGTATATACTAATCCTTTAATCTATATCCAATTTTTAAGTAAATTTTAAAGTCCTTGGGTAAATTATAATGTTTCTGAGTTAGTACCAACTATGTGTAACAATGGCCAAGTATATATCTAACAATGTGCAAATTTTATTTAGTTAATTTGTTAAAATATAAGGCATATATGCACAAACACCGAAATGATAAAAAAGTGATAATGTTAATTCTTTTTTATAAATCAGAGTGACTCAGTGGATTGTGAAGCGGTAGATCATGGAGCTAACGTAAAGATATTGAATTCTAAATGTCATTGTAAGAGTTAGAACAGAGATTTCAAATGATATGAAAACGAATGACGCTAGGTAAGATAAACGTGTAATGAAGCGGTATCCTAGATTACAGACATATAAAGGTAGAGGTAATCCTTCGACGGGATAGATGGACCGAAGAAAACTGAGGGAAGCCTATATTTAGCGGCGGACGCTACAGACTGTGTGATATTGATATAATCATATGATGATAGATCCCAAAAATATTGCTTAACAGACATGTCTTTACTAGCCATCGTTATCCATACCTTCTTTGACTTTTAATTGCTAATCTGTCCAGGAACTTGATTCTTGGAAAAAAACTAATCAAATAATACGAAAGCATTAAAAGTTTCGAGGTGTGGTGCTATCGAAGAATAATAAAATTAATTTGGGTTGACCGAGTCACAGATTAGTAAATATGTTATCGAATAGACAAAGAGGCCTGAAGTAATACCACAAAAAAGAGAGAATTGGAATACTTGGGTTATCTAATACTAAAAATACACATTGCTACAAAATATAATGCAGGATAATATTTAAAAACGAAGAAAAAAAGGATTGTAGAAAAATGTCCCGTATGAGAATTTTAAAGGAGTGGTTTTTTCTCCACAAACGAACTATTTAGAACAGCTGTAAACGAAGTTCAAATAGCCTTGATGATATCCAAAATGCGCTAGAAAAAGAAGAAGAAGAAGAAGAAGCTTATGATATATATATATATATATATATATATATATATATATATATATATATATATATATATATATAAATTATAATTAAATGCAAAAAATAATAGCTGATTTTTTTAAAACAATAAATTTGGGCAAGGTCAATAGCCTTAGAGAAACAACAAAATTGATTTTCATACATTTTTGTTAGAAATAAACATATGTAGAAATTCAGTTATATTCAAATCAAATATGCCAATTCACCTGAAGACAAATGCATTCGATGAATATATGCTACCAATCACGGCTGCCAAACTTGGACACTAAAAAAGAGATAATATCTAAACTCAAAGTCAGTCACGGGTCAATTGAGCGATGCATGCTAGGTATAACAAAGAGAGATCGAAGTAGAATAGAATGGATCAGACAGAAAACCAAGGTTACTGATGTAATCCGTAGAATTAAATCTTTAAAATGGCAGTGGGCAGGACATTTAGCGAGAAGACCTGACAATAGATGGTCCACTAGAATAACACTGTGGTATCCAAGAGGTGTCAAAAAAAAAGAACAAGAAGATGGGACTATGACATAATGAAACAAGCCGGTACATCATAGCACAGAAAACCGAATTTTAGACAATCGTGGTCAGATATGAATATATATATATATATATATATATATATATATATATATATATATATGTATGTATTTATATATGTATATATATAATATGTATATATATATAATATATATATATATATATATATATATATATATATATATATATATATATATATATATATTCTACATCTATAAAAAATCGAGACAATCTGTAATCTATTAAACGACAAGCTGTGATCGGAGTTTCCTAGATATCAATTTAAAGAAAATTTTTAAAATATTTCTAAACGATGCGATGGCTACCAAAACATATCTCCTTAATAACAATCACTTTTACAATGAAGCTTTAATAAATATTCCACAACCAATTACATTTAAAAAATACCTTACATACAAAATTTGACAGACCAAATTGTTCCACTTTTACTACTCGACCAACTCTACCTACAACTTTTATAGATAATTTTAAGATCTATTAACAACATAAGATATGCAGATTACACCGTGATTATGGCAAGCACTTCTGAACAACTCCAATTACTGCTAAACAAAACAAACAGTTTCTGTGAAAAATATAGCAAGAAATGCGTTTGTGAAAATGAAAACAATTCTCTGCAACAAAGACCTTAGATTAGAACTGAGAGTAAGAGCACTGAGATGCTACGTGTTTTCGATACTGCAATATGGACTTGAAAGCTGGACATTGAAGCAAGAACATGTTTTATATATAACAAATAAGTTACAGTCCTTTGAAATGTGGTGTTACAGGAGGATGCTTAGAATAGCATAGACACGGAATAGAAGAAAACTAACACGGAAATATTGCGATAAATGGGCAGATAATGCGAAATAATAAACACAATAAAAAAAAGAAAGTTACAATATCTGGGACAACGTAATAAGGGGACAGCGAGATGAACTACTAAGTGATAATACAGAAAAAAATAAGTGAAGGAAGAAGTATAGGAAGAAGAAGAGTGTCATGGTTGAAGAATTTAAGGAACTGGTTTAAATGCAGTTCTATAGAACTCTTCATAGCAGCAGTAGATAGAGTAGAGATGGTGATGATGGTATCCAACCTCCGATTGGAAGACAGCACTTAAAGAAGAAGATAAATTTAACATGTTCCTCATTATTTTTCATTCCTCTAATATTAATTGCATGTATACACTATATAATATCGATAATACTGTCATAATAATAATTTGTTACTTTAACCTATTCACTACAAATTGTTTAATATAAGACTTACTATTGCAGTTATCATCAACATCAACTCCTAAATAAATTAAAATCAAACAAATCACAAAATCACAAAACAACAAAAGTAAAAGTAGAAGAAAACCTAAATGACCCAATTAAAGCTGATAATGGGATAAGACAGGCGGATTTTCAGGTCTCTATTGATCGACCTCATTATACATATATGAAACAAAAAAGTAGGAATTAAAAAAGATACCAAACAGGAGAAAAAAAACAACTAAAATATTCTACTATGGAGAAGATTTAATACTAATTTTAAGTGAAGATGATTTGCAATTTATCCTGCACCAATTTAATGTAACCGCCAAAATATTTAACATGGTAATTTCTCCAAAAAAGACAAAATGCATGATTGTACCAGCACATCTACTAAGATGTAAATCAAACCTGGAATGTCAGATAACAGAACAAGTGATGGAGTTTAAATATCTGGGTATCAGACTATCTAGATACGGGCAGCTCAAAACAGAATTGGAAAATCAAGTGAATAAAGCAAACAGATATATAACGCATATTACCTAAATGAAACAATAGGAAGAAATAAAGATATCGGTAAAGACATGAAAGGCAAATTTACAAAACAATCAGACAAATAATGACATACGTAACAGAAATACGACCTGGCACAGAGAGAACAAAAATAATGCTCAAAATAGCAGAAATAAAAGCCATTATAAAAATCAATGATAAGACACTATGGGACAGAAATAAAAGTACATATATATGACGTAAATGCAAGGTGGAGAACAACATTAAGGACTATGTAAGGAATACTCATCAACAAAGAGTTAAATGTTATGATGATTTAAGCCGAATCACAACACAAAGAGTAGTAAAGACGGCCAGAGACCCTCTCCAATAGAAAGGTAGTCAGTGGGAAGTCTATGAAAACGATGGAATGAAAACTTACTGGAAGCACATTAAACAACAGACTGAGTCATGTCTATCAAACAATATATATATATATATATATATATATATATATATATATATATATATATACAAGAAATACTGGATATTAATTACAGTGTTTTTACTTAAAGGTAAGGACTACAAGTTTTACTATTTTTACAATAAATTTTAAACATTTTATAATGTATTCTGTCCATAATTGTATATTTTAATGTGTGTTATAAATGTTGAGTGTCCATTCTTATATAAATAATCTCAACGACTAGTAAGTTACACTGAAGAATTGTGATATTTTTTAAATATTTACATATTTGTCTTATTACAGTGTCTTGAAAAAAGGAATAAAACCATTCCGAAAGCTCGACAACAAAGTCAAAAGAGTGTTTTTTTTAACATCCCGGCCAATTTTCTGACTGCAACCCTAATAAACTGTGTTATTTTGTTTAAATTTTGTAAATTGGAATATATCACCATAAACTATACTTACTTGCATATGTGAAAACAGGATAATAAATAAGAAAAACAAATGGCAAAACAAAAACAGAGAAAATTAAATTTTTAAGAGAAAGTAGAACAGTGATAAAGCGGAATAGATATTTAGTGACTAATATGTATAACCATCTATTACCCTAAATGAAATGACAAGCTTGCCAAGACCAAAAACCATGCTCACTGGATCGCTGGACGGCCACACATTTGGAGAAAAGGCATTCTAGAAGCAAACATAAAGGTGATCTACGGAGAATGCTACATATCGCGACTTCTTCTAAAGCTGCATCATTGTAGAAAGACCTCTCGAATGTCCTACTGCACAGGGCATCTAAGATCAAAAATAGGTAAGCCCTTCGCAATGTTATGTCTCAGTTTAAATGGAGATGGAGGTAGCTTGACGGGTCAAAATAACGTTCTTCACGTTCCCACGGAACGTGATCCCTTTAATGTTAGGACATGAGAACATCTTACTCCGGGAATGTTTCTTGGATCGGGAATTTACTTTGTTGGGAGTTGGGTATTTTGAGAGTATGCGATTTTGTGTGTTTGCGGACATATCAGTAGAGTCGACTTAGAACAATGGTTAAGTAAAATTACAGAGTGGAATCTGATATGTAAGGAGCACCCCGAAGATCCTTATAATTGGACAAACCACGTAGCACCATTGGTAAACAACACATAGCAAGGTATATTGCTAAACCAAATATAGCTGTGAAATAAAGTTGTGAAATTGTACTTAGTGTCAGAAAGCATAGTAACTTCTCTTTAATAATTTTATAAGTATTAAGTCAAAAATAACATTCGCTTGCAGTTTTAGAAGATAATGCAGCAGTCATCTTGTATCTACGAGATCTTCTGAAGACCAAAAAAGTAAACATATGGTCTATATCACTATGAAAATAATTGAAGTTTACTAAAAAGTGACTCCGTAGCATCTAATTATCTTAAACCTAACCTTGCAATCAAATTTTTCGAACCATTATACTTAAACATTATAAAAAACACTAATGTTGTTATCAGCGTCGATCCAATGAATTCTTTTTTAAATAGCCAGAGAAACAATGAAAAATACTCTAATTTATGTTTCTGTTTAGGTCTTACAAACTGTTTCCATAGAATAAATTAAAAACAAATCATTGACGAGTTTTACGGGAGATTACATGAAATCAACTTTAGGTTAAGAATCACTGGCAGACAGGTAATGAAAGCATCAGTCTTATTTGATCTGTGTACATAAATGGTGATATATTCAGTAGCACTATTAGCTTTTTTTCCATTTTATTTTATTCAGATATTTTCTAATATAGTAACTAATCTTTTGCTCTTTTGATTTCACAATTACATGTATTAATTACATGTTGTTACATTATTTTGTAATTACATGTATATAAATATCATTTCATTATCTTATATTGTTGTACTACTGTTGCATTTTAAAAAAGTTTACCTAAATTAAGTTTAACTACCGTTTTTAATTAGTTCTAAAAAAGATCAATTAAGAAGCGAAAAGAAAAAATATAGTTCGTAATATTGCAAGAATTATAGAAAATAATAAAAATTTCTTTATAATTCTGTAATAGATCGTTTTAAGTAAATCTTTTTTTTTTTTAATATTTCTAACTGATATTTTTAATAAAATATCTAAGAATAATACATAAGTATATTTTAAGTAACCCTGTATATCGAGTTTTGTATCTATAGATGTAATGCCGAGATTTGGTAAGCGAAAATTTGAGTAACGCTCTGCGCCACTGTCCGCGGCGGCTATAAAACCACGTCTCTGCGATTCTAACATTCAGTCGCATTCAAGCTTATTAGCTGTGTTTTTCTGTCTAGTGAGCAGTGATCAACCACAAAAGACAACATGTGTGACGACGATGTTGCGGCTCTTGTCGTTGACAATGGATCCGGTATGTGCAAAGCTGGATTCGCCGGAGATGACGCACCCCGTGCCGTCTTCCCCTCAATCGTCGGTCGCCCAAGGCATCAAGGTGTCATGGTTGGTATGGGACAAAAAGACTCATACGTAGGAGATGAAGCCCAAAGCAAAAGAGGTATCCTCACTTTGAAATACCCCATTGAACACGGTATCATCACCAACTGGGATGACATGGAAAAAATCTGGCATCACACTTTCTACAATGAACTCCGTGTAGCTCCAGAAGAACACCCAGTCCTCCTCACTGAAGCTCCACTCAACCCCAAAGCCAACAGAGAAAAGATGACCCAAATCATGTTTGAAACCTTCAACACACCCGCCATGTATGTAGCCATCCAAGCCGTACTCTCCTTGTACGCTTCTGGTCGTACCACCGGTATTGTATTGGACTCTGGAGATGGTGTCACCCACACCGTACCAATCTACGAAGGTTATGCTCTTCCCCACGCCATCCTCCGTTTGGACTTGGCCGGTCGTGACTTGACCGACTACCTCATGAAGATTCTTACTGAAAGAGGTTACTCATTCACCACCACCGCTGAAAGGGAAATTGTCCGTGACATTAAAGAAAAACTCTGCTATGTCGCCCTCGACTTCGAACAGGAAATGGCCACCGCTGCTGCTTCCACCTCCCTCGAAAAGAGCTACGAATTGCCTGATGGACAAGTCATCACCATTGGTAACGAAAGATTCCGTTGCCCTGAAGCCCTCTTCCAACCTTCCTTCTTGGGTATGGAATCTTGCGGTATCCACGAAACCGTATACAACTCCATCATGAAGTGCGACGTTGATATCCGTAAGGACTTGTACGCCAACACTGTTCTTTCTGGAGGTACCACCATGTACCCAGGTATTGCCGACAGAATGCAAAAGGAAATCACCGCCCTTGCTCCATCCACCATCAAGATCAAGATCATCGCTCCCCCAGAAAGGAAATACTCCGTCTGGATCGGTGGATCCATCTTGGCCTCCCTCTCCACCTTCCAACAGATGTGGATCTCCAAACAAGAATACGACGAATCCGGCCCTGGAATTGTCCACCGCAAGTGCTTCTAAGCTATTTAATCAATTCATACCTAATAAGCTATTTTTCATGTTGTTTGTACTGTGTTTACATCTTTGCAGTTCTTAAATATGCGACCGTGGTTGTAACTGCCAGACAGACTTTTAAGATCTTATAACACCTTATAATTATTTATTATTTGTTATATTTACTTACTATAACTATTTTGTAACTGGGCAGGTAAATAAATCCTATCTAGTACTAAACCTGCCTATTATTTCGATTAAGAACGAGAATATGATGTTATGTTAATTTTTTTAATAAAATTTTGGCATAGTTTATATACAATATACAATAAAATTCAAATTTTATTTTAATACACTCTTTTCTATCATCCCGACAAATCCTACAACACAAAAACATTCTATTCTTCAGATCTAAATTTAAAAAAATATATATATACACAGCACACAACCCTACATCTCCTAATCAGTACATGTTGATCTATTTTTATCCCTCTCTGAAACAACTCTCCTCTATGACTTAATATGTCCATATGAGTTATACAAACTAGAGGTAACTAAAGATCAACACGTCACTATGATATTTTTAACCGAAAGCTGGAAATAGCTGGCGATCTTTTTTTAAGACCTCGGTTATTCTAATATTTTAGTGAGTTGAACTTCAACTAGAGAATGCTATAAATAGATTTCAACAACTTATATGGTCACTGTTTCAGGATGTTAGCCCGTTCACACATCTGTTTCCTTTAATAACATCGTCGTCTTTGTCTATCTCTCGCCGAATGGTTAAAATAGTTCGGGTCGCTTAGGAATGCTTGGGATGTTTGGTTTGAACTTTTCTGCACTACACGCATACCTTATGAGATTTTTTTTGTTTTTAGTGAGATATTAATACTATAATGTATCTTTTCCAGAACGAGATTCATTCAAACTTTTCTAATAAAACTATGTTATAACGTTTAATAACACCTACTAATATAAAAAATTTTGAAGACAGTTAATCACTAAACATGAATTAATATCTTGTTCTAGTTTCTATATAATATTTTTGTTATTCATAGACATATAGAGAAGTTTACTTTAAACCAAATTTAATATTTAACATTTTTTCTTTTATAAATATTGTAAAAATATTATCTCTACTTGTTATGGAATACTATGCGTTTATTTCTTCTCCGGACTAACTCTTTGTTTTGGAATTAAACAGAATATATTGACATGTATAAATTTATTATATTAGAGGATGAAAATTACACTGCCTGTTATTTCTTAAAACTATGAATTTATAAGTTCTGTTATCTACAATTATTTAACGATGTTTCTGGATGGATTTGAGTACAAGAGATTGGACTCAAATATTAATATTAAAATAGCAAATACGGATAGCTTATCGAACAAAGAAATAAGAGAAATAAATTATTATTATTCCATAGATACGAAGTATTAGGCGAATAAACTAGCGAAACTTATTTATTCTAAATAGGAAAATATTTATGAAGAGTATTGATTCTGATTTCTAACAGCAAATAATTATTAGTGATTATACATGTGTTATGGAATACTATGCGTTTATTTCTTCTCCGGACTAACTCTTTGTTTTGGAATTAAACAGAATATATTGACATGTATAAATTTATTATATTAGAGGATGAAAATTACACTGCCTGTTATTTCTTAAAACTATGAATTTATAAGTTCTGTTATCTACAATTATTTAACGATGTTTCTGGATGGATTTGAGTACAAGAGATTGGACTCAAATATTAATATTAAAATAGCAAATACGGATAGCTTATCGAACAAAGAAATAAGAGAAATAAATTATTATTATTCCATAGATACGAAGTATTAGGCGAATAAACTAGCGAAACTTATTTATTCTAAATAGGAAAATATTTATGAAGAGTATTGATTCTGATTTCTAACAGCAAATAATTATTAGTGATTATACATGAGAACTTTTCATAATTGTAAATAACATATACCAGGTGACTAAAAACTATATAGAAATACATAGATACTTTAATTATCTTACATGTGAGTAGGTAGGTACATTACACCTCCTTTTGTAAGAATGAAAATAATTGTAAAATGAATTTTCATTTAAATGGTATAAAACATTTGTATACATTATTATTTTATTTTAACACATTTAAATAGTTTCTTTTAGTCTCGATAGTCTTTCACTTCGTCTTATCGGTGTAGTCTCTGTGAAACTAGTCTCTTCACACTTTTTGGATTCACTATAATTATTGTCTTTATTATGTTTACAATCTATACTTAAATCTGTCTCATGTACATGTTTTCGTTTACTTTGACATATATTTAGTGTTAAACAATTTGTAATTTGTTGACAACTATGTGACGGATTTCTACGAAATCGTCGGTAAAAATATTTAATTATCCTGTATAAAATATAAAGTAACATACATTTTATCAAAAATAAGATTGCATAAGTGAAATAAGAACTATTTTTTATTGTGTCTGAAAAATTAATATTTGTTTCTGAGGTCATTTTCTCTAAATTATCTAGTTTATGGCTTGCTAAATTTAATGCATCTCGATCGAGATTATTTAATTGTAAGGGAACAAGGTGTAATTTGGATTCATTATTTATCTTAATATCATCACAACAGACTTCTGGAAGGGATAAATCTGGAATGATAGACTGAAAATTACTTTCTTTTGGATTTGAGACAGATATCAAAATAGTTGATCCGGTGTAAGTTTTGCAATTATTCGAAGTAGAAAAAATACCTGTGTTTGAAAGAACAATAGATATTGGCGTACTAGTCTGACAGCTTAAAGTTAAATCTGTTGGTTTGGGTAAAACATATATCCAAGAATTTGGTTTGTTTAATTTATGCCAAATTTCATATTCTGTTTGAATTATACGAGTATCGCAACTAGATGGTATGTTTGTTATTGAAGTTAACAATTCAGTTTCACAAATTGGATTAGTGTGTGTAAATCGGAAAGTATCAGGATTTTTGCAAATAAGTTTTTCTTCATCTAATGAATAACAGTCTTCTAATGTATCAATAGTAACATAAATGTTTCTATTTTCTGAAAGAACAAGATATTTGACAGATGGAAGAATAAAGGTAAGTCTCTTTAATGTTGGATGAATTATAGGAAGAGATATTAGTTTAAAAAGAGAATAAGGAGTATTACTAACCAAAGGTATACTAACCGTAATTAAAATCTTGTTATCAAAATATATATATTTAAGTAAAATGATATCGAAATATTTATGAGCATAATCGATAGTCAATGGAAATGGATAAGTCGATGTACTAGGTAAATGCGTTACCGTTTTAGATAATTCTTGAATTAGTTGCTCAGGTGTTATAACAGAAGGATGAAGGTTATTATTTCTTGCAAATAGAATAACGTTTATTAGAGTAGAATATTCTTGTTGTAATTCTGTTATAAAGAAAGTTAGTAAAGTAAAATGTTCTTCAATTTTTTGTTTTAAATCTAAATTAAAATATTTATTATTCATTTTATCTGTGTAATTGGTAATTGATTCAAAATTTTTATCAAAAATCACTTTGTTTCGGTCTAGATTTGTAATAGAGTTATTAAAATTTGCAATCGTGGCTTTTACTACATGAATTTGTTGTTTTAGTAAATCAAGAAGATGATTTTCGTTACTTTCAGCTTTGTTAATAGCATTATTGAAATTTTCAGCATCATCACTGTCTAAAGTACCGAATAAGGTCCTGAAAACAGATCCAATTGCATTAAATAGAGCGCGTTTTGGTCTAAAATGTTCATGCAGAATTATGTTTTTTAAAGTTTGTTCATCTTGAAAGAGTCTAGGTATGATTTGTCCTAAGAGTTTTAGTGAAGTATCGCATAATCGTAATTCAATAAGAACTGGTTTGTTTTGACACAGTCTTAATGTTTTTTGATAGGTGAGATCTACAAAATTTAATTTGTCTGTAAAAGGTTGTAAAGGAATATGACTTAATATGTTCCAATGAGTTTCAATAAATTGAACATTTTTTATGTGTTCGTAATAGATTCCAGGTGATTTGTTGATAGGAGTATTGGTATATTTCTTGTGAATTTGTTCACTATTTGTCAGCCATATTATTGCATACCTGAAACAAAAGCATGTTTCAATCTATTCATGTGAACTTTTATTGGTTTTTTATTTACTAAAATTGTGCAATTGACAGGAGAATTTATCTCTAGAATTTTATAAGGTCCATTATAATTTTGTGTAAGTTTTTTGGTTTGACCCTTCTTTGTTTGCTCATTTTGGAGATATACTAATTGTCCTTCTAAGAAAACGGTGTCATTAATCTTTTGGTCATAATATTTTTTACTGACTACTTTAGATTCTAATAGATTCGTTTTTGCTAACTCATGAGATTTTCTAAGTTTAAGTGTTAAATTATCTAAATAATCTTCATATGTATATTTGAGTTCTACTGGTCGTATTATACTGCTAGGTAGATTAGGTGTATATCCAAATATTAGTTCATATGGTGTGAATTTGGTTGAAGTATGATTAGTTGTATTATATGAAAACATAGCAAAATCTAGCCATTCGTCCCAATCGGATTGATCAGCTTTAATATAATGTTTAAGGTAGTCTGCTAAAGTAGCGTGACTCCTTTCTAATGCAGCATTTGATTCTGGATGATAAGCAGTACAATTTATATGTCTGATTTTAAAAAGCTTGGCGATTTGAGAAAATAATTTGGAAGTAAAATCTCGGCCTTGATCAGTAACTATTATATCGGGTTTTCCAAACTTGCAAATAAATCCACGAACCAGATTTTCAGCGATAGTCTTGGTTTCATGATTCGGAATTGCATAAGCTTGAGAAAATTTTGTTAAGTCATCTTGTAATGTTAATATGAACTTATTACCTGACTCGGTTAAAGGTAAAGGACCTACTATATCTAAAAATATTTTTTCTAATGGATTTGAGCTTGTTGTTGTTATCTCCATGGGCTTTACGAATTTTTTTCTAACGAGTTTATTTTTCTGACAAGATTCACAGGTTTTTATAAAGTTTTTAATATCATTTTTCATATTATTCCATTTGAAATGTTTTTTTATACGATTGTATGTCCGATGAAAACCAGAGTGTCCAGCCGTAGGACTAGCGTGATTCTCTTGTAATATTGTAGTTATTTCCTCAGGTTCAGGATTTGTTAGTATATCATGATAAATGATAATAGATATATCAGTTTTTCTAAAAATAAATCTAATCATAGATCTAATTTTTCCCCAACTTAATTTATCGTAGCTAAAAGTTATTCTGGGTAGGCAAATTTTTAATATTTTATCGTTTAATAACCAGTCTCTTAATTTTATTAGGGAATTAAATATATCTTCATAAGAGGTATTGTCCCAATAATTATTTTTTATAAATATGTAATAAAAGTTTTTATTTTGATCAGAAATATATATAATGTCATTTAGTCTTGGATTTTTGGCTTTCAATTTTTCTATATGACTGAATTGTTTATTTATTTGTTTCTGAACGATCTCATTAAAATTTAAATCTACGGAAACAAACAATGCTAAATTTTGTGAAAATGATGTAATCTTTTCATTTGTTTCTTTTATATTATCATTTGTTATTAATATAGTTTCGGATTTAGATAAGAACTGTGAATAAGTGTCATTATTTTCTTTACTCATTTTGTTTATTTGTAAGGTGATTGTTGCCGGGTTTTTGTTTTCTTCGCAAATATTTGTTTCAGATATGGTTAAAGGAGGACGACTTAAACAATCAGCATTTTGATTTAATTTACCTGGTTTATAAATAATTTCATAGCTATATTCTTCTAATGCTAATCTCCACCTAACGAGTCTTGATCCGGGATCTTTTACATTAAATAGCCATGTGAGTGGTTTATGATCCGTATAAATGAAAAATTTATTTCCGTACAAATATGGTCTAAAGTGTTTAACACTCCATACAATTGCAAGTAATTCTTTTTCTGTTGTGCTATAGTTTGATTCCGCTTTGTTCAAGGTACGACTAGCATAAGCAATAGGTAAATCATCTGGTACTTTACCTTGAGAAAGTATGGACCCTATTGCATAATTACTAGCATCCGTTGTTAAGACAAAGGGTTTGGTAAAATCTGGATACTGAAGTATTGGTTCTGAACAAAGTATTGATTTCAGGTTCTCAAATGACTGTTGTTGAATGCTTGTCCAATTAAATTCAACATTTTTCCTCAGCAGTTTTGTTAAAGGTTGTGTTAAAGCACTGAAATTTTTTATAAAGCGTCTATAATAACCAGTGAGACCCAAAAAGCTCTTAATATCTTTTTGTGTTCTGGGTATAGGAAAATCTGTAACAGCACATACCTTTTTTTCGTCCGGTTTGACACCAAATTCAGTTATTAAATGTCCTAAATACATTACTTCGCGACGAAAAAATTCGCACTTATCTGGTTGTATTTTTAAGTTGAATGTAGACAATTTTTCGAATACTTCTTTTAATCTTTTATTATGATTTTCTAATGTATCGGCATGAATGACTATATCGTCGAGATAGACAAAACATCTGTAATTTTGTATTCCTGAGAGGACAGTATTCATTAGCCTTTGAAAAATACTGGGAGCATTTTTTAATCCAAATGGCATTCGTGAATATTGATAATGTCCAGACGGAGTTGAGAAAGCAGTCTTTGGAGAATCCTCAGGATCCATTTTGATCTGGTGAAATCCTGATGTTAAATCTATTGTTGAAAAATATTTTGAATGACCCAATTGGTCTAATATATCGACTATATTCGGAAGTGGAAATGAATCTCCTATAGTAATATCATTTAGTCGTCGATAGTCTATAACAATTCGCCATTTCTTCTTTGCTGAAGCATCGGCCTTTTTTGGCACAACCCAAAGGGGCGAATTCCATGGCGAAGTTGATTCTTCGATAATACCTTGATCTAGCATACCTTTTATTTGAGTTTCGACTTCATGTTTGTGTACTTCAGGATACCTGTATGATTTAGTGCTAATAGGTACATTAGAATTTAAAGGAATTTTGCAAGTTATGGCATTTGTACTGGTAAGTTGATCTCCTTCCAGATAAAAGATATGATTGTACTCCTTGCAAATAGAAATTAAAGATGATTTTTCTTCACTATTTAAATGATCTGTTCTCAAGGCATTTTTTAATTTAGCAATTCTGTTAGAATTCGTATTATCTTTATAAGAAGACATTTTTCGTATATTTGCATTGTTTTGTAAATTTGGAATTTTTTCTATTGCTACTTGAATATCGTTTAATTCAACATCCGTTTCAGTAGTGTTTACGATTGAGGTTAAAAAGAAATCATTTTTTACTTTAACAACACTAGGACATAAAAATACACCTTTAAAGATTTCGCGTTCGGGACATAATCCTTCGCTTAATTCATTATTTATTACTTTAATTTGAACAATTGTTTCAGTTCTTGCGGATAGAATAGTTTTATTACTTCTTGAGTTAGAATTAGAGTTTTGATTTAGTATAAGATCGTCTGAACAGGATTTTTCTTCTGAACAGGATTTTGATTTATGATTTCGTGAAGAGTTACAAGTTTTATTTGTGCATATCTCAGTGGATTTTACACATTTTGGACTTGAATTTTCTTTGGATTTAGAGTTAGATTTAGATTGAATTGGATTGGATAGTAGTTCTTCACTACTTAAGGTTATTTGGATATCATTGGTTTCTAAATAAGAATGATCCTCTATGGATTTAGCATCATAAGGAAATATTTCATCGATATTAGAACTTGTCTCGATATTTTGATCTCTCAGAAATTCGTCATTGTCATTGTTTAATGGAGATTTTATATATTCAATTGGAATAGAACAATTTTTAAAGTTTAATTTATTTTCTTTATAATCAATTTGGCATTTATTTATTTCAAAAAAATCGCTACCTAATATACCGTCGAAATGAAGAGGAAAATCGTCTTCTACGACATAGAAAACATGAGTTTGGACAAAATCTTTTATCTTGAAATTTACGTTACAACTACATATAGTTTTATTTGGATTTAAGACATTTTTATCAATGCCTCGTAGAGTAATAGACTTAGAATAAATTTTTGGAATGTTTAGTATTTTTGAATATTTAATTAAAGAAATATCTGCGCCTGTATCGATTAGAAACTTGCAAGAGGATGGATTAGAATTATTTACTAAGGGTAAATCTACATAGGAAGTGACTGAGAAGTTGATGGTTGTGATACGGCCTGAACTGAACGAACTCCTCGAGAATCGACCGTTGGTTGTCGAGGATTCTGGAAGTTTAAAGAATTTGTTGGATTTTTGTTTTTATTGTTAAATTCGCGTTTTCTACATTCTTCTATAACGTGACCTGGTTTTTTGCAGTATCTGCAAAAACGTTGGGAAGTGTTGGTATTTTCTTTTCTTAAGTTTGGAGGAAAATCAGAATTGGAATTTGAATTTGAAGGTTTATAATTTTGATTTTGAGAATTTGACCTTTGAAGATTTGAATTAGGATATTTTGGGTTTTGAAAACTAGAATTTTGAAGATATCTAACATTTCTATCTGAATTGTTTTTATATCGACAGTTATTTGAGGAATGGTTATTTCGTTTGCAAATATTACAGAATGGTTTGAAAATTTCTTGTCTTGATAACTGTTCTTGTTCTTCGGCAATTGCTATAGCAACAGCTCTTTCTAAGGAATCTGGATTTCGGGCTTTGATTAAAATAGAGAGGTCTTTGTTTAATCCTCTAATAAAGACATTTAGTGCTTGAGTTTTTAAGAGTTTAGTACATGCATTTCTTGCATCTGGAGATAAGTCTGGATCAAGTGTATTTATTAATTTTATATAGCAATTTTCAACTTTATTTGCAAATGACATTACATTTTCACTGGGCATCTGACGTAAGGAATGTAATTCCAATTGCCACTGACCTTCAGTTCGGCGTTCAGAATAAGCATCTAATAAGAAGTCTTTTAAATCTTTCCATTCGTCAAATGTTCTGTTTCTAGTTATGGCCCTAGCTTTATCGGTTAATTTAGTTTCTATAATGGCTAATAAGATGGGTTTGGATTGCGGATTTACTAAATTGTATGCTTTATCACAATTGTCTATGAATTCGTATAATTTTGATTTTGTACCATCAAATCTAATGAGAAGTTTTTCAGCTATTTCAATTGATACTGACATTTTATTTGAATTAGAAGTAGAAGAATTTGAAAGAGAATTTGAGTCGGGAGAAGGTATTTGTTCGTCAAATAAGTTACTTATATCAGGATATAAAGTAGACATACGTTTACAAGATTTTTAAAATATGAGACAGAATTTAAGATAGAATGTACTTACAAGTAGAATATGGTTGTTGGTCGCATAGTCTATTATTCCACGGGTTCACCTCTACTTCCGATGGAACTACAATTGGGTTATGACTGGAACTGGATTTCGAACTGGATGTACTGGACCCCAATGTAATTAGTTGTAGTGGCGATTTTTCCACACTGACAGTTTTTTTTTGAATGATTCCTCGAAGGAAACAAGTCAATTCAAAAATTCCTCAGCTCTCCTTCTATCAGCAATCAGAGGAACTCTGCTACTAATATCCCACGTTCTGACACCAAATTTTGTTATGGAATACTATGCGTTTATTTCTTCTCCGGACTAACTCTTTGTTTTGGAATTAAACAGAATATATTGACATGTATAAATTTATTATATTAGAGGATGAAAATTACACTGCCTGTTATTTCTTAAAACTATGAATTTATAAGTTCTGTTATCTACAATTATTTAACGATGTTTCTGGATGGATTTGAGTACAAGAGATTGGACTCAAATATTAATATTAAAATAGCAAATACGGATAGCTTATCGAACAAAGAAATAAGAGAAATAAATTATTATTATTCCATAGATACGAAGTATTAGGCGAATA
The DNA here is from genome assembly GCA_918026665.1 of Diabrotica balteata. Taxonomy (NCBI): domain Eukaryota; kingdom Metazoa; phylum Arthropoda; class Insecta; order Coleoptera; family Chrysomelidae; genus Diabrotica; species Diabrotica balteata. The sequence goes on along the minus strand of CAKJVB030000001.1, from coordinate 62,213 downwards.
AACTAGCGAAACTTATTTATTCTAAATAGGAAAATATTTATGAAGAGTATTGATTCTGATTTCTAACAGCAAATAATTATTAGTGATTATACATGAGAACTTTTCATAATTGTAAATAACATATACCAGGTGACTAAAAACTATATAGAAATACATAGATACTTTAATTATCTTACATGTGAGTAGGTAGGTACATTACACATGAGAACTTTTCATAATTGTAAATAACATATACCAGGTGACTAAAAACTATATAGAAATACATAGATACTTTAATTATCTTACATGTGAGTAGGTAGGTACATTACACCTCCTTTTGTAAGAATGAAAATAATTGTAAAATGAATTTTCATTTAAATGGTATAAAACATTTGTATACATTATTATTTTATTTTAACACATTTAAATAGTTTCTTTTAGTCTCGATAGTCTTTCACTTCGTCTTATCGGTGTAGTCTCTGTGAAACTAGTCTCTTCACACTTTTTGGATTCACTATAATTATTGTCTTTATTATGTTTACAATCTATACTTAAATCTGTCTCATGTACATGTTTTCGTTTACTTTGACATATATTTAGTGTTAAACAATTTGTAATTTGTTGACAACTATGTGACGGATTTCTACGAAATCGTCGGTAAAAATATTTAATTATCCTGTATAAAATATAAAGTAACATACATTTTATCAAAAATAAGATTGCATAAGTGAAATAAGAACTATTTTTTATTGTGTCTGAAAAATTAATATTTGTTTCTGAGGTCATTTTCTCTAAATTATCTAGTTTATGGCTTGCTAAATTTAATGCATCTCGATCGAGATTATTTAATTGTAAGGGAACAAGGTGTAATTTGGATTCATTATTTATCTTAATATCATCACAACAGACTTCTGGAAGGGATAAATCTGGAATGATAGACTGAAAATTACTTTCTTTTGGATTTGAGACAGATATCAAAATAGTTGATCCGGTGTAAGTTTTGCAATTATTCGAAGTAGAAAAAATACCTGTGTTTGAAAGAACAATAGATATTGGCGTACTAGTCTGACAGCTTAAAGTTAAATCTGTTGGTTTGGGTAAAACATATATCCAAGAATTTGGTTTGTTTAATTTATGCCAAATTTCATATTCTGTTTGAATTATACGAGTATCGCAACTAGATGGTATGTTTGTTATTGAAGTTAACAATTCAGTTTCACAAATTGGATTAGTGTGTGTAAATCGGAAAGTATCAGGATTTTTGCAAATAAGTTTTTCTTCATCTAATGAATAACAGTCTTCTAATGTATCAATAGTAACATAAATGTTTCTATTTTCTGAAAGAACAAGATATTTGACAGATGGAAGAATAAAGGTAAGTCTCTTTAATGTTGGATGAATTATAGGAAGAGATATTAGTTTAAAAAGAGAATAAGGAGTATTACTAACCAAAGGTATACTAACCGTAATTAAAATCTTGTTATCAAAATATATATATTTAAGTAAAATGATATCGAAATATTTATGAGCATAATCGATAGTCAATGGAAATGGATAAGTCGATGTACTAGGTAAATGCGTTACCGTTTTAGATAATTCTTGAATTAGTTGCTCAGGTGTTATAACAGAAGGATGAAGGTTATTATTTCTTGCAAATAGAATAACGTTTATTAAAGTAGAATATTCTTGTTGTAATTCTGTTATAAAGAAAGTTAGTAAAGTAAAATGTTCTTCAATTTTTTGTTTTAAATCTAAATTAAAATATTTATTATTCATTTTATCTGTGTAATTGGTAATTGATTCAAAATTTTTATCAAAAATCACTTTGTTTCGGTCTAGATTTGTAATAGAGTTATTAAAATTTGCAATCGTGGCTTTTACTACATGAATTTGTTGTTTTAGTAAATCAAGAAGATGATTTTCGTTACTTTCAGCTTTGTTAATAGCATTATTGAAATTTTCAGCATCATCACTGTCTAAGGTACCGAATAAGGTCCTGAAAACAGATCCAATTGCATTAAATAGAGCGCGTTTTGGTCTAAAATGTTCATGCAGAATTATGTTTTTTAAAGTTTGTTCATCTTGAAAGAGTCTAGGTATGATTTGTCCTAAGAGTTTTAGTGAAGTATCACATAATCGTAATTCAATAAGAACTGGTTTGTTTTGACACAGTCTTAATGTTTTTTGATAGGTGAGATTTACAAAATTTAATTTGTCTGTAAAAGGTTGTAAAGGAATATGACTTAATATGTTCCAATGAGTTTCAATAAATTGAACATTTTTTATGTGTTCGTAATAGATTCCAGGTGATTTGTTGATAGGAGTATTGGTATATTTCTTGTGAATTTGTTCACTATTTGTCAGCCATATTATTGCATACCTGAAACAAAAGCATGTTTCAATCTATTCATGTGAACTTTTATTGGTTTTTTATTTACTAAAATTGTGCAATTGACAGGAGAATTTATCTCTAGAATTTTATAAGGTCCATTATAATTTTGTGTAAGTTTTTTGGTTTGACCCTTCTTTGTTTGCTCATTTTGGAGATATACTAATTGTCCTTCTAAGAAAACGGTGTCATTAATCTTTTGGTCATAATATTTTTTACTGACTACTTTAGATTCTAATAGATTCGTTTTTGCTAACTCATGAGATTTTCTAAGTTTAAGTGTTAAATTATCTAAATAATCTTCATATGTATATTTGAGTTCTACTGGTCGTATTATACTGCTAGGTAGATTAGGTGTATATCCAAATATTAGTTCATATGGTGTGAATTTGGTTGAAGTATGATTAGTTGTATTATATGAAAACATAGCAAAATCTAGCCATTCGTCCCAATCGGATTGATCAACTTTAATATAATGTTTAAGGTAGTCTGCTAAAGTAGCGTGACTCCTTTCTAATGCAGCATTTGATTCTGGATGATAAGCAGTACAATTTATATGTCTGATTTTAAAAAGCTTGGCGATTTGAGAAAATAATTTGGAAGTAAAATCTCGGCCTTGATCAGTAACTATTATATCGGGTTTTCCAAACTTGCAAATAAATCCACGAACCAGATTTTCAGCGATAGTCTTGGTTTCATGATTCGGAATTGCGTAAGCTTGAGAAAATTTTGTTAAGTCATCTTGTAATGTTAATATGAACTTATTACCTGACTCGGTTAAAGGTAAAGGACCTACTATATCTAAAAATATTTTTTCTAATGGATTTGAGCTTGTTGTTGTTATCTCCATGGGCTTTACGAATTTTTTTCTAACGAGTTTATTTTTCTGACAAGATTCACAGGTTTTTATAAAGTTTTTAATATCATTTTTCATATTATTCCATTTGAAATGTTTTTTTATACGATTGTATGTCCGATGAAAACCAGAGTGTCCAGCCGTAGGACTAGTGTGATTCTCTTGTAATATTGTAGTTATTTCCTCAGGTTCAGGATTTGTTAGTATATCATGATAAATGATAATAGATATATCAGTTTTTCTAAAAATAAATCTAATCATAGATCTAATTTTTCCCCAACTTAATTTATCGTAGCTAAAAGTTATTCTGGGTAGGCAAATTTTTAATATTTTATCGTTTAATAACCAGTCTCTTAATTTTATTAGGGAATTAAATATATCTTCATAAGAGGTATTGTCCCAATAATTATTTTTTATAAATATGTAATAAAAGTTTTTATTTTGATCAGAAATATATATGATGTCATTTAGTCTTGGATTTTTGGCTTTCAATTTTTCTATATGACTGAATTGTTTATTTATTTGTTTCTGAACGATCTCATTAAAATTTAAATCTACGGAAACAAACAATGCTAAATTTTGTGAAAATGATGTAATCTTTTCATTTGTTTCTTTTATATTATCATTTGTTATTAATATAGTTTCGGATTTAGATAAGAACTGTGAATAAGTGTCATTATTTTCTTTACTCATTTTGTTTATTTGTAAGGTGATTGTTGCCGGGTTTTTGTTTTCTTCGCAAATATTTGTTTCAGATATGGTTAAAGGAGGACGACTTAAACAATCAGCATTTTGATTTAATTTACCTGGTTTATAAATAATTTCATAGCTATATTCTTCTAATGCTAATCTCCACCTAACGAGTCTTGATCCGGGATCTTTTACATTAAATAGCCATGTGAGTGGTTTATGATCCGTATAAATGAAAAATTTATTTCCGTACAAATATGGTCTAAAGTGTTTAACACTCCATACAATTGCAAGTAATTCTTTTTCTGTTGTGCTATAGTTTGATTCCGCTTTGTTCAAGGTACGACTAGCATAAGCAATAGGTAAATCATCTGGTACTTTACCTTGAGAAAGTATGGACCCTATTGCATAATTACTAGCATCCGTTGTTAAGACAAAGGGTTTGGTAAAATCTGGATACTGAAGTATTGGTTCTGAACAAAGTATTGATTTCAGGTTCTCAAATGACTGTTGTTGAATGCTTGTCCAATTAAATTCAACATTTTTCCTCAGCAGTTTTGTTAAAGGTTGTGTTAAAGCACTGAAATTTTTTATAAAGCGTCTATAATAACCAGTGAGACCCAAAAAGCTCTTAATATCTTTTTGTGTTCTGGGTATAGGAAAATCTGTAACAGCACATACCTTTTTTTCGTCCGGTTTGACACCAAATTCAGTTATTAAATGTCCTAAATACATTACTTCGCGACGAAAAAATTCGCACTTATCTGGTTGTATTTTTAAGTTGAATGTAGACAATTTTTCGAATACTTCTTTTAATCTTTTATTATGATTTTCTAATGTATCGGCATGAATGACTATATCGTCGAGATAGACAAAACATCTGTAATTTTGTATTCCTGAGAGGACAGTATTCATTAGCCTTTGAAAAATACTGGGAGCATTTTTTAATCCAAATGGCATTCGTGAATATTGATAATGTCCAGACGGAGTTGAGAAAGCAGTCTTTGGAGAATCCTCAGGATCCATTTTGATCTGGTGAAATCCTGATGTTAAATCTATTGTTGAAAAATATTTTGAATGACCCAATTGGTCTAATATATCGACTATATTCGGAAGTGGAAATGAATCTCCTATAGTAATATCATTTAGTCGTCGATAGTCTATAACAATTCGCCATTTCTTCTTTGCTGAAGCATCGGCCTTTTTTGGCACAACCCAAAGGGGCGAATTCCATGGCGAAGTTGATTCTTCGATAATACCTTGATCTAGCATACCTTTTATTTGAGTTTCGACTTCATGTTTGTGTACTTCAGGATACCTGTATGATTTAGTGCTAATAGGTACATTAGAATTTAAAGGAATTTTGCAAGTTATGGCATTTGTACTGGTAAGTTGATCTCCTTCCAGATAAAAGATATGATTGTACTCCTTGCAAATAGAAATTAAAGATGATTTTTCTTCACTATTTAAATGATCTGTTCTCAAGGCATTTTTTAATTTAGCAATTCTGTTAGAATTCGTATTATCTTTATAAGAAGACATTTTTCGTATATTTGCATTGTTTTGTAAATTTGGAATTTTTTCTATTGCTACTTGAATATCGTTTAATTCAACATCCGTTTCAGTAGTGTTTACGATTGAGGTTAAAAAGAAATCATTTTTTACTTTAACAACACTAGGACATAAAAATACACCTTTAAAGATTTCGCGTTCGGGACATAATCCTTCGCTTAATTCATTATTTATTACTTTAATTTGAACAATTGTTTCAGTTCTTGCGGATAGAATAGTTTTATTACTTCTTGAGTTAGAATTAGAGTTTTGATTTAGTATAAGATCGTCTGAACAGGATTTTTCTTCTGAACAGGATTTTGATTTATGATTTCGTGAAGAGTTACAAGTTTTATTTGTGCATATCTCAGTGGATTTTACACATTTTGGACTTGAATTTTCTTTGGATTTAGAGTTAGATTTAGATTGAATTGGATTGGATAGTAGTTCTTCACTACTTAAGGTTATTTGGATATCATTGGTTTCTAAATAAGAATGATCCTCTATGGATTTAGCATCATAAGGAAATATTTCATCGATATTAGAACTTGTCTCGATATTTTGATCTCTCAGAAATTCGTCATTGTCATTGTTTAATGGAGATTTTATATATTCAATTGGAATAGAACAATTTTTAAAGTTTAATTTATTTTCTTTATAATCAATTTGGCATTTATTTATTTCAAAAAAATCGCTACCTAATATACCGTCGAAATGAAGAGGAAAATCGTCTTCTACGACATAGAAAACATGAGTTTGGACAAAATCTTTTATCTTGAAATTTACGTTACAACTACATATAGTTTTATTTGGATTTAAGACATTTTTATCAATGCCTCGTAGAGTAATAGACTTAGAATAAATTTTTGGAATGTTTAGTATTTTTGAATATTTAATTAAAGAAATATCTGCGCCTGTATCGATTAGAAACTTGCAAGAGGATGGATTAGAATTATTTACTAAGGGTAAATCTACATAGGAAGTGACTGAGAAGTTGATGGTTGTGATACGGCCTGAACTGAACGAACTCCTCGAGAATCGACCGTTGGTTGTCGAGGATTCTGGAAGTTTAAAGAATTTGTTGGATTTTTGTTTTTATTGTTAAATTCGCGTTTTCTACATTCTTCTATAACGTGACCTGGTTTTTTGCAGTATCTGCAAAAACGTTGGGAAGTGTTGGTATTTTCTTTTCTTAAGTTTGGAGGAAAATCAGAATTGGAATTTGAATTTGAAGGTTTATAATTTTGATTTTGAGAATTTGACCTTTGAAGATTTGAATTAGGATATTTTGGATTTTGAAAACTAGAATTTTGAAGATATCTAACATTTCTATCTGAATTGTTTTTATATCGACAGTTATTTGAGGAATGGTTATTTCGTTTGCAAATATTACAGAATGGTCTGAAAATTTCTTGTCTTGATAACTGTTCTTGTTCTTCGGCAATTGCTATAGCAACAGCTCTTTCTAAGGAATCTGGATTTCGGGCTTTGATTAAAATAGAGAGGTCTTTGTTTAATCCTCTAATAAAGACATTTAGTGCTTGAGTTTTTAAGAGTTTAGTACATGCATTTCTTGCATCTGGAGATAAGTCTGGATCAAGTGTATTTATTAATTTTATATAGCAATTTTCAACTTTATTTGCAAATGACATTACATTTTCACTGGGCATCTGACGTAAGGAATGTAATTCCAATTGCCACTGACCTTCAGTTCGGCGTTCAGAATAAGCATCTAATAAGAAGTCTTTTAAATCTTTCCATTCGTCAAATGTTCTGTTTCTAGTTATGGCCCTAGCTTTATCGGTTAATTTAGTTTCTATAATGGCTAATAAGATGGGTTTGGATTGCGGATTTACTAAATTGTATGCTTTATCACAATTGTCTATGAATTCGTATAATTTTGATTTTGTACCATCAAATCTAATGAGAAGTTTTTCAGCTATTTCAATTGATACTGACATTTTATTTGAATTAGAAGTAGAAGAATTTGAAAGAGAATTTGAGTCGGGAGAAGGTATTTGTTCGTCAAATAAGTTACTTATATCAGGATATAAAGTAGACATACGTTTACAAGATTTTTAAAATATGAGACAGAATTTAAGATAGAATGTACTTACAAGTAGAATATTGTTGTTGGTCGCATAGTCTATTATTCCACGGGTTCACCTCTACTTCCGATGGAACTACAATTGGGTTATGACTGGAACTGGATTTCGAACTGGATGTACTGGACCCCAATGTAATTAGTTGTAGTGGCGATTTTTCCACACTGACAGTTTTTTTTTGAATGATTCCTCGAAGGAAACAAGTCAATTCAAAAATTCCTCAGCTCTCCTTCTATCAGCAATCAGAGGAACTCTGCTACTAATATCCCACTTCTGACACCAAATTTTGTTATGGAATACTATGCGTTTATTTCTTCTCCGGACTAACTCTTTGTTTTGGAATTAAACAGAATATATTGACATGTATAAATTTATTATATTAGAGGATGAAAATTACACTGCCTGTTATTTCTTAAAACTATGAATTTATAAGTTCTGTTATCTACAATTATTTAACGATGTTTCTGGATGGATTTGAGTACAAGAGATTGGACTCAAATATTAATATTAAAATAGCAAATACGGATAGCTTATCGAACAAAGAAATAAGAGAAATAAATTATTATTATTCCATAGATACGAAGTATTAGGCGAATAAACTAGCGAAACTTATTTATTCTAAATAGGAAAATATTTATGAAGAGTATTGATTCTGATTTCTAACAGCAAATAATTATTAGTGATTATACATGAGAACTTTTCATAATTGTAAATAACATATACCAGGTGACTAAAAACTATATAGAAATACATAGATACTTTAATTATCTTACATGTGAGTAGGTAGGTACATTACATACTTTATTCTTCTTCTATCATATAATATATACATAAGTAATGAAACTCAGTGATATTTTAATTCCAGATAAGTTTCCAAAAAATGTTCTTAATGAGATTCTGTTCTTCATTTTTGAGAACCAAGTAATTTTATAATCTGATGAAAATTTCTTGGTCGTTTTAACTAATTTTGTAGAAAATCCTCGTAATTTTATTCGTAAAAATACATTAGATAGCATATTAAAATAATAATAATAGTATCATCTCTCTTCTTTCATATCAATTTACTGGTTACAAAAATTAACAATAATGCTCAACATAAAATTTTACTTCAAATGTAGGATAAGGTTGATTTAATGGAATCCTTACATTACAAAAAACGTTCCTCTAATTACTTGTAATTTTTCAGAGATGAGCAGGAACTCTCTAGATTGAGAGATAACCTTTAAAAATTTAATTAACAGCCGAAGTTAATTATGTACTGAGCGGCATTGCACTTCATCGTTTATATCGAGTTTTTTTTTTATATTTTTCATTGTAATTTTTGACTTCAGCTGTTATGGATAGAATTTGGAGATCCTTTTCTATTATAGTATTTGTAACATATCATATAGAATTGGTTTTGGATTCTGAGAGCTTTGTTTTGGAATCTTTGTATGACTTTAGTCATATCAGTCATCCATATTGGCCTAATACATTAATAATATTGTTTTTTTGTTGTGGCATTTAATTCCCAATTGAGTTAGTTTTATGAGTAAATATATACGATTTCTAAGTTAATTTTCTGACAAGGTGTGAACCTTGGTACTCAATTTTATTTTTTTGAGTTACCGTTTTGATCATAGACATATATCTCTTTAAAATTTTTAGTCAACAAACATAGTCACACCAACCTCTGAGCTTATTAGCGACAAAAATTATATATATATATATATATTATATATATATATATTTATATATATATATTAATATATATATATATATATATATATTTAAATATATATATTTTATATATATATATATATATATATATATATGTATATATATATATATATATATATATATATATATATATATATATATATATATATATATATATATATATATATATATATATTTTAGTTTATTCTCTTGGGCTTAGGTTCATAAAAAAAATTAGACGTCACAATTAAAATAATATTAAAACATAGGACATACCCACTAAGTCACTACAAGTAAAATGTAGTGACATTTCGGTATTTAATTAATAAAAAATAATGTCAAACTGTCAGTTTCTGACAAATCAATCATGGCCAACTCACAATAATTATTGGTAAACATTAAAATAACTAATAATAAAACACTGAAAACTTTGTTTTCAAACTTCCACAAAAATATTATATATAAATTTTTGTGGAAGTTTGAAAACAAAGTTTTCAGTGTTTTATTGTTACATAAAATGAATTTCCATCAAGTAACGGTCAAATACATCAATTATTAAAATATCAACCAAATTAATACTTCGATGGAAAAATAAAAATTATAGAAAACTGATAAATTTACGTATAGGGAGTACTTCATAAAATTTGAAGTACGATATTAGTACTTTTCGATAGTAATATAAAATACAGGGTGTTTTGTTTAAAATTACTATGAAAATAATGTACTTACATTTTGACTTACTCTGGATTTGATTTAACGAATATTATGAAAACGAATATGTTTTATAATTTTTAAGAATTCTTAAATTAAATATAGTTGTAATAAATCAATATTCCTTTAATACTTTTTTAATTATACAGGGAGTTAATTTGACATGATTTTCAGGTAATATTGGTTATGACTTTTTAAATGCCCGGTACAACATAATAAAACTTTACACTGTTGTGATGTGGAAGTGAAGCAGATTTTAAATATAAAATAAAATATAGAGTATTCCATCAAAAAAAAAAACATAAGTTTGGTCTGCCATTATCTTATGGAACACCCTGTAAGATTGTAACTAATTTTAAAATGTAGAGTTTCAGGCTGCCTACAATTTTGATCAATAACTTTTTTTTGTAATTTTTACTATAACAGATCTACTAAGCTTCCTCACACTAATAAATTACCCTACATATATATATATATATATATATATATATATATATATATATATATATATATATATATAATATAGATATATATATATATATATATATATATATATATATATATATATATATATTATATATATATATATATATATATATATATATTATATATATAATAATATATATATATATATATATATATATATATATATATATATATAAGTAAATTTTCAATATTGGGTTTGCAGCAATTGCTGCAAACCCAATATTGAAAATTTACTTCCTTGTTATCAGCAAATACTTCTAGTTCATTATATATATATATATATATATATATATATATATATATATATATATATATATATATATATATATATATATATATATATATATATAATCTTTCCGCGGAAGGTTTCGCGGGAGCTATATGTGGTTTCAGTCATTTTCCGGGCTTGACTCCGCGTTATATAGTTTTAGTTTTTACAAAAACCATTGTTTTGGCAACGTTTCGGCAAGGTCACACTTCTAATTTTCAAGTCAGATTAGTTCTTCTTTTCCTGGAACATCAAGAAGAAGCAGAACTATTCTGACTTGATAATGAAAAGTGAGACCTTGACGAAACGTCGCCAAAACAATGTTTTTTCTAAAATCCAAAACTATATAACGCAGAGTCAAACACAACTGAAACCGTATATATATATATATATATATATATATATATATATATATATAGATTCTTCTTCGTTTAGTGCCGTCTCCACTAATGAAGGTTGGCTATAATCCTTGCAATTTCATCTCTTACTTCTGCTTTTTTTAACAGCGTCTGTGTGTTTAACCCGGTCCAGTCGCGAATGTTTTTCAGGCAGGATATTTGTCGTCTACCAGGACCCCTTTTTCCTTCGATTTTACCCTTCATAATTAGCTGCAACAATTCGTACTTATTATCTCTAAATATGTGCCCCAAAATGATGTCTTTTGCCTTTATATTGTGGTTAAAAGTTCCCTGTCTCTTCGTATTCAGTGCAAGACCATTTCGTTAGTAATATGATCGGTCGATGGTATCTTTAAAATTCTCCTAAAATGCCACATCACAGAAGCTTTCAGTTTTCTTATTAAGTCAACATTAACTATCCAAGCTTCGACACCATAAAGAAGAATAGAGTGTATATAACATTTTACCATCCGATATCGGATTTGCAGATTAAATCTTTGGTTACTCAGAAATTTTCTTATTTTTAAAAAGGCTAATATCGTACTTCAAATTTTATGAAGTACTCCCTATACCTAAAGTGATCAGTGACTAAACTTCTCTTGATTGCTCTACTCTTGAGCGAATTTCTGATTTCGGATTCAAATTTTCCGTAATCCAGACTCATGATTATTTAATTTTGTCCACTTGCTCAATATCTTTATTTTTATCTGGATCCTTGTAATGGCTTTTCCCCTCTTACTGATAACCATGGTTTTTGTTTTATTAATGTTTATTATTAAACCAAACTGTTCCCCGGTATCACCAACTGTGTTTAGTAACGTCTGCAGGCCAGGTTCACTTTCAGCGATAATGAATGTATCGTCAGCATAGCGGATGTTATTTATATTTTCACCATTTACCTTGATCCCTTCTGTACAGTTTTCAAGTGCTTAAATTCATTGTATTTAAATTATTGTATGGAAAACTCTATTTGGAAAGGTACAGTTAGTACCCTATTTATTTCCGTCAATTCTTTAGGTGTCCATACCAGTTTGTTTTGTTGAAAGAATGTCAAGAGTTCTTACCGGCAGTAGTATTGCCCAAAGATTTTTTAATTTTAATTAGCTTCCTATATCAAGTAGTCAATAATTTGTGAGTACATATGAGTAAGTTTATTTAAAAAAGTTTATTAAGTATCTTATTTATTTCTTCCAATTTTTTAGGTATCAATTCCAGGTTGTTTGATTTGAAGACTTGTGAGAGTTAGTCACCGAGGACATGTACCTTTTCTATATTAGTTCTTCTCCACTCTGCATTGTTTTTCCTTATCGGTGATTTTATTGCCTGACAACTTTTTTAGTTTTTTTTTGTGGCTGACTAGTTTTTTTGTGGTTTTCCACAACGAGAAGTCGGCCATTTGTTGGCGTTAGTTTCTGCCCTGAATTTGTTTTTACATAACAATTTTTTATACCAAGTATTTTTTTAGTGTTCTTGCTTTATTTAGGTTTTGTTCAATTTTTGGCCAAATTCTACTGAACCAGCTTTATTTAAAAAAGAATCTGTTAGTTGGAAAACAGAATGGTTTCTATGCTGACTACTTGCAATTTAAAGCTGCTGGCTATGCAGCTTTTTGTATATATTTTGAGGCTAGTCACTGCAGGCATTTTTAATGGTATTTCTAAGTCAGCATTATCTATAACCTATGAAAAGGTTGGACCTATGGAAATTGGTTTTTTTGGTTACACAAGATGGGAAAAAAAGTTTAAGATTTATATTCGTATACAAATAACTGCATATCCTTAGATCTGCGATTAGTTTATTGTCGATCACCTTTAAGATATAGATAATATGAAGATGTGGATTTTTGTTACAGGTAGTTAAGATTATTAAAAGATATTATATTTAATCGTTCAAGACCCTTACTGGTCATAGTTCTCCCTCCTAAAACTGCGTTCTTATCGTTTTAATAGCCACCTGTTACGAAATTGTTACCAAACCTTTTGAAAAATTTTCAATCTGTGTATTTTTTAATATTGCGTTCGGGAGAACTGTATATCATAATATCTTTAGGTTCACGTAGATCGTTTTACTGCATTATTAGTGGTTTATAGGTCATCTTTTTTATATCTTACAAGTTCATGATGTTTAAGGATTTATTTTTATTATTGATCCATGTATTCATGTTCAATCATTCAAACCCTAAATATTAATCAAATATTAGCAACCAATAACTTCGAAACCTCTATATCAACATGATTTATGTAAATGGTCAAAACACGCCTTCACAATAAAGTAAGACATGAGACAAGGAGACGTTCGCGAATACACTATTTAATTAAGTTTCAGAAAACAATTTAAGAAAAGCCCAAAATAAAGCTTTGTGGTATCAATAAGACTTGGCAACTTCACAATATTTATTTTTATGCTTGAAATATTGTACCTACCAAGTTGGACTGTGGATGAATGTGCCTAATCAAAGATGTTCTGAGAAGTAAATTTTGGTTACCGCCCTATTTTTAGAAGGAACTAATAAACGTTCGAATAAATTAAATAAACGTTCAATTTACAAATATTATATCTGATAGCGCCCAAATAATGAGACACTGAGCACAAAATTATATATTATATGATTAACAAAAAAAAATATTGTCACAAACAGAGATATTGCTATTATTAATATAACAAAAATAAAGATCAGTGTATGCCTAATATCAAAAAATAAATATTGTACAGCAACGGAAAAAGTAGATTCACGTATTTAGTAAAATTTTACAATGTTGCAGAAAGTAATTGAAAAGGTAATATTCTCAAGAATATGAAACAGATATATTTTTAAAGTTGATAAAACACTTTGGCTTAGAAATTATTGAGATAAAGCAGGAGGCGGTACTTACAGAACACAAAGGCTAGTGTCTGCGGGCAATTGCATCTAACGAGGGCTATTTTACTCAACCATCCCGTGTACCAACAGGTAAAGATGAAGGTAACTATTGCAGATAGACGCCGTGAAGAGGAGGATTCGGTTAGTCAATTGCAGTAATCAAAGACAATATGTTGCACTTTGGGTGCTAGATAATCTTAATCTTAATCACAATGACAGGACGCTGTATGAACAGTAAAACGGCAGGACATTGTGGTAAAAGAAATAACGGTAGAACTTTGTTGTAACCGAATAACGATACTACGTTATGGCGACAGAACGTTATGGTAACAAAACAACGAGACAAACAGAATTGAAAAGTCTATAATAACGATAGATAATTTGTATTAGCGGAACAGTTAAAAGATAAATGAATAGATGGAACATATAAGTAAGTAAACTTACCGTCTGGACGAACTGGCTTGTTCTGGAGCTTCTACACAGATGAAATATTATGGAGCGAAATATTATTATCTTTTGTTAGGTCTCAAGTTTTTATCAAAAGAGGGAGAGTTCCGGTGCTCACGCAATATTAGGCCTAATTATGAATTAGGAGCGAGAACCATTTCAAATCAAACTGACTTCTTTGATATCTTTTTTTTAACAATACTTTTGTCCAAGAGAACTCAGAGCGGTATTCAATATGAATAGTTTTGAAAAAAGGCAATAAATTCATTTTGTAAGTTTTTGAAAGATAAGAGTTTGACAACGCAAGCAAGCAAGCAATTTGAATTGTTTCTGGGAAGTCAAAAATCTTACAAAAATGGAGCGCCCCGTGGATTTGTTAGCCATTGGAGCAGCAAAACAATTTGGAAGAAAATAATTGTACATTAAACATACTTCAATACTTCCAAATCCATCGATTGTAAGTAGAGGCTTCATAGAATGGCCACCTAGACCGCAAGACTTTACTACGCTGGATCTCTTTTTGTGGGGATATATTAAATAAAAGTATATATCAAAAGTAGTTGTGCTTAATTCCTCAATTCTCATCTCAGGTCTCCATAGCTGAAGGGTGTAATCTCAAGGTTCAGGAAACAATTACTTATTCATTGCAGATACCATCGACCTTTAATTTCCATCTGATTGCTTCTTTGCTGATTAGTATTATTTTGGTATTGTTTACTATATTAGATAATATTATAATATACTGTATTATTATATTATATTATATTATATTATATTATATTATATTATATTATATTATATTATATTATATTATATTATATTATATTATATTATATTATATTATATTATATTATATTATATTATATTATATTATATTATATTATATTATATTATAATATATTATATTATATTATATTATATCACACTATATTAAAATTAGGTATGAGTAATAATTAGGTAATAATCAATAAAGATTAACATAGCAGAAACTAAGAAGATTTAAGAATTATAATGGCATAAGTCTGGAAGAATGATGCTCAGAATAAACTAAATTGAACAAATGGTAATAAAGAAATAAATATAGAGAAGAATATAATTATACATGAATAGAATTTTGCAAAAATAGAAAATAATAGTTTTCAAATGTTAATATATGATAAAGGGTAGTAACTTTAAAGACCCAGGACTTAGAAGATAAATCAACTAATACTCTTTATATGCCATAAATTTAATCACGACTAGGGTAAGACGAAATAATCTTAGGGATATTTTGTTCATATTAATATGTAAAATACTTAATCATATACGCTTTAATACGTCAAAGTCCAAACACCATTTTTCAGAGTTTCATTAACTTTTACCGCTGTTCCATATAATAAAACCTCTGGCATGCAAGTTATAAATCTCACCCCTTAAATTGAAAATGTCTTCAACCCTAATCGCCTTATCTAGATGCCAATAAAATCGGAACAGCCAGCGATCTGGCTTTAAAAATATCTGTCTTCTTTCAACCTCAATCCTAACACAAAGTGAGTCTTTTAAGTTTAACGGCCCGAAAAACACGAAAAGCTCATTGAATGATAACTTACTGGTATAAGAGAATGGATATCCATCGGACCATTTGAAGTCTCCTTCGTTTGTTTTATCGGAGGCCCCTATCCAGTAGGCGTTGTGGTCTCGATAGCCGGGACTGAAATAAAAGGAATATGATTAGAGGTATTATTTTTGCGTAATATTTAATTTTAAGTGATTTCACATAATATCTCTACAAAACATTTAAATTTATATAATACAATTTGTTGTAATTTATTTATTGTCGATGAAAATATACTTTTTGTGGGCGTGAAGATGAAGGATAAGTAGAATAGCTTTAGTCAGAAAAATTGCTCAATTTTTTTTACTTAATGGCTTAATGGACAATTGTTAATAACAAAACATGACTTATTTACTCCAATATCTAGGATGTGATCAAATTTTACAATTGGTTTAGAAATTGGGTCAGTTGTGGATGTTGATAGCTGAAATCTAGTAATATAAGAATTATTGATTGGTAATAATATGACAAGCAAAACTTCCTAGCTTAACTTCTTGCTGGGGTTTGTTCTCCCCTATATCCTCACGGCAGACCATCTTGACATTTTCTTCCACCAGCTTTTCTTATATTAATAGTGAGACTTGTCTGTCATCTGTTGGCAGATTTTTGAAGTTATACCTAAATATGCGCGTTCGACGTTGGAAATTTGTAAGGGAGTGAATCGGCAAAATCATAAAATATATAACATGTCGGTAAAAGAGATACAGAAGATATAATTTATCTTTCGTTTTCTCTCAAGAATAAAAATGTTCCTTTTGTAAATATATTTAATATTTATTAATTGGCCGAGCAATTAAAACAAGATAATATTTACGTTCTGACAAAAACAATTTGACATATTGTTTTTATTGTAAAACAGATTGTAAAAAATCTTAGATGTTAATAAAAAAATCGTTTTGAACCTTAGACTAAATGTCAATCTAAACCTATTAATGAAAAACAAATATATTAACAATAATGATAACTCAAAATACATCTTTATTAAGTTAAAAGTCAGTAAAGTACCTATGAGTGATCCTTGATTCTAAACTTTCATAGAAGGCACATCTCAACGCCATAGTAAAAAAAGCCGCTAAGGTCACGAGGACCATTGAAAGCGGCTCTTGAGGCTTTCCTGGATTTTCCTCCTCTTCATCTTGTATTTAGATTGTATTGTAGCCGTGGTGGCAGCCTATCATCTTAACTACTCCAAAATACTGGTTGGGAATGAATGGGTAGATGGGCCATTGTGACATTTGGAGAAAGGCTCTAGATTGTTGTCCTGGACTCTCTATGTTACAGGACAACATGGTCCCTCCATTTCAGTTCATATTCTCTTTCTTGATTTAATTTTATAACCGGGAAGGGTCGGTGGAACGAGAGCGTGCTCTAATCCGTCGGAACAGGCTCACTTTGTTCACTGCTGGAGTATATGGTAGTGGAATCGGATTTAAATTCACTATGCTTTCTACTTCCACACCTTAGTTTATCTCTGCGATCCTGATATGTGCTCAGGAGATAATGAATAGGGCTTGATCAGGCAAGACTATCTCTATCTACTCTGACAGTAAAGCATCGTTGAGAGCTTCAGAAGCACCCAAAGTCAGCTCTAATCTAGTTCTTAAGTGCAAGAGAGCACTTGCTGATATTGCGCACACCAATAGAGTTAACTTCGTATGACTACCGGGACACATAGACGTAGGAAGGAACAAACGGGCTAACGCCCTAACAAGACTCATCCACTCTGCTCGTGGGACCCGAATATGTGATTGGAGTGCTCTTTAGTACTGGTCGGGGTAGTGTTAAAAAGCTGCGGAGGTTCTAGAATTCTTGGAAGGTTGTGGAGTTATGAGAGTCTTGACCCCATATAGTGGGACCGTCCGAAAGTCTTACAGCCCAACTTCTTCCTCTAGATGGTAGAAGATGCTCTCTGGTGGTCAGTATGTTTACCGGCCACTGTAGAATCATGTGGTACCTTTATCTGTTTAGCGGATGGCCTACGGTGCCGTATTTGTAATGAGAAGAAGGAAAACTTCTCACATGTCCTCTGGAAGTGACTATCAGATGTGATAAATGCCGAGGACCTATTCCGATGGATATGACCTACCTGAACACTAGTTACTGCTTTTAAAGTTGTATCATTCTCTGATCTACTCTCGGGTTCTGAGGTAGTTTCCATCTGTCCTCTTCTTATTACATTGAGTTTTAGACTTTTTGAAATATCTGTCTTATTTATTTTCAAATCCTGTTTTTTTCAAATTCTCGAATTCGGCTCTAGTAACAATATCTTCGGTCTCACTGTCTCTACTTTCTAACAGTGCCCTCTCTAGCTCTTCCACGGATAAAATACACGACATTTTATTCCGTTACTGGTGATGCGTAAAATTTACATGCAGTGCTTTAGAGAATGTATGGCACTGATAAATCCGTACTGTATATGTATTAAATCGATGCATTGCTATTAAATTTGTAATTTGAGTGCATAAGTTTTACGTACGGTACTGGTCTAGGAATAATGTCGTTACTTCTCAAATTGTACATCAGTGGTCTTTCTTATTATTTTTCTGAGGATTTGCTGTCCACTTGTTTCCAGGTATACTCTTGTTCTATTTTCTGGTCGTTTCAGCTTTAAAGACATAGTAGAGCTAATTACAGATTTATAAGTATTGTAAGTTTAGACTTTTGTTTCTTCATACTGAGTTGTAATACATCCTGCTGTTCTACTTGTTTTTTTAGTATTACTAAAATCTTTGTTTTTTGTGACGATATTATCATATTGAACCTCTTAGCCTTCATGTCAAAATGGTGTAGAGTTCTCTATTTTGACTACGAATTTTATATATTATTGGCCTTCTAGCTCTAATCATGCGATTTATTTTCTCGATTGAGATGTTCATGTTGTGTCGTCTGCCAATTTTTTGATAAAATTTGAGACCTTGTCTCTCTTCTGACTCGTCTTTTATTTATTATGTATACAATTTTGAAAGCGGTTGCGGTAATTTGATTTTATCCCTTATAAATTTATCATTTTGTTTGCCTTGATTCTAACAAATGGTTTTTATGGAACGTAAAAGCAAAAAAGGCTTGTTTTAATATATTTATTTATAAGGTTTCATTTTGATCCATATCAATATATGAGAGATGTCTTGTATAAGACTCTCCTATCACTTTTTATTTGATTTTTCTCTCCTACTCTTACCTGAGCTTGACGCCCCTCTAGACTTCTACCACGAAATTCTGTTTTATTTATTAGTTTTTTTTAAACTTCACTCATCCGCCTTAGCATTTTAATGTCAGCAATATGCATTTGCTGTTCTTTTTAGTTAGTTCTTAGTTCTTTTACTTATTTCTTATTGGATGTAAATCACAGAACCTCTCGAAGTACCACACGAGAAAACACATCTACTGTTGATATGTCTTGGATAAATCAATATATTTTAGGATTTTGCGGTCTCGTTGCATCGTCCATCAATCTTGTAACGCAGTCCACACTTCATAGGGAATATTATCAAATCCAACTGTTTTATCTTTTTCCATTTTTTTACCACTCAAGCAACTTTGTGATTAAAATCATTGCTTGAACGGTCTTAGTTAGCTTGACTAGATTTCTTTCAAAGTATTCCTTTAATAAACTAACAAAATGGACTTCGAATCGAGACTCATTAGTAAGGTGTCGATAAATTTTAGCTCCGAATAAAACGTGTTTTTTGTTAGTTTATACCAAAAATTTAAATACAGGTTTGTACTAAGAGTGAAAATAAAGTATCTTCTAATTACAGAAAAAAAAATTGTAAATACAATTTTTATTTGATTCAGATAAAACCATTCAAAGAACTTTATTGAAAACTAAACAACAGAAGATCTATTTTTATTTCAAATAAAAACGCCGATAAGCGGCTTAATTACTTTAAGTCAGTAGCGGCTCTAGTATAATTATATTAAATGAAGAAATTAAAAATTAAAAATGGATAACAATTTAAAAACAGACACAGTAATCACCAAACCATTATTAACATCTTCAACACCAACCTCTTCTTCAACATTAACATACTCTAATGCCGTAAGCAACTTTAACTTTCCGTCCAAAGAACAAGCAGTTGTTTTGTCATCAGTACCAGATATAAAAATACACGAAAACATAACAGCAATAGGAACTTTAGTACAACTAAAAAATATCATCTTCGCGTCCAGAATTTCAAAGAATAGAGTATGCATATATCCAGTAATACTACAATCCTAGAAAATTTACTACATTATTACAAATCCGTTTCAATACAAGGAAACGACATAGAAATTAGAAGAATAATTACTCCTGCGAGCCGAATAGTAATATCAAATGTCTGCCCCAGTATTCCAAACACTATTATCGAAGAAGAGCTCAAAAAATTGGAGCTTATTGCAGTGTCTAAAATAACATTTTTAAAAGTTGGCATGCCTGAATCTGAATACAATCATATATTAAGCTTTAGACGTCAAGTATTTGTTGCTCAAACAACTAACAATCATATCCCAAATTCACTTCTAATATCTCATGACAATACCCCTACAGAATTTATCTTTCCTTAGATGGCCTAAATTGCTCTAAATGTAATACCACAGGACACAAAGATGAAAACTGCGCTATGGAACCAATTAATTTACAAAATATTGACCAGCTATCTCAATCTATAAATGTTAATATTTCTGAAACAGAAAATTATCCAATAAATAAAAGATCCCTTACATCAGAAACCCCAACTGCTTATCAATCCAGTACTCCTGCTGCTACTTCTTCAACCAGATAACTACCAAATACCTCCTCCAACTCACAAAACCTACCTGAATCACTATCTAGTAATACCAACATAATATCACAATCTTCTATAAAAAGACAAATGTCAACATCTCCTGAAATAATAGAGTCAGAAAATCAAAAAATAATAATTCCTGCTCCAAAGAAATCTGCACCTAAAAGGATTAAAAAAGCTTTGAACATCGGAACCTCAATGAAACCTATAGAAGCCATTTTATCGTCAGCTACTATTCCTTACACACTAAGATACACAGAACTATGCGACTATATTACAAATGCTATAGGTTCAAAGTTTCCTGAAAACGTAGCAAAGGATTATACAAATGACCTACAAGGACTTAGCGCTGAATTGCAAATTGTACACACAAACACAAACGATCGACGTCTTAAAAACAACATTTCAAGAATCTTAAAAAAGATACATGAAACAGACAACTCTTCTATTACCGAGGAAGAAAGCGACAGCAACTCTATCCAATAACCAAATTCATAGTTCAATGGAATTTTAATGGCTTTTACAGCCATACCGAATACTTAAAAATATTAATCAATGAATTCTCACCTCCAGTAATATGTTTACAAGAACCACGACTTTCTAATAATAATGTAAAATTGAAAAACTATACACCATACATCAGAAATAGACCGGTGCAGCAAATAGCTAGTGGTGGTGTTGGGATCTTTGTGAAATCTACGGTCGAATCCAAAGAAATTCCGTTCGATACAAATCTGGAGGCTGTTGCAGTATCAATAATTCATCATTTCAAAATTAACATTTGCTGTGTATATTTACCACATCCGGAAGAATCCATATTCCTGGAACTACAAAAAGTGATAGGAAAAATTCCATCTCCTAAACTAATTCTTGCTGACACAAATTGTCATAACGAATCTTGGGGATCTTTAAAAACTGACAAAAATGGCAAAACTCTATTAGAAATAATTAACAACCTTAAACTGGTGCTATTAAACACATGAATGCCTACTCGTTTCAACTCATACAATGGCACGTTTTCAACCATCGATTTATCCCTCAGCAATTCAACTTTAGCACCACTACTTGAGTGGAATACACTTTCACACTTATTTGACAGCGACCATCTACCAATTTTAATTACTCATATTAAAGACACAAAGATTAATACAAAACCATATGAAACGTGGAAATTAAAATCAGCGGATTGGAAAAAGTATACTAGTTTAATAACTGAACGGATGAAAGACTTCAAAATATTAGAAGATATAAACATCACAATATCAAATTTTAATGATATCCTAATAGATTCAGCCAGAGAAGCGATTGGAAAAACTAAAGCTACCACAAAAACACCTCTACCCGGTGGAATATCGAAATAGAAACTTCCTTGAAACAAACAAAATACTCCTTTAATATATTGAAAAAACATAATTCCGAAACTAACTTAGCTAGATTTAGAGCGTTAAGAGGTTCAAAACAGGTCCATACAAGTTAAAACGAATGGATTTATGTCAACATCGAAATCACTCCATAATGGAATTCCTCAAGGATCGGCCTTAAGTCCACTATTATTCTTAATCGCAATAAATAATATAACAAACCACATAAAGCTTCCCGTAAAAGCTAATATTTGTGCTGATGATCTAGTAATATATAAAGTAAAAATATAGAATTAGCTACGCAAATTTTACAGAGAACATTAAACAGCTTAGAAATGTGGTCTTTAGAGACTGGTTTAACTTTTTCAACTGAGAAGACTAAAGTAATAATGTTTGACAAACGAAGAGCAGAATACAACTTAAACTTGTATCTAAATGGCCATTCTCTGAAACAAGTCTGCGAAATCAAATTTTTGGGTGTAATATTTGACTCACAACTCACATGGACTTCACATATCAACAATTTGATCAAATCCTGTCAACAAGGAACAAACTTACTAAGAGTTTTATCCAATCATAAATGGGGATCAGATACTAAAATTCTTCTTAATTTATATCAGAGATGAATAAAAAGCAAACTCGACTACGGATGCATCTGTTATGAAACAGCAAATAAAAATCAACTAAAAAAGCTGGATGTTATTTCAAACCACATCTCTAAGACTAATCTTTGGAGCCTTTAGAACTACTCCAATAAGAAGCCTTCAAGTGCTAGCAGGAGAAATGCCACTATACCTCAGAAGACAATATCTATTACTATGCTACGCTTCAAGAATTCTCAGCGCAAAGGATCATACCTTTCTCGCAAGTTTAGTATGGGAAGAATCACTAGAACAATACACAAATTACACCACCAAGACAGTACCATTTTACGAACGAGTTAAAAGATTACCGTATTATATCAATCAAATCACCTTGGCACCCATAAAAATATACCAGATATACCCTGGACAGTTTCTTATTTCTTTGTATCATACAAATTTACTCAAATATTCCACTCACAAATTGTTCTTCACTGATGCCTCCAAAACTTGCAACGGAATAGCATCTGCTACTGTATCATAAAACTTAATTTCTGCCTCTAGATTAACTCACGGCTGTAGTATTTATACCGCAGAGCTCCAAGCAATACTTGACGCACTAAATCATTGTAAAACCATAAATGAAAAACAAATACTAATATTATCAGATTCATTAAGCTCTTTACAGGCCATTAAATGTTTATTCCACACACATCAATATATTCCTAATTAACGACGCGTTGCAACAGCTCCAATTTTCTGGGAAAATTATATCATTTATGTGGGTCCCATCCCATGTCGAAATATCTTGTAATGAGCTAGCAGACAAAACAGCGTTTAAAGCAACAAACAATGTGAACATTCTGACTACAACAGATATACCAATATCAGATACTAAGACTTTATTTAAGACTTAAATAAATAAAATATGGCAATAAATATGAGACAAACACAAATCTTAAAAACATCAAACCAGACGTATCCTCAAAAAATCTTTGTATACCACCAAAACGAAAAGACCAGGTAATTATCAGCAGAGTCCGACTTGGGCATAAACGACTTACATACTACTACATAATCTCCAAAGAACCACTACCAATGTGCCAAAGATGCCAAACACCTTTCACAGTCAACCATATATTAATAGAATGTCCAAAGTACACCTCAGCCAAGGCGATATTCAAGATACCCAACAGCCTGAAAGAAGCACTGATTACAAAATTCAATGAAGTTCTGTCTTTTATAAAATACTGTAAACTCTATAATAAATTGTGATTTAATTTTTGTTACATTTACATACATGTACATAATACCATATTGTTGTAAGTCATGACTTTTAAAATGAATCTAATTTTCTCTATTTGTATCATAAACCTACCGCTAATAACCCTAGTGGTTGATGCAAATAAATAAAAATAAAAAAAAAACTGACAAAATATTACAACTTGATTACTATTAAGTTAGATGTTTATGTTTAGTGAGCTTAACAAAAAATACTAACTGTTTTAAAAAGCTTCGTGTACTTTTTTTATATTTACAAAAACCTTTACAGTTATTATAATACCAATACTCTATGGACTGTTCAGTTATCGTTAACTTTTTTATAATTCTACTTAAAAATAAAAATAATTAAGTATTTCTTAATATTACTAGAAAACTACTAAATTTTTATTCAGTTTGAATAAAAATTTATTAAAACATTTTCACTCTAATCTTCGTGAGCAGTGTATACAAATCGCCGCTAATTTTCTTATACTACCTTGTATGGCCAACGATGCTGTTCATAGGAAATTGCAACACTGGTGCACTAAAATCTCTATTTCTTTAATGGATTTGAGTTCGAGGCTGATGCATCTGAATGGGTTCGTTAGGACTTACCATTAAAAACCGTTCCGGTAGTAAGAAGATAGAGCAAAGAAGCTTTCCAATAATTATGTGAAAAAAGAAGTCTTTAGTGTGGAAAAACTACATGTTCGAAACGAAATTCTCGCAACTGGAAGACTTTCAACATAAAAATCAATGGAGTTTACAAAACTGAAATAAATTGATTAAAAAATACGGTCAAAATAATGTTTTAGAAAAATAATAGTTGATTTAAAGTTAGAAGAGAAAAGGTCAGTCTTACAGCAAACTCGCCTTTACTTTAACCAAAAGTTACCAGAAATTCAAATATAATGTTTCAATAAGTTACACTAACTAGGTAGTGTAATTTTTCATTGTGGCAAAAATGTCTTTAAGTGATAATTATACAGAAGTTTTTTATTTAAAGTTAATTGCTGTTATAGATAGATCTGTGAAATCCAATTTATAGAATATTTTGACCATCACTTTATATATTTAAAAAATATCTTAAAAACTAATCATACTAAAAATGATGATTTATGTTTTGAAAGAAAATCTTTCAAAAATCATATTATTTAGTGACTACATTCATGTACTCTTAGACACTGATGATGGAATATGGATTCCGAAAACGTTTTGTCTTTTTAACTTAGCCCGTTTGGGTTCCTAATATATACCTTTTACAAAGGATTTGTAATATATTTTTTAATATATGGTATACAGCCAACTACATGAACGTAGATTCCTTGTGGAAATAGATGTATAGGCAAAACTACAGATTCAGATTCTGAATATTTGTTGGTTATTTTGAAATTGTAATTATTTTAAAATATGTACATTTAAATTGTTCGACTGTTATTGTAATTATGTTTTAGTCGTTTTAATTCCATAACTCCTCCCGCAATGAAAATGTTTAAGTTCCGGACTGAAAATTCAAAGTTTATTAGTTCAATTATTCATGACAGCGCTTCAAACTCTTTTATTATTTATATCTAAGACAAGACAACAATATTTCACATTTTCCAAATTACCAGGAAAATATTCATAGCAAGTTATTAGAATATTGCAGAACATTTGGAATATTAAATTATTTTATTTATAAATTATTAAAAACTTATCCAGTTCCTGACCTAGCTTCGATCACAATCTTGTAGACCCTAATCTGACCTAACTCACCTAACCTGCTAGTTTCCAAGAAGAAAAAAGGAAATATCGATATTAAAACAATAAAAAAATTTAAGAAAGAATAAATATAAAGTTGTTAGGATTAGAATGAAAAGAGTCGGTGGAAAATATTTAAAAGAACAATGCGACAAATAAGTAAAAATAAATTGAATGAAATTCGTCAAAAGAAGGATGAAATACTGAATTATCGACGAAGTACTCAAGGTAATAAAGGGCACTGATAGAGTTAAAAATCTAGACAACAATATCCATAACAATATATGTATATTAAAATGAACCAAGAAATGCTAAAGAAAATAAATTAAGAACAGGAAAATTAATTTAATGCGAATTGATAAAAATAAGAAAACCTGAGTGTTTCTAGATGTGACATTAGTGGTCGACTGATAAAACTGCCGATAAAACACAATAATCTCATCTGTTTTACACCTTTCTGAACTTTTCTATGTATTATCCAATTATGTATATTTTTATCTTTTCCTTGACTTACGTTTATTTACTAATTATATTTAAAATTTACAGTAAAATTAAAATCAGTATTAGTTGTCACTGTTTTGTGATAATAACAATTTCTTTTTCTAGTACGGACGCCAATATCATTATTCCTAGTGAGTTTGGCATTGTAAGTACTATTACACAATTTGAACACATTCGTGAGTTTGTTTCCATCTATCTATCATCCGTCGTCAATTTCAAATAAATACTACCTTTAGTCCAGACAAATAAAGATATTTATATAAAGATTTTCAAAGTAGAAATTGAAACGTCAATAAACTTATTTTAAATTTCAATTGTCGCTTATTCCCAATAAAATAGCAAATAAAGATATTTTTTAATACCAAAAATGAACTTTTTTTAACCAAATAATCTGCAGAATATAATTTTAAATTTTGAGTTATGTAAAAATTTCGTTGTTTTAAGGTGGTCATTATATTTGTAGTATTTTTTTGTTGTTTGTTTTTTGTAACTGTCTATCTATGTATAAATAAAATGTTTAGATCATGCGAAGAAATTAACAGTTTTTCGTCCATGGGCGCAACAGAACCCATGTAGCAGTAGGGCAAGTCTACAATGATTTTTGTAATATAAAAAACAACGACACTGAGGCTGGAACTGTAGAAAAGAGTTTACAAATTTTAAACAAAAGGATTGTTTTAAATGAATAGTCCAAGAAAATTTGTATCAACGATTACAAAAATCTACAAAATGATGCTGAGAATGGTCGTAGACCAAGTATCATAAGAAAAGCGGCCTGTGTAACGGAAATGCAGTATTCTAGGGATAGTGAAAACACTTCTGACCATGGAGCTGCGCAAAAGCGGAGTCAAAATTCACGTAACGGCAGAAAGGTTTTATTGTAAGTGGAATTATGCTAATCAAACTGAAACGTTCTACCATTCATGTTGCATAGTACAGTGCGTTTCGCATGGAAGTGGGGACTAAACCAAATTTCGACTACTGCACCATGATCAGGAGTGTTTGCTCTATCTCTACCATGCGCTACATTGTAAAGAGTAGACTGTTACATGTTTACAAATTTGGATTACGAGTAATACGAAAAAAATGTATTACAAACAATTTAATATTATATATACTAAACTTGTTACGATGGGAAGAACCTGCCATAAAACCACTTTACGCAGACGGCTGAAAAAACTTGGATTTAAATATCATATTTATCGTTGATAAACAAGTTGCTATTATGGAAAGTGATAAGATAGGACATTGGCGTTTACATTATTTAGAAAAAAATTTAAGAATATCAAGCCCAAAAGTGATCAATTTTTTTATTTTGACGACGTGTGGTATAATACTATCATAATAATATTTGAAACTGATACTTTTGACATAAATCCATATTTTCATACCAAAACCTCAATTTTTTCAAGAATTAGTTCTGAAACGAATCACTTTATATACTTAATTTTTTTTTAAAGGGATACAAGGCAAAATTCGAACACGGTGATTAGTTTAATCTTGCCCAAGTACTTTCGATCAATGGATCATCTTCAGGGGCATCTGAAATAAGCCAAGAAACGTTTTTTATAAAAAGGAAAATTAATTCACTTGGATAAAAAAACTCCAAGGTTATGGTTGAAAAAAATTTTTTATATGTGATAAACGTTTATAGACTTATTTCGTCAATTGTGGCCTATCCGACATCGTAGAATGTCATAAATGTAAAATTTGGACATAAAAAATACAAAATACAATACACTAAGATAAACAAACACTTTAAAATTTGTAAGGAGAAACTACATATTGTATAGAAGCCAGAGACAGAATGGGCTCCCGGTCTGACGGAAATGTAGAGATGACATGTGACAAATGACAGCTTGTGATGGGCAGTTGTGTGATCTGCACCTTTCAAAATTCTATGACACTAAGTATTGACCAAAGGTCCAACTGACACCACTATAGGAAATCGACTGATGAAATATAAACTTATATAGTATATTTTTTATGTAGATTGAATAATCCCAATCTCACACTCAAACCTGTCTATAATAATTAGGATGTTGGTTTGAGAGCAATTGAAGTTGACATAAAGTATGAATGTGAGAAAAGACTAACAATATATTAGACAGTGGATGGTTGACTACAATAAAATGGTCCACCAAGCGCTATCAGTACTGTAAAAAAGAAAAATCTGAATATGCAGTTAAATTACTAAAAGTTAAAATCAAAATTGAAGACAAAATATATAAATCTGTTATAGTCCACGTAGTTCAGTTGAATCCACAGTCAATGGAAGAATTTTAAAATTAATATTGAAATGTTCAGTGCATGAAGTCTAAACAGTCGAGCTGGGTCCTCTACGAGGTGAAGCTGTAATAAAGTTTTTAAATATAGGATTAAATTTAGTACAATTTAAATTATTTGAGTATTAAGACAGTGAGAGTTTTCATTTGTTTCCCTTGTAATCTCCAAATCTTCCAATAAATCCAACTCAAGATAGTTTTTCTTTCTGCTAATGTCATGTAAGATAGGTGAACCAGAATTGATGTTAAAATTGTGGTTGCTGGATACTAAGTGTTGAACAAAACTTGAAGAATTTGGTCTTTTCAAATCATCATCACAATCATCATATTTTAATTTGTAAATACCACTTTTATCAAGTGTATTTATCCTATCTTTGGTATTGATTAAGAAGAAACCTAAAGTGTTATGTGATTTAAAGGAAATTTTGATGTTATCAATTGTAGAAGAAAAAAGTTTAGATATTTTATTGGAAATGCTACTAATATAAGTGAAGGAGAAATATCTGATGTTATCTGAAGCATTTGGTTGGAAAAACTGTGAAGAATATGCAAGCTTTTCTGCAATTTTTAGTTTAGATCTATTTAGAAGTTTGTATATAATGTTGGGATCATAGCCATTATTGAAAGCAATCTGCTTAAGAGTATTAAGTTCTGTATTAAAATTATCATCAGAGAGAGTAAATTTAAGTAACCGATGAATGTAACTGTTGAAAGCAGCCATTTTATGTTGAGTTGGGTGATTAGACGTTCCATGTATAACGTAATCTGTTTGGGTGGGTTTTCTATAAATGTTGTACTCTAAAGAATCTTTCTTACGGGAAATAGTCATATCCAAGAAGTTCAACTTATTGTCAGATTCTGGTTCCAGAGTAAAAGAGATGTTAGGATAGAGGTTATTAAGATCATCCAGAATCTGTAAAGCATCATCTTGGGTTCCCTGTATGAGAGCTATACAATCATCAACATATCTTGACCAAAAAACTATTTTGTTGTTGTTATTAACAAACTTCTGTTCTAAGCTATCTAAGAAAATATCAGCTAGAAAAGGTGATAATGGAGATCCCATTGCTAAACCTGTTGGTTGTTTATATATTTTTTGATTGAATTGAAAGAAGTCCTGATCCAGACAGAATTTAAGCATAGTTAATATAGCATCTTTATCCTTTGCAGATATGTTGCAATTGTCTAGAAGGTTGTGTACTAAAGGTAATGTTTTATCTCTTGGTACAGAAGTAAACAAATTGGAAACATCAAAAGAAACTAAATAAAAACCCTCTTCTATCCTAATGTTATTTAAACGTTCTATTAGATCTAAAGAATTTTTAATAGAGAACTTAGGTTTAAAATTAGTGATAGACTGTATTGTGTTGTAAATAAACTCTGATAATATAGAAACTGGAGTGTTACAAAAACTTACTACAGGCCTTATGGGACAATTGTGTTTATGGATTTTAGGCAGTCCATATAACCTAGGTGTTATAGTAATAGTGTCATTAAACAATTTAACCATTGCTTTTGTTTTATCAATAAAGGTGTTAAGTGGATTTTTTTTCCAAAACTACAAAACTATTATCTGAAAGAAAAGATTCTACTTTCTCAATGTATTGAATTTGTTCTAAGATTACAACACAATTACCCTTATCAGCCTTGCTGAGTACAAGAGAATCTCTATCAATTTTATGTTTAATTGATGTTAGCAAATCCTTTTGTTTTTTAAAATTATGGTGATGTCTATGAAAATTGCGTTTGTACTTACATTGTTGTTGTTGAAGTAAGCTAATGCAAGAGTTTCTCAAATATTGTTTAATATCAGCGTTTTTAGTCATACCTTCTATTAGAGTATCCAGCTCCACTGCAAATCCTCCAAGCACTGATTTATTTAACCTAAAATTCTAACAAGAAAACTTAAGGCCTAATCTTAAAAAATACAATTCATCCTCTGAAAAGTTAGTGTTACTTAAGTTTAAGACTCTAGGATGGAATTGGTGATCTGAAAACTTATGTATAGGTGTTGAGGTGCTTCTCTGTTGTTTTTGCAATATTTGCAAGTATTGTATTTCATGTAGGTCATGTAGGTAGAACCATCAGAAAGTTATCCACTAGAGTCTCTGAACATTTGAAAAGACCAAATTCTTCAAGTTTTGGTCAACACTTAGTATCCAGCAACCACAATTTTAACATCAATTCTGGTTCATCTATCTTACATGACATTAGCAGAAAGAAAAACTATCTTGAGTTGGATTTATTGGAAGATTTGGAGATTACAAGGGAAACAAATGAAAACTCTCACTGTCTTAATACTCAAATTAATTTAAATTGTACTAAATTTAATCCTATATTTAAAAACTTTATTACAGCTTCACCTCGTAGAGGACCCAGCTCGACTGTTTAGACTTCATGCACTGAACATTTCAATATTAATTTTAAAGTTCTTTAAATTTAACTGCATATTCAGATTTTTCTTTTTTACAGTACTGATAGCGCTTGGTGGACCATTTTATTGTAGTCAACCATCCACTGTCTAATATATTGTTAGTCTTTTCTCACATTTATACTTTATGTCAACTTCAATTGCTCTCAAACCAACATCCTAATTATTATAGACAGGTTTGAGTGTGAGATTGGGATTATTCAATCTACATAAAAAATATACTATATAAGTTTATATTTCATCAGTCGATTTCCTATAGTGGTGTCAGTTGGACCTTTGGTCAATACTTAGTGTCATAGAATTTTGAAAGGTGCAGATCACACAACTGCCCTTCACAAGCTGTCATTTGTCACATGTCATCTCTACATTTCCGTCAGACCGGGAGCCCATTCTGTCTCCGGCTTCTATACAATATGTAGTTTCTCCTTACAAATTTTAAAGTGTTTGTTTGTCTTAGTGTATTGTATTTTGTATTGTTATGTCCAAATTTTACATTTATGACATTCTACTATGTCGAATAGGCCACAATTGACGAAGTAAGTCTATAAACGTTTATCACATATAAAATTTTTTTTCAACCATAACCTTGGAGTTTTTTATCCAAGTGAATTAATTTTCCTTTTTATAAAAAACGTTTCTTGGCTTATTTCAGATGCCCCTGAAGATGAACCATTGATCGAAAGTACTTGGGCAAGATTAAATTATTCACCGTGTTCGATAGTTGCCTTGTATACCCTCAAAGTTTAATTATTCGAACATTCAACCTTATATTGACTTAAATTTTTGTTTATTAGACTATATATATATATATATATATATATATATATATATATATATATATATATATATATATATATATATATATATATATATATATATCCGGTTTTTTAGGCGTTGCGCCCGTCCGGTAGGGATCTATGGAGGAGTATCACCGAGCCGCAAGCCCTTATCTCCTGCCGTACTGCTCCACCATAGGCCGATCAGATCCCAGCATATTCTATTCTAAGCCGCAGATTCATCTAGAATTTTAAACTGCTGCGTTAGACTTTTTGTTTTCTGTACACCGAGCTGGGGCTCGAACCCACATCCACTGAGCCATTCGACAGTGAAGCGAATGAGAGGCAGCCGCAGAGCCCGCTGAGCTATCTGACCGACTATTAGACTAATATACTTTCGATAAATATTCTCCTCAGTATTGTAATATAAAAATCTCCAATTTAATTATTTTGTTTCCTAAGTTTTTGTTGTTTATTTTTTTAGTTGAACCAGTCAATAATAGACGTGGCAGTAAAAGGACAACCATACAGTGGGTCGAAAAGATCTACCGCGATATGCGCCTTTTTTTGATGAATTGGTCGTTGAACCGATTTTTTCTTCCCTATGGAGACTACATTCGTGACCTGGTTCTGAACTTCCATAACACACAATCAACCGGAAGGAGATATATAAAACATCGAGTTTTGTGTTCCTTTAAGTGCTGTATTATATTAACAGAAAACTTGTTCCATGTTTTATTTAAAGTTTTCGATGTCATTTACATATAAAATACGTATGGGAAAATAATGAAATATAGAAATGAAGATGTATATGTTTTGTAGAAATTACGTAAGTTGATATTATTTATAGGAGATTCGCAGATAAAGTATACATTAAAGGTTTGATACAGTGTGACCTCACGCAATATAAAAGTTTATTTAATACATACAACTAAAGAAGGTACAATTATAATTTTAAAAAAGAGGTTAATCTTCGTAAATGGGTATATTTATTTAAGAACCCTTAAAAGGGCTACATCAAAAAACAAACGTTTTCGAACTAAACAGTCCATCATCAGGTTTAAAATTACTAGGTTAAAATGCCTGAGCCACCAAAATACCAGGGTAAAAACCCTTTAAATTACATGTAGTTGTAAAAGATTGTACATAATGTTGTTATAAAACTGTGATGTTAAATATTAAATTAAATTTGACTCCAGGTAACATACACCCATGGTTGAAGTGAGTTCCAGTGTCCGGAGAGTAAACCTCTTCAACCGGACTACAGCTGGTAACTTACCAGCTGTAGTCGAGAGTTACCAGCTGTAGTCCGTTTGATATGTCCATGTTACCCCTAAGGGATAACGTTACTAGCGTATTTGTGTGCACGTGTGTCTGACCTATTTTCTGGCCTTATGGGCAGGTTTTTTTTAGGTGTGTCTTATTATTTAAATGGTCATATTCTTAACCCATGTAAATAGACAACACTACTATTTTTTGTCTCTTACCAGCACTTTTTTCTCTTATATCACAACAATTTTTTTATCCTAACCCAAAAATCTTTGGGATTTCGTGAATGGCCAGGTTTTGTTCAAAGAAACCCCAATTGTGAAAATTCGAATTGATCATGCCTATTAAATACATAATCTTGGAAGCATTTACATGCCTATTAGCGTCGGCTAGAGAATTGTTACTAAAATGGAGAATGAATTTCAATGTGCTTCTACTGAAGTCATTTGATAATATGAAAGCGTTCTAATAGAATGATTCACTTAAATCATTCTACTTGGATGAATAGTCACGTTCGCTAGTTTATGAATGCGTAAAAATTTAGCTTCTTTTTTGTATCGCCAGTGGAGCACATTGACTTATTTGTAATAATTTTAAAAATTTCTTTTAATAAATACATTTAAAAGTTTTTCAGGGAGTATTGTCTTTCAATTGTCTTTTAATTGTGAACACATCTACAAATTTTGTTCTAAAGCTATTTTCTTATGGCATCTTAAAGTAACCATTATATGAATGGGAATAAACCACAATTGAAGGGTTTGGAAAAAAAAGGGTATAAGTGCGTTTTTTTTTTTAAATATGAGATAAGTACATATTATAAAATTTAATATTCTATATTTTTAGAATAATAAGGGTATAAGCTTCAAACGTAACATATAGTGCCATCTACGAGCTAGTAGAAAAATCTACTAAAGAAATCTTCAAAATGTGTTGGAATAGAAAAGGTATAAGCATTACTTATACCGTTTCTATTCCAAGCGACGAAGCGATTCCGAGATTTCCGAGCATAGTGAGCTTTGTTAAAACGTGTTGCATTAATTTTGTGTGATCTACATAATATGGAAAATTGTACAGGTAAATTGTTTTTAGAAATATTATTGTGTATGTATAATACGAATAAACGTAAATATTTACCCTACAGAATAAGTAAACAGTAAAAAAATTAGGTTGTGTTTCTGATTTTAAAATTATTTATTTTTATTTTTTAAGATATTGAAACTGCTGAAGACCCTTATTCCACGATAGCGGGAGTAACTACAATCCATCCTCTGAAGAAGAAACTCTAGAAAGTGATAGTTCAGATAGTAATCAAGATGTTTGCATTGGTAAGTGTGGTCCAGTATATGTATTAGTTATGCAGCCTGTTTATTTATATGATAAAAATGATATAATATTAAATTTGATATCATTACGTATATACAGGGTGTTTTATTAATAATTGGAAATATTTTAACTCTTGATTCCTGGGCTAAAAATATTAAGATTTAACTGATTTACAGGGTGTTTTATTTAAGAATTTAAAAAGTATTTGTGCCCAGTACTTTAAAGCTATTGGACAGATTGTATTTTTACAATAAGTGGACATAAGTGTATTTTATTTAAGTGATTTGGGTTAAATATTAATAATTTGAGCCCAGGAATCTAGAGTTAAAATATTTCCAATTATTAATGAAACACCCTTTATATGTATAGGTCAATTTGCTCTACTCTTTTCAAAACGAAAATGCTTAAAACCCAAGGCAAAGAATACATTGGGTACAAGAACAAGCTGCATAGAGAAAGAAAATTGGTGAAATTTAGTCACAGTTGTAGATATAAGTGTAGTTCAAATTTTACAGAGAAAATAAGACAAGAACTATTTGACACTTTTTACAAACTTCCGACTTATGACCACCAGACCTCATACTTGTCATCTTGCATAAAGAAAACTGAAGTGACTAGAAAAAAATCCGGCAATATAAAGCGCAAGTTTAGTACACAAATAATCCTTATGAATCAACGAGTATGTAAGGAGTTTTTCTTGAAAACGTTTGATATTACCAATAGGAGATTTACAGTAGTGTGCCAAAAAACCAATAATTTACAAATGTGTGAGCCAGATAAGCGAGGGAAGGGTCCGAGTAAACGAAAAATGAGTGAAGAAAAACGTAGATTGGTAATTGAACATATAAAACAATTTCCTAAATACAGTAGTCACTATTCACGCCAAGCAAATGTAAATGCTAAATATTTAGCACCCGAACTGACCTTAAAAAAATGTATGATCTCTACAAGGCTGATTGTGAGGCACAAAATTTCACTGCTGTAAAACTATCATATTACCGATTTGTTTTTAATACAGATTTCAATTTGAGATTCCATCGGCCACACTCTGATACATGTTCACGATGTGATTCATATCAAAACATTATTAAACATAACCAAGAGGAATCTAAAATTTCGAAAACAAAAAAACTGTTAGAATTGCACCAGCGAAAAGCACAAAAGGCATTGGCGTGCAAGAATGCAGATATTGAGCGTTATAAAGGGTCAGAAGATACAGTAGTTCTATGCTTCGATTTGCAACAAACCCTACCCACTCCCTTGTTGACCACATCTAAGGTATTCTATCTACGACAGCTATGGACATATAACTTTTGTGTTTATAATTTACTCAGTGGAACCCCTCATATGTTTGTATGGAATGAAAGTATTTCAGGAAGAGGTTCTCAAGAAATTGGATCTTGTTTATTCAAGGTAGTACCGCAATATTTTGCTATTTTTACTCATTTATATTTTTTTATTTTTATTTTAGTTTATCACGAAATTGACAATCTATCGAACCTTGGTAGAGCCTATTATGACTTATGGGGCAGAGGTTTGGCAGATAACGCAGAAGGATAGAAAAAGAATAGAAGTAGTAGAAATGGATTTTCTAAGGAGAGCGTGTGGTATATCCAAAAAAGATCACATCAGGAATGAAGATATTAGAAGGAGGACAAATACTGTATATTCCAGTGTAGATAGAATTGAAACGAGACAACTAGTGTGGTATGGTCACGTAAAACGAATGAAGATAGATGGCCAAAGAAAGCTTTAAATTACATACCACAACAAAGATGAAGAAGGGGAAGGCCTTTAGTTGCCTGGGAAGAAAATGTACGGCACATAATGAGAGATAGAGCCATCAGAGAAGACGAATGGATGGACAGAAAACGATGGCGGTCGAAATGCGAGAAACGGCAGAGGCTGTAGGAACCTCGCTTATATATATATATATATATATATATATATATATATATATATATATATATATATATTTTAGTTTATCACAATGCTACCACCAAACATAAAAAGAGTTATTGCTTATAGTGATTCTTGTGGTGGGCAAAACAAGAATAAAAATATCTGTAAATTATTCATGTTTTTGGTAAAAGCAACTCAAATAGAAGAAATTAGTCATAAATTTCTTGAACCTGGACAAACCTATATGGAATGCGATAGGGCTTTTGGACTAATTGAAAAATCGAAAAGAAAAAATCCTCAAGTATTTTTACCAGACCATTGGATAGACGTGATAAAAAGCTCATCAAAGCGTTTTATTGTACATTCCATGAGACAAGAAGATTTTTTGTCTTATTCAAAACTTAATAAAATTGTCAATGATCCCAAACGAGACTGTGAGAACCAAAGTATTAAATTTCGGGATATACAGTATTTTAGATATAGCACCGAAGAGCCCTTTTCATTCTTTTTTAAATCCACCTTGGATGAGGAATTTCCTTTCTATCAGTGCATTTGTAAGATAATGTCCTCTGGTCGCCCATCTTTTGACAGCAAACTTATATTATTTTGCAGTACAAATAACTGCAAGAAAATTAACATAAAGAAATGGAAGAATTTACAGACTCTTCTTGAATTTATTCCTCCTATTTATCATTATTTTTATACATCAATGCAGTATGAATCGAATACAGCGAAAAATAAAAGAAGAGCTGTACAAATTACAGAAGCACCAGAGTTTTCTGAATTTCCTGATGATGATGATAATACAATATTATCCTCTGATGATGATTAAAATGTTATTCATACCAGTCTGGAAATAAACAGTTTAATTTTCAAATATGTACTTTTATTTAGAATAAAAACGGTATAAGTACATTTTTTTCAATAAAAATTTTTTTTTTCTACTACTTTTTATTTTTACATTTGGAACCAAAAAATAAGCTCCTTACAAAATTGATGTAAGCATCATACTTTACCTAAATTATTTTAGTAATTTACAGTGATGAAATAACTTTAAGTCCAATTATCTCAAAACAAGGTTTAATGCACTTATACCGTTTTTATTCCAAACCCTTCAATTAAAGTTTAAAAAGTCTTTTGTGGTAGATTTATTTCTGTTCTATTGTTGGTCAATTTGGGAATGCCAGGCTGATCTTTATCTACATTGGTCTCGTCCCTGGAATGATTCACCTCGGAAGAAACGTGAGAATGCTTTTATTTTGTGTACAAAAGAAATAAATAAAAGAAACAATCTTGTTATTCACATTAAGAAAAATAAGCTGGAATCCACAGCGTCCTTTATTGAGGGCAGCACAATTTTGGGTAAGATTTGGGCACAAGATGGGTAAGAAAACGAATACAAAACATAAAGCGTAATTAACAAAATATCAAAAACCGAATAAAAAAGTTCCATTACTATCGTAAAGCTCTTCTCTACCTTTAATATATAAATAGACAGACTATCACGACGCCTCCAAACTACACACCAACGAAACTGTCCTCAATAAACGACGCTGGGCGCTAATGTGTTAAGTATTTGGGAGTCGGCAATTATAAGAGATTTACAGAATGTAATGATTATGAAAATATAGTATTAAATGCCTTTAATAGAGAGCGTTATTTTCAATAATTCTCTTATCTTAGAAAAATCAATATTTCTGACTATCAAAATATATTTATCAAAATATATTTCTATCAAAATTTCTGACTCATCTTTACATAAGATAAGAATATTACTAACAACTTAGCTAATGTTTTTTCATTTGTTTGTATAGATGAAATAAAAACATCAACATTACTTTTATAGCTCTTTTAAAAAATTCTTCTGATTCAGTTAGTTAACCGATTTTATTTTTTCAGAATGGTTTAAACGCTTGTTTACTTTTGTTTATGTAAAAATCCGCGACCTATAAAGAAAATGACCCTCCGCGCAGTAATGTTTGTAACTTTAAAATTTTTTGAATTTACCGAGATAACTTTAATTTTTCGAGGGTTTGTGTTTTTGGGTTTTAAAATAATCTTGTTATTAATCTATTGCTATATCTATTGCTTGTTAATCAAGCAAACGTATTTTGTTGGAAAATTTAATGTCAATCAATCTTACCTCTTACGAATCTTAACAAAAATAGTAATTTATAACGTGAATTATTTCGTTTTAATTTTTATAAATTTTTTATTTGGCTTATATTTAAAATATAGTTAAAAACAACTTTTCGGTGACAATTCCAGAGAAATCCAAGTTAAATAGTAGTTATCTTAAGCTATTAGACTCCGACTGGACCATGTATCATGAATACACAAAGAAAATAATTCATGAACTAAATTACCTCTACCAAGAGTTTAAAAAAAAAAACAAAACAAAATACATTATACTGTCATTAGCGAAAGTAACAGAATCTTACAAATTCTGCCTTGTTGAACAATGTGCTCAAAATTAAATTTTTCAAGGAGCTAAACTCTTGAGGGCTAGTAATTACTGACTAATTTGTTCGTCTTTCTGGCAACCGGTATTAATGAAAAAACTTTTAAAATTTGTACCGCGCAAGACACTTCGTTTTTATTTTTAATGAAATTCCTTTTTTGATTCGAAAAGCTCTCGGTTCATGCTGACTACTTGATTTTTTAGTAAAGAATTTATTTGTATATTAAAAAATATTCAACTTATTATTACAAATACGGTAAAAGCACCAGTTATTGGCCTCTTAAGGAGAGCACGTCGATATATCTATGAAATGTTTTGTTACTGTGGCTTATTCTAACTATATTTAACACCTTGATATTATTTCTACATGTTGCAAAATTTTATTACGTTAATATTTCATGTGTAAAAATATTTTATATGTGTTCTTTTGTAAACGTGCAAATGAACCAGTCATTGGCCACCCTATTCCAGTTATTGACACCATATGTGTTAGTGATTGGCCATCATTTTTTAAAGAGATATTTTACCAAATAATTCAATAATTCGTAAGTTAAAATAGATAGATAGGTAGGTGTTTGGGTAAACAAGGATTTTGTGATGAATGTGGACACAAAAAAAAAACACATGTCAAAGTAAACTTTTATTTTTTATTTTGGCAAGATTCGCAACATTTACTTGATCTGTATCGCCATAGAATCTTGTTATGCAAGTTACATGATATATTCTGACACATTTGGCATTTACAATCTGTAATATTTAGTACACACACCTTTACACACAGAAACTTTTTGATTTTTAAAATGTGATGGAATGTTTGATACCAAGTTTTTATTTTTAAAACGCGAAAGAACGTGTGAAGAAATATTTGATAATAAATTATAAGACAGAATTGTAATTTTTGTTGAGGACTGATCTGTATTATCATCAAATAATTTCCATTTGGGTACAATTTTTTTCTCAAGGCTTGGAGATTTAGTGTGGGCGAGAAATATTTTCGGAGATAATCTCAAATTCGCTTCTGGTGTAGGTGAATGATCATAGATTAAATATATATAAGTAGAGATAGATAGGCAACTCTTTAATACCAAAAATTGCAATGTACACAGCGCTCTCTGCCTGGTTTAGTCATGAACTAAATGGGTAATGACGCGGCGGGAATTTTAAACGTTCGAATAAGCTTTGTTGCTAATTATTGTAGTAAAACAAGATTCTACAACATAATGCAAATTATAAAAAATAATCGACAATTGTTTCTTACATTAACATTAACGATTATTTTTTGTAATTTGCATTACATTGTGGAATCTTTTATTGCAATTATGAACAGACTGCACATAATAGGAAAGGAAAGGAAGAAAAACAAAATTCAAAAATTAAAATATTTATTTAAAAAATTAACGACACAATTTACAAGTAACAAAATTATTTTAAGAACGTAAACATACTTACTTGGTGGTAAAAATAAAGATGGAATAGCATCTTTTTTAATAGTGGATTTATTTATTAGTCCAATGTATTGTGAAATCGTAGGCTTCCACGGCCAGAGTCAGAATTATAGTTTATTCGTCTTCCGGGTTTGGACCGTGTCATTTGTGAGTGACCCAAAAGTGGGTTCATCTCAGTGGGAGATGAACCCACTTTTGGGTCACTCACAAATGACACGGTCCAAACCCGGAAGACGAATAAACTATAATTCAATGTATTGTGCATTACATACACGGTATGATTTTTGTACCTTCTCCATTGGCATTTCTTGTAAATTGGGATGGCCAATCCTTTTAATCCAAACATTATACAGCTACAAAAAACATACAAGAATTAGTGTCTAATAGATATAGTATAAAAAAATATATTTAAAGTCCATAACAATAATAGCAATGTAAATCATATTATCTATTACTTCTTTCCTTTTTTGTTGTATCATCTATAGATACTTCAGTTTCTGGATATTTTTACATTTGTTCTAACACAAGCAAGGTTAAAACATTTTAAGGTTAGAGATACATACTTACGAATATCTTGTTTGTTAATCGTTATTAAAATATTAATGGCAAATTAAAATAAAAGCTATTTTTCATTTTAATATTAAAATAAATATTAATTATCACTTACCTCTTGATTTTTCGGAAAAATATGCATTTGAGCATCTTTTTGGTAATTTTTGCAGCCGGGTACACAAACATTTAAAGATCTATTAAAAAATTTTCAGATAAACTGAATTTTTACTTTAAAGTAAAAGTCTTTGCTATAAAGCCAAACTGTGAGTAAAAAAAAAAACACAATCAAATAATATAAATCCAAAGACGTAAACAAACACCGTGTCATAGACAAAATAAAATGGCGTTGTGTTGTTGTTGTTGGGATTTTGCAGATGCGATGACATGCGCATTTGAAGAAAGTTTTTGGTGGCGCCACCTTTCTAGTTTAGTCAAGAATTAAAGAGAATGAACCGTCATTGCCATTAAAGATAACATGCCATGGTGAATGATTGAAAATGACAATATTATCTTGCTTATTTACAGAGCTTGATGATTTTGTCTAAGAACGAGATTTTGGTGTAGGAACTTTGACAAATTCAGGTAGTGGTGGCTCAAAAACCTCATATTGTTACTTCTACTTCCCTGGTTTAGAGGAGAAAACACTTGCAATGCTTTTTTTGTCTTTTTTTGAAATTATTCAATTGGAATGTGAACTTTTACACCTTTTTTTAATTTTGTTGAGGTCACTTCTATGGGTTATGTATTTTTCTCTTCAGACTTAAAGGTTTTAGCTAATTTTTTGGGATTTTTATTATTCGAGCTTTTTATTTTCTTTTGATTTTCCTTAATACTCTGTTTTTTCTTTCTTTCAAGTTTCCTCTGTTCCTTTTTATGCTCCTTTTCTATTTTTTTTTTTATTTTTTTCTTTTCTATTTTTCTTCTATTTGATGAAGTTAGAACAAATGGAAGCTTTTGAGATTGTTACTTTCCTTTTCGTGCTGGACTATCTGGCCATATTAAGTAAGTCGCAGTAGATTTATTTGTAGCATTTAAAGATATATTTTTAGAAATGTTTAAGGAGTTCTCGTGTTTTTTGCTTTTTTGACCTTCTTTAACCGTTTTCGTCAAACTTGATTCAGCTTGATTTGTATATTCTTCTATTCCTTGCATGTTAAAAATTTCATTCTCAGGTACCATCAAGGTTTCGTTCTCTATTTTAGGAATGTTTACAATTTCAGTATCATCCATTATTACAGGTATATCATTTATATCGAAAATTACTTCACTTGTGTTTAAAAATGTTACTTCTTCGTCTAAAATATTTACTTGTTTGACGTTTGTAGTAATTTCTACCGAGGATTTTTCTGTAAATGATGAAAAGATTTATTTCAATATTATTTTGGTAATCATCAGATTGAGTTTTACAATTATTTCGACATAGCTCTTTAATTTTGTCACTGCCAACTATTTCACAAAATTGTTTATAAGAAATTGTTGTATTTGGATCAATAAGTGTTGGTACATTATTGTGCTAATCCAGATTATCTTCAGTTTCAAATTCTTTCGCAAGACATTTTGAATAGTCAAGAGCAGAAGAATTACAATGAAATATACCGCATGCCCTAAACCCACTTCTGATAACATCTGGATTTAACCTATCTATAGCAGATTTTAAAACAGGGGCAAACTGTACTTTCGTTAACACTTTTTGGGGGTTGTCTCTCCTAAACTGAAGCACCTCTTTGTTCCAAAAAGTTTTTAGAGGTTTAAATGCAACTACATCCGCTGGTTGCACTAATTTCGTGGCATTACGATATAAAGCTACTAAAATAATTTTTAAATCTGTACAAAAGCACCATAACACCAAAATTCAATATCTCAATATCCAACAAAACGTTAATAGAAAATGACTTAAACAATGAGCTAAAGAAATCAATAAATGAAAACAACACAGAAATATGGAACACATTTAAAGATCTTACCTTGAAAGTAATAGAAAAATATTCAACAACGTTACACATTCACAAAAAACAACAATGGATGACTGATGAAATTCTGGAATTAATGGAGCAGAGAAGGAAACTGAAAGGTAACAAGACAGAATATAAGGAAAAACAGAAACTAATTAAACAAAAAATAAAGGTGGCTAAAGAAAAATGGATGGAGGATAAATGCAAGGAATTAGAAAAGTTGAATGAAAAACATGATACGTTTAATATGTTTAAAAAACATATTACTTTAGTATAGACTTTAGTTGAAGGTGAAGGACCAAAAATACTAAAATCAGAAATACTGCATGCTATAAAGTTAGCAAAGAACAAGAAAGCCGTTGGTCCTGATAACATACCGACAGAGATGTTAAAGCTTATAAATGAGGAGAACATTGGAATACTGGTCAAACTTTTCAATGATGTTTATTCGACTGGTGATTTCCCTGAAGATTGGTCAAAGTCCGAATTCATAAAACTACCAAAAAAACAACGTCCGAAAAACTGTAGCGATTATAGAATGATAAGCCTTATGAGCCACACTTTGAAAATATTTCTACGCATCACAGATAAATGTGAAGAAGATCAGGATGAAACACAATTTGGCTTCAGAAATGGACTGGGAACTCGGGACGCCCTCTTTGCACTAAATGTATTACTGCAGAAATGTCGAGATCAAAGGAGATGCGTCTTTGCTGTATTTATTCACTATGAAAAGGCCTTTGATCGAGTACAGCATCACAAATTAATTACAATATTAAAAGATAAAGGAGTTCATAGTCAAGACATACGATTCATAGAAAAGTTATACTGGCGTCAAAAGCGACAGCTTGCATAAACGGAAAATCAACAGAAATATGTAAAATACAAAGAGGTGTCAGACAGGGTTGTATATTATCCCCAATGTTATTTAATTTATATTCAGATAGAATATTTAAAGAAGCGCTGCATAATTTGGAATGGGGCGTGAAAGTTAATGGAATTCTGATAAATACAATCAGATATGCAGACGATACAGCTATTTTAAGTGATGACATGAATGGATTACAATGCATTTTAAATGCCATTAATACAGTGGGAACAGATTTTGGCCTAAACATAAACTGTTCAAAAACAAAACACATGGTGTTTAGCCGTTTAGCACATCAAGATGCACGATTATATGTTGATGGTCATATAATTCAAAGAGTGTCCAGTTTTAAATATCTTGGTTGCCATATTACTGAACAACTAGATCCAGATCAAGAGATAAAATGTAGAATCGAGATAGCCCGCACGACATTTTTAAAAATGAGGTCGTTCTTCTGTAATGATAACTTGAAACTTCAACTTCGAAAGCGTATGGTTAAATGCTACATTTCTTCAGTCCTTTTATATGGTATCGAAGCATGAACATTAAAAATATCTACCATTAATCGTCTGGAGGCCTTTGAAATGTGGCTGCATAGACGTATACTAAAAATTCCATGGACGGCTATGCTGACAAATGTGGCAGTCCTTGAGAGAGCAAATGCTGCTCGCGAGCTGCTTGATAACATCAAATGTAGGAAGATGGCCTATTTTGGACACGTAGTAAAGGGAGACCGATATAATATTCTTCAACTTATTATGATGGGTAAAATCGAAGGACGCAGAGGAATTGGTAGAAAGCAGGCCTCTTGGTTGAAGAATATCAGAGAGTGGACAGGAATAAAGAAAGCTGAGCAACTCTTTAGAATAGCTCGAGACAGAGACAGTTTCGCCATGTTAATCGCCAACGTCAAGGGGACTTGATAGGGCACGTTAAGAAGAAGTACAAAATTGACTTGTCTGTACAGTTAAATGGGTTTTATGCCCATCAACAAAAAGTATCACTGGACGTATAATGTTATTTCGATCTTATTAAGGGTTTAATATATTTCCAATATATTTATAAAAGTTTTTGTTGTTTATCCAACCATTTTCAGTTAAACCAC
Organism: Diabrotica balteata; assembly: GCA_918026665.1. Classification (NCBI taxonomy): domain Eukaryota; kingdom Metazoa; phylum Arthropoda; class Insecta; order Coleoptera; family Chrysomelidae; genus Diabrotica; species Diabrotica balteata. The sequence continues at coordinate 17,600 of CAKJVB030000001.1, read as the reverse complement.
TTAGTATACCATTTGGAAATCTTTTATGGGGATAAATTATCATAGAAGGTAAAATATTACCTATTGCAGAAAATGTGAACATAACTGTTAAGTTAACCTTTGGGTTATGTTCAATTTCATAGACGTTTTTGGAACCCTTCATAGCCAAATCCTTTTTATTGTTGGAACATAAATAAAAACATGTCTCGTCACCATTGAAGATTCTTGTTGGGTCTTGAAGAACGTCTGAAAGTCCTTTTCTTATCTAGATAAGATTTTATGTTGTCAAACGATTTGGTAATATCCCTTTGGTTAATGTTTGAACTTGCTGATGTCACTCCCTCTGAAGTCTTTAGCAGAATGTTGGGATTGCGCTTTAGAAATGCTGATAACCATGTTCTACCTGCTCTATTTTCAACAAATCCATTACTCTCTAAAAATGATTAATCCTAACTAATAGGATTACTCTCTAAAAATGATTTAACGAAGTCCTTAATGTCGTCAACACGAACAGGAAATCCTCTGTTTTGACAATAAAAATTACAGAGTTTCAGTTGTTCCTCTTCACCCATGAAAGCAATGGATCTGATCCATGCGTTATCTTGTAATGAAATTTTTCTCTGAGAGCACGTTGTCTCAAAAAACGATCATCTATTTGATTAGTGCAACGTTTTCGCCCTTGTCCTGGTCTTCGACGGTACAACACTTTTTCATTATATTGCCTCACCTTGCGACTGATGCTGGAATGATGTCTGCCTAACAAACCTGCAACGTATCGCATTAAATATCCTTCACTTAGTAGAGTCAATGCTCTCACTGCCTCTTCCATTGACAAATTTCTTTGGCGGTTCATTTTGTTATTTGATTTTTATGCACATTGTTATCTCCGTACAAATTCATACAATTGGCAGATGATACGAGATAAGGTATATTAAGAAAAAATTATGATGATTTAAAAATGTCTTATGAGGAAGTTTCTCCTTATTCTACTAAATCTAAAATTATACCACATGAGTTGCTGCAAACAAATGAAACATAACTTCGATAAAACGTAAAATTTGGTTCTGTCTGCAAATAATTTACATAATGATCCAGATAACAAAGCGATCCAGGTAACAAAGCGAAACTGTTACTATACTATTGGGAATAACCATAGATAAAATCGACTAAACTGGTCGGCTCATATCTCACAACTAAAGAAATAGATATCAAGTTCATTATTTGATATTCGCCAACTAGCAAGGATTGTCAACTTTAGCTGAAATGTTAAAAATGACATATATTTCTTTATTCCACTCTCGCCCAAAATTATGGATTAATCAGATAGAGCAATTCAACCAATGCACTTCAAATTTTTAGAATGCAAAAGAAAGATCTCAGTATTTTAGCAGTAGTTAGTTATCTAGAACACTGCCGACCTTTCTTTATTAAATTCAAAATTATGTCGCTACCTACTCTGTTAATATTTCTAGTTCTATATGAAATTCATAGAAAACGGGCTCATTTAATAAAGTAGTCTGATGTTCACGTTCACAATACCCGAAACTGTCACTATTTACGAACAAATCGCTATGCATTGCGCCTTTCAGATAAAAATTGCCTTAATTATAACTATTACAATATTTTACCAAAAAGTATTAAACAGTTAAGTGGTAATAGTTTAGAAAAAATTATAAGAAAATATCCTCTGACACTTTGCTTTTGTTGCTCAGAAGAATATTCCTTTGCAAACTCATTGCAAAACACTCACTAAACTGCTTACCGTGATTTTGGCATAAATAATTTTCTTTTTAATATACAAAAACTGAATTAATCAAATTTGTTATGTTTGAAAATTAGAGTGTGATTGGTCGAGGCTTGAAGAGAAGAGTTGGGTTATTCGTTGCTGTGCTGTGAAACAAACAACATCAAAGCCGAGAGGTTTTCTACCGTTTTTTTTTTATTTTTTGAAAAAGAAAATAATTTTATTTTTGAAAGTGTTTAAAAGAAAATTGAAAACAGTTTGCTTTATTGTATGCAAACTAAGACGGGTACATATAAACTCATCACCAATTAGCATAAATACCCTCGCAGATAGTACAAACTCATCACCGCGGTATGACCAGTATACAAACCAGTGATTTTAAGATGGACCCAGAGAGATTTGCAAGATTACTGGCCTACCTTCACCCCGTGGCAGGTACAGGGCAAAAATATTTGCAACCTGCTAAGGTTTGATAATTAAAAAAAAATCCAAGTCCAGATGTACTAAATGCAAATGCAATGCATTGACTCATATTGGGGAATTCCACTAAATTCTATTTATATCTAAAAGACTATAGATTCTACATGTAAGAGAGGGAGACGCCCATACAAATAAATATATCAGTTAAATTTTAAAGCAATTATCCTAAAGCTTTTTCTGAATTTAATAGATTACCACATAAACAAGAAGTGTAAGTTATTTTTTACATTAGTAACAGCGCCTTAGGGCAAATATGCTGGTGATGAGTTTCTATCTGCAGTGATGAGTTTACCTATCTATAAGGATGCAGGTAACTAGTGTGTTATATCTCGGAGGATTTATTAATTTTATAGGGAACTATAAAGTGATGAAGTCGTACACGTCCACTGAGATGAGAATAGTAGGTTTAATAGCAACAGTAATTATTAGTAGGATCAATTTATACTTGCATTGGGAGAACTCAGTATCCAGGGGGTAGAGGAATTTGTTCGGTACGAGAGATCCATGTAAGATTTTGGTAGCAGATTTAAGAACAGACGGTTAGAAAACGAGTTCTAAACGAGAATCCAGTCTGTGATTTTGAACAATCACAGATATTATGACATTAAATGATGTTATAGTTTTTTGTATATGCAATAAAATGTTTGCAATAATTTTTATTTAACATTTTGTTTTATTTTCCTTGTACTCCTGTTTCATATTTTTGCAATATTAGAAGATAAAGTTATTTCAGAACCTAAAGAAAGAACTGAGATAAAATTTAAACATTAGAATTAACATTTGGCATCTCCAATTAAAGTTTATGCAATAAATTTGAGTAGACTATTGACTAAATTAATTATTGTTTTGTGCTTATCAATTTATTAAGGTTAAATATTATAATTAACAACTGTTATTTTTAATTTAACTCAAAGTACAATATCATAATAATATATATAGTTGGATCTTGATATTATACTATGTGTAACGATTTATTATCTCTTTGGGTAACTAAAATACAAAATTTATACAGCAACTTATATTGTTATCATTAATAAATCGCCGTATGAACACATGCTATCCTAACCAACTCGAGGTAATCTATTTCTGAAATTGACAAATACCAGCTCCTCAAACCGCTATTACAACTTCTGCCGCAATGGCGCTACTTGCTGGATGAACTGTTTTTATTATTACAGAGGTCTGTAAAGAGGATTTATGGCGAGTGTAATTTGGGTTGCTGCTATGCATGGCGATTAAGAGATAACATTTCGGTGCTTGAAAACCGTATATTTAAAGCTGTTGGATAAAATGAAATAAGCAATATAATTGTGGCTAATTAAAACCACACGAGAAAGCGTGATAACTTTTGTAAAACTGAATATTCGGTAGCATTTTATGGGGATTTGTTGTTCTCTCATAAAGTTACCTGTTTTTAGAGAATGTTTGTAATTACAATAATTTTTGTCTTAACATTATATTATTATCTAATATTTTACCTAATTCTACTAACTACTTCTACTTTTAATTGCTAATCTATAGAAAATTATGCTCAATGTATTTAATTATTTACATTTTACTATCGAAACAATGTGTCCTCATGCAGTTACGCTAAATTTAAGTGTAGCCGTGTTCAAAACTAAGAAGTTCTTCAAAAAACAGATTTTCAAAAAAATAAATAGGTGTCTTATATTGTATATGGATGCACAAATAAACTAGAATATAGTCTATATTTTATAATCTACCGCCAAATGCCTGAGCCAAGATATTACTTGATCTTTGAGCTCTTCGACGTTTACAAACTCCTTTTCACTCAAGTATTCCTTCATTTTCGAGAAAAAAATAATAATCAGAAGGGGCAACCTCTGGGCTGAAGAGAGGGTTCTCGAAAATTTCCCATTGTATACGTTAAAGTACTTGCTGAAATACCTTCGTCAACAACATGCCATATCGTTTATTATGTATTGCACTTTTTAGTATTTGAGGGGTTTCGCAATAGGCTACTGAATTCATTATGTCACTTCTATGCATAAATTATACGTAAATTAATTACCTTTATAAACCAAATTACACTGAGTACTTCTTATTTGAAGGGTTTTCAAATGGGCGCAGCTATTCACAAATTTAGTTCACACGATGGTACGGCGTACGGCGGAAGTAACTGGCACCAACAAAATCGCGGTGGTGAAGAATAGGCGCCATGCACAATGAGCCATCAATATTTACTTTCTAGATGACTCACGTAGAACAAAAAATATATAAAATACATTTAAGCGATAAATTCACAACATTACAATTATTAATATCCATGCCACAATCGAAGCAGCAAAGAAACTGATAATCTATCAGTTCTATGAAGAACTTCAAAATGATTCTGGAAAGTTACAAAAAGGTGACACAGTTAGTAATAGTTTAATTATAAACATCATGTACAATATCTAAAAGATGGGTTCGCTCACTGATAGACGTTAGATTCTATAGAGACACTAATTGCGAATCGGATCATCTCTTGGTCATAACAGATGTAAAATAAAGAAAAGTATTGGTAAAAAAACGAGAGTGGTGGTAGACAAAGAATACGGAACACTCGCGTTTTTAGAAATCAGGAAAAGAAAAAGTGTATACCAGCAAAAAGTAAACTTGATGTGTGGTTGTAACGTAATTACACTTACCATTAAAAAACAATAATTGCAAATACAGCAGAGGAAACTCTGGAAGAGAATTCAAAAAAACACAAAATAGTTGACAAAAAATGCCAACGTGCAGAAAATAGCAAACATACAGCTATATAAGGAAGTTTTACAAGCGAACTGCCGATTAATACGATACGATAAGAGGTACAAAAAAATATGCAGAAGGATCAGAACTACTTAGAAGATCTGATGGCACCTTTACTGAATATAAAAAAAAACATTAAAGCTCTTAATACTGAACTCATTCCCAGGATTAAAAAATTATTGAAGATCAGATTTAGACTGGAAACAGGCCTAACCATCTTAGAAAAGAAGTGTGCAAAATTTCTACAAACAGCAACAAACCAGAGAATGTAAAGTGGGCCATTTTATGTACTACTACAAAAAGCATTGGAAATTTTATTTTTTATTCTAACAAAGATCTTTGGAGTTATAAAGTTAGATATATTGATTATATAGAGCATAAAATTAGATTATATACCAAAAATATTGAAAATTTAAGGGTGGTGTACATACACAACTATGACGATAAGTCAACATCCCACCTAAATCGTACAGGCGGAATATATCATTTTTGTTGAAGATAATAAAAAACTTTTTGATAGACATATTAAAGAAGGCCCATTGAGTGTTCTTCCTCGGCTCCATTAGGAATGGAGAGATTGCGTTAACTGCCTTTCTAGATACAGAAGGCGGTTATTTAATATTAAACTACCAAATTCTCTGTATAATGCAGCAGCATTTAAAGGAATATCCACTATCCTATGCAACTCGATCAAGGCAATTCTGTAAAACAGGCTGATTCTAAGGGAACTGCAAGTGATTGTAGCCAAAATAGCTAAGGGATATCAACAAGGGTGCTTTCTCTCCTTCTGTGGTCACAATTGGTGGATGATTTCCTATTAAGGTAAAAGTGCAAGCCTATCAGGATCATCAAGTAATTATGGTAAAAAAAAATACGGAAATATTCTATCTAGCACACACCAAGAAACATTTAGTATCCTTAGTGGTGTCACACGAAAGCAGTCTCTGCATGTATGTAGAAACTATCTAGGAGTAATGCTACATAAGCGGCTTGCACGGACCGTCTACCTAAAGAGGATATACAACAAAGTAAAGCTTTTCCTTTGGACATGTTGAAGGATATGTGGGAAATCATGAGATGTGAAGCACAAATTGATGTACAGGGTAAACATGACTATAATCAGATCTATAGCTACGTATAGAGCAAAAGTATGGAATGTTTGTTTAAATGCCAACAAAAGGCCGGCAGAGAGAAATTGAACAAGCTTCAACGACAATCATGCTTAAACATAATGCAATGTAACCTAGATATGATTTCCAAAAGCAGTTTACCGTCGTCTTTTCAGAAGGGCGAATCTCATGACAGATCAATACTGGTATATGGATAGCTCTAAAACCGATGAAAGAGTTGGAGCTGAAATATACGGAGGGAAATCAAGACTAAACTTTAGTGAAAGCACTTTGTATCACTTAAAGTCCTGCTGTGTTCAACTTACAATGCAAAAACTGGCGGACACGAAGTTTCGTCAACACATACCAATGTTGATGTGAACATCAACTACACAAATAAGATAAATTACAATCTTTCTCATAATTCTCAGCATACGTCCAAACCATCAAACACATAGCAGAGAGACATTACCAACGAACATACAATATCAGTTACGAATACGTTGCTTACGATGTCCGAGTCGTTATTCGTTTTATAGGAGTTAATTTTTTATACAGAATATTCGTTTTGTTATAAAATGTGTCGAACTACCATATACTTAAGACATAATAATAAACAAGTCAGTAAATTAAATAAAAAATTCAAAAGATTTTATAACGCAGATTCACAATCTGGATTATCGGTAAACTTACCCACAATTATTAATATTTAAGAACCATCACATCTCGCTTTTAAGGTATCACAAAGTGTTTTGTAACCTCATTTTATTACCATAGTTTGTGGTTAAGTAGTGTTAAGTTAATGATTTCAACTATTATGCTTTAATCATTTCAATTTCGTTATTACATTAATATTTGGAAACTGCGGCTATATATTACCAACTATTAAATTCACACAAACTTTAAACTCAATTTTGCAATCTCATTTAAAATTATGGAAACTAATTTTAATAATAGCATAAATTTTGCTACCTCATTGTTCGTATTTTGCCGTTCAGATTAGAAAAGTTTTTGAATCTATAATAATTCCCAATACAGATTGATATCCTAGGCTGATATAAAGCGAAACACAAGAAACAACAAAACTTAAATTAAATTTTGCTAAGTTTTAGAATTTGTAGCGGTTATACTGGGTTTAATATTCTAAATTATTAATTTTTTTATGGTAACTATCGTACTGAAAGTTTGTTTTAATCAGAAAAGCTCGATATCTGACATGAAAATATGTACTCTTAAAAGTTCATTGCTAATACTGACGTTTTCATACATATTTAACGATAATCATTCATGTTTAATTTAAGGTTGGACCGTTATAAACTTCTCATGTTTGTTAGTTTTCTTTCAATAAGTAATTATTGTATTCCAATTTCTGTTGACTTTATTCATTTTTTATTCATTCAAATTCTTGGTATATAATTCTTGATAATTTTTTATATCTTTCTTACAAATATTCTATTTGACTTCGTTTTTATATTATAATCTCCAAGTTACATTTCTTTTTAATGTATTTATCCTATAATCGCTTTAAATAGATTAAAGCTGTCCATAACAATATTTCCTTTCATTGAAGTGACAACTGACATAACAAAACGGAGATGTCGACTGACATATATTTTGTTGCTTGGGTAGGGCATAAACACCACAGACATTTTATATATATCTATGGCGTAGAATAGACTGGGATAGGATATAGAAAATATACCAACAATTGGGCGCCAAGTATTTTTAGAAGAAAAATAGTAAAACAATTCAGAAAGTTACCAAATGAATAAAATCAACATAAATTGAAATAAAATAATTATTTAACTAAAAATAAAAATAATGTGATGTTTATACCTTTTACAATGTATAACTAGAGTTTAGTATAATTTAAATTATATTCTTGTGAGTATTTTTAGTGTAGACATTGTGTTAAATGCAGGCGTACTGGCAATATAAATGCAACTGGCCTTAATATGGAATCTTACTTCTATTGATAAAAAAAATTCATCTGGGATATAAAAACTCTAATTCTCTGATTCTGAATTTTAATGTTATTTACTATTTGTGGGCAGAATTACCAACAATTTCAGATGAAACTTTTACTTTAAAGTTTTGATTTCTACTTCCAAAATAGTGCTTGAAATAAAACATGTAGTTTAAAAACTATTATCGAAGTTGAAATCGAAACAACAAAATAAACGTATTTTAACTGCAATTTTAATTAATTCTCCTTAAAGATAGTAAATAAGATGTTCCAGTTTGATTGAAATTCATGATCTGTAAAAGAGGTTGAAATATTTCCATTATGCCTTTTAGTATATTATTATCTTAGAGTATAATATGTATATTTAGAGCAGTAACTCTATATTGATGACATTTCTACAAAACCCATGCACTATATAACTAAAATAAGTCTTGTTACTATTTTAAAACCCGTTGTTCTAAACGTGACGATGGATACATAACACTTATTAGCAAAACTGCAATGCATATAAATTCAGTTGCTTAACAGATAATCAATTATGTTGTTATCTAAAAACGTGTAATAGAAATCAAAAGTTGTGTATTACTAAAAAGTTAAGAATTAACCAGTTTCTTAGGATCAAACACTACTTCATTTCTCTCCAGTCCACGACGCTACAGCTTATGATGGGTTCAGGCCAGACCAAGTAACTGCGTCAAAGGGGACAGATCTTAGGTCTTTTTTGATGTTTTTGGTCTCTTGGTAGGTAGGTAGATTACCTAAACCAATCCCACTTTTGGTATTCTTTTCATATGGCCTGACAATTTTCCACTGATGAGTTTGGTTTCCGCTATTAGTTCAGATTCTAGTGATTAAATACTACACACCTTGTTCATGAATTTCTCCCTCCGAAGACTTTTCTCTAAATAATTCTTTTCCATCAACTTGGTTGATCTTTTTTCTTCCTTGTACTGGTACAAATTTCTGCTCTAAAGAGGACCACTGACTTTACTACTACTTTGTAAATTTTGACTCAGCATCCAACTTTTAGATATTGCATAGAAATATTTTTTCTCTGTCTCAGCACAATCTCAATTCGGAAAGGTTCTAAAATATTTTTACCTACTCTCGCAATATTTTTGTAACCTCATTAGTTTATTCAATACAATGAATTCCCTGAAAGTATCCTCAAGTCTTCCTTTCTTGATTCCGTTATCCGTTATTCTTACGTCTATGTACAACAGGTGCACTGTGATAACATACACTTGTTTAAAAATTGTCTTGTAGATATTACACCTGGAAATACCTTGAGCCGCTTTCAATATAGATTCAGAAATAAAATTCAGTCTTCTGTTCAATATCTTTTGAACTAATGCTACACAGCATCTAGAAATGAAATCCCTCTAAAGTTGTAACAATCTTCAATTATTTTTCTTATGACATAATATTGCAACGTAATATTTTAAGATACTTCTTCTCTAATCCACATATCTTTTACTAAGTTGTGCATTTTTTCTATTCGAATATGACCAATGGGTTTTTTATACTTTTAGTCAGTAGTAGTAGCTTACATAAACTGGTTGATAAAACCTTTTGTGTATCATCTTCATCGGTTGCTTCCTCCTACTCGCCTATAGATTCCATACTATTTCTTTAGAAGTTATCTTACTTGACTTTGTTCACGAACTCTTCAAATCTTTCAAATATTGTGCCCAACTTTGCATTACATCTTCTTTACCACTTATCAGATGACTTTAATCATTTCGTTATTTGATTGGAAACCCTTATTTATTGTTCTCAAAAATGAAATATCTAGGCACGACTTTTTTAATGTACACGAAAAAGTAAAAGAAATAAGTAACCTATTTATTTAAAAAATGAATGAGGACGAAATAAAAATTTAAATGAGAACAAAATAAGGAGGGAATAGCATTTGTATATTTCAGAGTTGTTCGAAGACGGCAGAAATAATATTACCGAACCCTACCAAAATAATTGTACTGGTGGCCAAGAAATTATGAAATCAGAGGTAGAACACGATTTAAAAAAATGCTATAATTAGGAAAGTTCGTGGTCCAGACGATGAACGATGAGGCCAATATAACTGATTATCTTTATTTATTAGCTTCAGCACCTCCTACTGAGTTGATGAAGCTAATAATTAGAGATAATATAAAAATACTAGTACATATTACCTTTTATTGCAATATAAAACAATGGAGTAATTCTCACAGACTGTCTTAAGTCCATCTTTCTTACAATATCTAAAAACCGCAATTCTAGAAAATGCTCAATGCTCAAAATATTGGTTAGTTGGCCTAATAAGTCACACTCTCAATATTTTCCTAAGAATAATCCACAACAGAATTAGAATGAAATGCAAAGAAGATCTCGGAGATACCCAATTTGGTTTTAAAAATGCTCTGAGAACTATAAAGGCACTTTTTGCACTAAATATCCTATTATAAAAACACCGTGATCAAAGAAAATATATATTTGCATGCTTTATTGACTTAATTAATTGCAGATACTAAAATAGATATTGGTGTCATTAAATATCTGCACTGAAATCAAACTGCTACCGAAAAAATTGGAGACAATTACAGCAACAAAATCTCCATACAACGGGGACTCAGACAAGATTGCATTTTATCCCTGAACTTGAGAAAAGGAACTTGAGACATAGCTATACGAAATCAAAAGTAACGGGGAACTACTTAATGTAATATTATACGCGAAAAATATAGTAATTCTGTCAGAAAATAATAAAGGCCAAATTCTGCTTGATTATATTCACGAAGTAGGAAGACAATGGGCAATAAAATGAACTTAAACCAAACCAAATTTTTAGTCTTTAGTAGTAATCCACATCCAGATCTTCTTCTTCTTAAGGTTCCATCTTCTAACGAAGGTTGGATATCAACATGGCAATTCTTATTTTACTTACAGCAGCTCTAAATAGTTGGCTAGAGCTCAGACTAAACCATTCCCTTAGATTTCGTAGCCAGGAGGTTCGTCTTCTTCCTACATCTCTTTTACCTTTTATTTCCACATCCACATCCAAATGCAAAGCTTTAATTAAATGGAGTTCAATTTAACAAAGTTCCCAAAATACATATTTGGAATAACATAACTGTCATAACGGACTAACTATTAGATTCAGATATAAAATAAAACGAAGAATAGCAATTACTGAAACTACGTTTATGAAAATGAAGATATTTTTGTGCAATAATCATCTCAGTTTAGAACTAAAACAAAAAAATGGTTAAGTGATATATTTGGTCTGTTCTTTTGTATAAAGTAATAGCGTAGACACTAAAAGTATCAAATATAAACAGAATTAAAGCATTGGGAATGCAAATTCATAAACTGGAGGGTCTAAGTTCTAATGAAGGTCAGCTAAGATAGAGAATTCATTAAGACTGTTAAACACCGCAACATATCTTATCTGGGACTCACAGTGAGGGAAATCGATATAAAATATTACAGCTCATCCTTAAAGGAAAAATAGAATGCCGGAGAGTTGTAGGAAAAAAACAAGTTACTTGGTTGGACGTTCATGAATGGACTGAGATATCAATTGCAGGACTTCAGAATCAAACTGACAAGTTCGGAGCATAAGTTTTCTAAATAAAGACCATGCTTATTTGCTTGATTTATTAAAGTCTAATTTTTACACAGTTTCTATCCATTTTTGTCATCTGATTGCATGCAGGCTGATTGCATGCAGACAACTGTGTAGTAGTTTGCACGCAATTTCTCGTTCTTGGCTTTCGTTGTATTAATAATACAACATACAATTTCATACATATTTTTCTGTATTTACATACAGATATTGTATACATATATACAATTTCTCACGTAGTTCTCACAATCTCATGTATTTTGCACGTGTTGGGGATATATCCCAGACATTTGACCAGTCTCTCAGTAAAAGTCGCCCAGTCTGCTTTTTGAAAGTTCCACCTAGGTCAAGGAAAAGCTGATATTTTTGGTATTTTGATGTCAACCTCTATTAAAACTGGTCTATGATGTTGTCTTTTGATGTTGGTTATGAGAAAAATCTGGGAGTACTGTACGTGAAGCTGCCAGTGGTTTGTTTTCATTTTTGGAAACAAAAATAGGTCTGGGTTATATTCTCGACTCTGGGCTTTAGATCAAAAAAGTTCTCATATCTTTAGCGTTAACTTTAGCGTAACTCTCTAGTGTCGCAGAGCCTCGTTATTTTGATTACTACTGTACCTTTACTCCCAGAGTTCATGATAACTGTTGAAGTCTCCAATATAAACTGAGGGATGTGGGTGGGTGTGAGTAACATGCGGAGGCCACAAGACTGCCGGAGGTTTATAAATACTGCTGACAGTAATTTCGCTAATTTGTACAGTAACCGTATGAATGTTATTTATGTCCGATGTAAAACATGCGTAAGGATTTTCCATTTTGTTTCGAACATAGTTTGCTACTCCATAAGCTGCATGGTAAGTTGCACCCAATAAATCATACCCATGAATTCTTCCTCTAGCGAGAATTTGTTCATCGTTTTCTAGAAAGCAAAGTAAATGTGAGAACTTTATGAGTAAATGTGAGTACTTTTTTTACATTTACTTCTACTAATACCTTCTATATCTCAAATTTAGATGCTTGGTCCGAATACTTTTGTCACTTGGTCCTGAGAAGGTTCATTTAAATTGTTGGTTGGAGGCATATTTTATATTCGTGATGTTTCTTTTTTTCCGTGCCAGGAGATCTAGAGATTCTAGATTGGTTGCTATGATTGGTGTGCCTATTGTGCTAGCTTTTCACCGCGGAAGCTAAAAAAACTTATCCATAAGACCATAAACAGGTAAATTAATGGAAATACAGAGTATTTAATTAAATTATGTATATATATACTTATAAATAGAGTTAAACGAATGATAAAATTCACATAAAAGTTGCAGGCATATACCAAAAGAAATCGCCTGATGTCTCTATCGATGAGAGAGACAAACATATAACTTTTAAGCAAGAACTTTTAAACAATTTGGGCTTTTATATTATGGAGCAGTTTGAAGATCTTAGGCTAGATGATATGAAACTAAAGCTGTTGAAAAAAGCTCCAACAATGTATCGGCTAAACTCAAAAAGGCACCAGCTCAGGATAACATTTATATTGGCCTTCTCAAAATACTGGACAATACTTAGATTATAGTTAAAATGTTAAAAATATCTAATGATGTTTATAAATTTGGTATGATATCTTATGTTACAAACTTATCAGTCTTATAGACAATACTCTTTAAGTCTTTTTTCAAATTATACATAACTACTACTAAGGATTTCCACAGTTTTCACCGTCTTCCTTCACTCAACCGTTTTCTCCAATTTTCCCTGTCATTCCAGACTCCATCTCGCAGCGTTCTTTTTTCATAACTACTACTAAGGATTTCCACAGTTTTCACCGTCTTCCTTCACTCAACCGTTTTCTCCAATTTTCCCTGTCATTCCAGACTCCATCTCGCAGGGTTCTTTTTTCCATAGCCTCGCCGATTTCATGTCTGAATGACCTTCGGGGTCTTCCTCTCTTTCTTCTTCCGATCGGGCTCTATTCTGTGATTTTGTTTATCCAGCGTCCTCTGTCCGCTCTTCTGACGTGGCCGTACCAGGATAGTCTCTTCTCCTCTATATAGCGGATTATGACAGATTGCACTCCCATTTTTCGCTTAATCTCTGCATTTTCAATTCTGTCTCTTTTTTTAAGTCTACAGCTTGTCCTCAGGAACTCCATTTCTACTGCTCTTATTCTACCTCTATTTCTCTTGTTTATTGTCCAGTTTTCGGACCCATATGTCGGGATACTTCTTGTCAGGGTATTATATATTCTCTTTTTTGTCTTTATCGTAATGTTCTTATCCCACAGCACTAAATTTAGTTGTCTTATACGGTTTCTTGTTTGTCTTAGTCTGTTATTTATATCTTCTTCTGTTGTTCCCTGGTTCGATATTATGGTTCCTAAATACTTGAATTTATCTGTTCCATTTACTTGTCTTCCCTCGTCTATCTCTAGGTTTCTCATATCCTTGTTTTCTGTTGTTAGGTATTCGGTTTTCTCTAAGTTTATTTCCATTCTGTTGTTTTTATATTCTTCTTCTAGTTTTCTGAGCATAAAGCTGAGATCTTCTTCATCTTGTGCGATGACTACTTGATCGTCGGCAAAACTTAAGGTGTATAGGTATTCGTCTCTTACTGGTATGCCCATTCCTTCGCACTTTCTCCTCCATGGTTTGAGTGCCTTTTCCAAGAATATTTTAAACAGAGTAAGGGACGTAGCACAGCCTTGTAGAAGTCCTTTTGTTGTCTTAAATGGATTGTAGGCTTTATTTCCACATTTAATAGCTACTTTGTTTTCTTTGTTCAGTGCTTTAACTGCTTTTATTAGTGTTTGTCGGATTCCGAGATCATTCACTGCTTCCTATAATTTGACTCTATGTATTGAGTCGTATGCTTTCTTTAGATCAACAAACGCCAGATGGACCGGTCTACCTTTTGCCATTTTCTTCTCTATCAGTTGTTCTAATGTGTACGTATGATTTTCTTACTGTGAACCCTGCTTGGTCTTCTCCAATTTTTCCTGTTATTTCAGTTTCTAGTTTTTCCTTAATAATTTTCCCGTAAAGTCTACCTACCGACGATATTATACTAATTCCTCTCTAGTTTTCACATTTTTTTCTGTTTCCTTTCTTATGTATGGATAATACTATACATAAATGAATTAAAAAGAAATGCAAAAAAGGGCCTCGACGATACAAAGCCCGGTTTTCGTAATGCTTTGCTGACACAAAAAGCTCTTTTGCACTCTTATGTATATAAAACACTCCTATAGAAGTACAGAGATTAACAAAGATACACCCATATGTGTTTTATAAATTAGAAAAAAGTTTTTTGGTATGATACGTGCTAAGTTAATTAAAATATTTAAACAAACTCAAGTTTGTAATCAAAATTAATGAGCAACAACACATTTACCTATATTGAAACTTAAAGGCAAGTATAAAAGTGAGCAATAATGCAAGTAAACAATGTAAAATAAAATGTAATGTGAGACAGAGATGTGTCCTGTCACCGTTATTCTTTTAATTTTATTTTGATAAAAAACCATATTTATTATCTTTACACTTACAGCTTCTTGGACAACCTATTAAAATATAATTTATTTTTAATTATCCCGAACTATTAGTTTTACATTAAATTGCTGCAGATAATTTTATAGGATGTTAAAATTTTAAACAGAATTAACTACACGGTAAAGTAAAACTCCCAAACTAGGGTTGCTGGCCCTGAGCCGTAGTCTCTATAAGAAACAACAAAAGTAGCAACCAAAGTAGAGCAACAAACGTACCTTCCTCTACGTAAGATCATTTACGCATGTATACCTAAAGTAGCAGCACCGATGATGGAATAGTCATTCTGAAAATGTTTTGCGATGTAACCCGAAGGGGTTCTTTTTATAAAGGATATACCTTTTTATAAAGGATTTTTTATTTAAAATTTTTGTGATTTATATACAGTCGATAACGGTATCATTATATGTAAAACAGATGATGAGAATCAATTTTTTTCAATATAAAGAATATAAAATATTGTTTAATAAACAATTAAATTTTAGCACCAGCTTTCCATTTATTGGTAAAATTATATTATTATAATTTCCTATAATTTTTATTATGTTCTGACTCACACAATTTTAATTGCAAATTGTTATTTTTACTTTTAAGAAAATTTCCCACTTCAATAACTTTTTTATCGTCACTAAGAAACATGATCTTCAGGCTTATCGAATTTGACTGATACTTGCATTGCAAATTCTTGCAAAATGAAATATTTAACATCTCAAGATCATGACACTCTTCTAAGATGTAATCGATTGTAAACACGTTCTTGCAGCTTCTTAATATTAACTTTTTTAGCTTCTTACAACATATCGCCAAAGCTGCTATACCGAAATTGCTTAATTTGGAACATCCTGTTAAATCTATGACTTCAATGTTGGATAAAGAGTCCCTACCATTTTGGAATAAATTTTTTATATTGGCGTCGCTGATCTGATGTCCGTAACGTATCTAAAAATATATAAATTACTAAATATGCATCAAAAAGAAATAGAGTGTAAAACCAAGGAAAAAATTAAGACTTTTAGCCCAATGAAGATTTTTTTATAATATTAATAAAAATTCTCTAAAAAGCTCTCGGTGTTTTCAGTTAAAAATCGATTTTAGCGAGAACCAAAGAAAAAATCAAGTAAGAAGATTTAATAACACCTATAAATAAAATAAAGGTATAAGATTTTAAAAATTGTTAACACAAGATAGTGTAGAATGTACAAGGATATAATATATTATAACACACGATAAAATTGATACCACGTATCCCATAATAATAATCGAGTCATTTCAAAAAACCTCCAAAACAGTATAAAAAAGCTAGGTCTGAACGAACAGACCATCTCTACAAGACCATGCAGAAAGCTGTACTACTCTTAACGTCCAGATGTGTACGAAAATTTTTGGAAGATACACCGAGGTACCAAGTCACCTAGGACTCGATAACATGGAAAGAGTCCCAGCAGAGCTCAATCCTTTTGATACCGTAGGTATCTGAAATCAGTGAATTTTCCTCTTAGAGGGAGTGTGAGCCGTATGACTAAATCTGGAATAATATATATATATATATATATATATATATATATATATATATATATATATATATATAGTTATATATATATATATATATATATATATATATATATAGTTATATATATATATATATATATATATATTTGTATATATATATATATATATATATATATATATATATATATATATATATATATATATATATATTTATATGAATATGAAATTGTGAATACTGAAGTCGTACCCAATTCTATTACAGAAGCCCACACATTGGAATATTTGCATATGCTGATTTACTGTGCCGCAACAGCAATTGCTAATGTTATGGGCATTAATATCAGAACAAGACAGGGTACCAATATCAGAAGGACTGGTAACAGAATAGCACCTTGGGAAAAACGACTGCTGAGGAGTAAGAAGTAAAAAAATCATCAAAAGAGCTGAAGAAATATTTTTTAACACTCTTAAACACTCACGACATGATCCAGAAAATAACACACCTCAACAATGCCTGGACACATTAAAATAAAAACTATGTATTTACTCAGGCCCACTGAGGAGATACAAAGTTAGTAATAACCGGAAATTTGACAAAATAACTTTTGAACAAGCAGAGAAGACTTACTATAGGAAACTTAATTCCACTGTTGAAAACGCAAATAAATACTATCCAAGTTAAGAAAAAATTGACTGAAGGATCAAAATAACACCCAAGATCCAGCCAAGTACCGATCAATTACTTGTCTTCTAACTTTGTACTAATTGCTCACATCCTGTGTGGTCTGGCGTATTTACCAACACTGTGCTCTTAACAATATCATATAGCCTCAACAGAAAGGATGCGCTAAGGGCTCCATGGGCTGCAAAGAACAACTTATCGACTTAGTCATTTCAGGCATACACCAAAAAAA
>OU898285.1:89587412-89845724 GCA_918026665.1 Diabrotica balteata | reverse complement strand
GGAAAAATCATACAAAAAAACGTAGATACAAAGATCGGTGTCTGGAATATTAAAGCTATTTATGAAGATGGGAAAATACATAACGTCATCCAAGAAATACAACGTGGTCAGATGGCTTCTTCTTCTTGTTAGGGTCCCTGTCCGTTCCGAACGTTGGCGATCATTCTGGCTATGATGACTTGTTGGTTGCTATAAGGAATAGCTGTGTTGAGGTATTTCTATACTATGCTCTCAGGTTATCATGCCACGATATTCTTCTTCGTCATGGGGAACTTTTTCCTTTAATTTCACCTTGCAAAATTAATTGGAGTAGCTTGTATCTGCCTTGATTTCTCATTATATGTCCTAAGTACTGCAACTTACGACCCTTCACAATGTTGACCAAATCCGCGGTTGTTTTCATCCTCCGTAGTACTTCTTCATTGGTGATTTTGTCTGTCCATGGTATCTTCATGATCCTTTTGTATAATTACAGCTGAAGAGCCTTAAATTTTGATAAAGTTTTCGCTTTCAATGTCCACGTTTCTACTCCTAACAGAAGCACTGAGTAACGTAACATTTAAGGAGCCTTATTTTTGTTTCCACGGTGAGGTCATGGCTCTTGAACGCAGAGTTCATAGTCAAGAATGCACTTTTTTCCTTTCCAATGTGACATTTAATCTCTTTGGTATTGACCCACGACTCGTTGATTATAGTTTCCAAGTAGTTGTACTTTGAGACAAGTGCAATTCTCATTTGGATCACATACAGATTTGCTCCAGTTATGTTTTCCTTGCTGATAATCATTAGCTTGATTTTGCTGGTGTTTATATCCAGTCCATATGTTCTACTTGTTTCCGTTATTTTGTTTATTAAGTTTTGCATCCCTTATATGGTATTGGAAAACACTATCTCATCATCTGCATACTGCAGGTTATTGAGCTTGACTCCATTTATTAAGATGCCTTCATCAATATCTTTTAGAGCCTTTTTAAAAATGTGCTCCGAGTTCTGATTAAATTCCAGTGGTAAAATTATGCACACCTGTCTCACTCCACTTAAGATTTTGACTAATCTGTATATTCTCCATCTATTTGGAGTACCGCTGAATGGTTCCAATACAGGTTAGCTACTATTTTTAGAACTCTTTCGTAAGTCTCTGCCCTCTTCAGCACTTCCATCATTTGTTCGTGCCTACTCTATCGAAAGCCTTCTTGTAGTCAATCAGGCATACAAAAACATTACACTGATATTTCTACATTTCTGAAACAATACTGGCACGCTAAATAAAGCTGCCCTCGTACCAACGGCTTTCATAAATCCAATCTGATTGGACTCAATTTGTTTCTCGCATTTCCGGTAAATTGTTTTGTGGATAACTTTTAAAAACAGCTTAAGCAGATGGCCCATTAGTCTTATGGTCCTATAGTCTTCACAAACTGTTGCTCTTGGTTTTTGGGGCAATGGTACGAACTCTGATTTTGAGCCACTCTACTGGTATTTTTCCTGTCTTGTATATTTCATTAAATATTTCAGTTATTATTTTTATTTGTTCTACATCTAATAGCTTTAGCAGTTCTGCAGGAATTTCATCAAGTCCTGGTGCCTTTCCATCCTTCATTTGTCTGACGGTTGCCGTTATTTCTTCTGGTAGGATTTCGGGACTTGAATTGTCTTCCATGGTGGGTTCTTGTATTGTTCTAAGGTCGTGGAAAAGTTTTTCCAAGTATTCTTCCCATACTTTCTTTTTATCTTCTTTGGTTATGGCTAGATTGCTTTCATTATCTGTTATTTTTCCGCTATTGCGTTTTCGGAACTTTTCAGCTCGAGATGGCCACACTCCAGTAAATTACAAATTCTTCTTCTTCTTCGGGTTCCTTCTCCTAGCGGAGGTTGGAAATCATCATCGCTATTTTAACTTTGTTGGCCGCATTTCTGAATAATTCTAATGAGCTGCAGCCGAACCACTCTCTTAAATTTCTTAGCCAGGACATTTTGCGTCGTCCTGGGTTTCTCTTCCCTTGTATCTTCCCTTGCATAATCAACCTCAGTAATACGTACTTCTCACCCCTCATTAAATATCCCAGATATTGAATCTTTCTAATTTTAACAGTTTTTATGACTTCACATTCTTTCTTCATTCTTTGTAAACCTCTATATTAGTTACTTTTTTAATCCACGATATTTTATGCATTCTCCTGTAGCACCACATCTCAAAGGAGTTTAATTTTTTGATTTCAGACTGCTTTATTGTCCACGCTTCCATGCCATATAGTAAAGTAGAGAAGACGTAACAACGTAGCATTCTTGTGCGAATCTCTAGATTAAGGTTACGGTTGCAAAGTAATTTCTTCAATTTTATGAACGTGTTTCTTGCCATTTCTATTCGAGATCTGATCTCCTTTACTTGATCTCCATCTTCGGTGAGCCACGTTCCTAAATATTTATATGTTTTTACTCTTTCTATCGTTGTATTATTGATGATCAGGTTATTTACATTTTGTGTTTTTTGAGAATATCATTGATTTCGTTTCTTGAGATTCATTTGCAGTCCGTAACTTTCACATGCATTGTATACATGTTGTATTATGTACTGTAGATCTTTCATGTCACTTGCAAATATGACAGTATCGTCGGCATATCTAATATTATTAATGCTATTTCCGTTGACATAAATACCTTCCACCATATCCAATAAAGCCTCTTGAAAAATCACTTCACTGTAGACGTTGAATAAGAGTGGTGAAAGGATACACCCTTGTCGAACTCCTCTAAGTAAACTTACTTCCTCTGTCAGTTCTCCTTCGACTCTTACTCTTGCTTTCTGGTTTTGATACAGATTCGATATAATTTGTAAATCTCTACTATCAATGTTTTTAGTCTTAAGAATACTTAAAAGCTTCTCATGTTGAAACTCTATCAAAAGCTTTCTTGAAATCTATAAAGCAAGCATATATGTCCTGATTCATATCCAGGCATCGTTGTGTCAGAACATGGACTCCAAATAATGCTTCTCTAGTTCCTAGACCCTTTCTGAAACCCATCTGTGAATCACTTATTTCTTGTTCTAATTTCATGTGGATTCTGTTATGTATGATTTTAAGGAAGGTTTTCAATGTGTGGCTCATTAACGCAATTGTTCGATAGTCATTGCAATCTTTAGCATTTGTGATTTTTGGAATCATCACAAAAGTTGAGAGAAGCCACTCTTTGGGTATGTGTCCCGTCTTGTATATGGAGTTAAAAAGGTCTACCAAGACATCAATATTATCTTTATTAATTATCTTCAATAGTTCAATTGGTATTTCATCGGGTCCTGATGTATGTGATCCGAAATTACAAATTAACAATACCGAAATATAATATAAAGAAAATAATCATCTAATGTATCAAAATGAAGTAACAATTATTGTAAACAAGAGCTTTACTTTTATATTTTATTCTAGAGCTTATTTATTTAAAGATTTTTTTAAATCAGATTTAAAATTTATTAATTACATTACAATAAATTTCAGGGTGTCCATGTGGGCTCATAAAATAGGAGCCAAACTTCAGCAGCTGAGCAAAAAGATGACACGAGAAGACGAGGTGGAAAAGGTACATTATCTCATCTTGTATGTAATAGATCCTAATGTATGTCATTTATAGAGCTTTGTAATACTTGAAGACAAACTAGTCCAAGAAGATGCAGCAGATCTAATACACGACGTGGCCTATGATATTGAGACAATGATGAAACAAAAAGAAGAAGCAGTTCATGTAAGTTTTTTTGTTTATTTAATGTATATATATGATAATAACTGTTAGGGGAAACAAAATAAATATAAACGGTTTCTTGTCAATTAAATTAGATTCTCTCACCATTTTTCTACACGTGTTTCAAGGTTTACCTTTCATCAAGGAAGACTTGTTGAAATGACCGAATTGAACCGACTCGTACCATCCAAGTGACAATTATTATTAAAATAATTTAATCTCCAATGAGGTAAAAAGTCAATAAAGATTATAGACTCTGGGCCAAAATTAACCGGCCACCTTAAAAATGGGTAATTTTTGATGTCTTATATCTCCTAAACATGTTGTCCAAATATTGAAATTAAAACCCAACTATAGCTTCACGTTTTCTCAATATTTTGTATTTTGATTTATTTGCTTATGTTGGATAATACAAAAGTTAGGTAGTTTAACAACTAGCCATGTTTTTCATCAATACAGACGATTTAACTCACTAGCAAAGTTAACCCCACCAACTTTATTATTGTTTTGTTTACATTATGTATTTGTGACAGTTTGTTTCCTAAATTTGTATCATCGAAGGATTTTTGACATATTAGTCGTTGTACGACATTGTTGCAAAGCTGTTTCCGTGTTAATAACAATAACAATTCTTAAACAATTTGTAATTAAAATTAAAATTGTAATTTTATATCACTGTGAGAGAATATTGTTCAAGTTGAAATTTTAGTGGCTTATTTATTGTTTATGATTTTAAAAATGAAACTCGTTCCAACTAACGCTGCTAGGGCAGTGGCTTTAGTTGATACTGGTTACAGTCAACGTCATATCGCTGGTATACTCGATGTACCCAAAACTACGGTACAAGAAGCCATCAGACGATTTCGGTAGACAGGATTGTACAACCGCAGGCAAGGTCAAGGCCGAAAACGATGCACTTCAGTTTGAGATGATCGCTTCATTGTCACTAAAGTATTGAGAAATCGTTTTTGCACCGTTCCTGAAGCTCGTAGGTTTCTTCTTGAGGTAAGAAACGTTAGTGTGAGTAGACAAACGATTAGAAGAAAACTGTCAGAAATAAACTTAAGGGGTTTTCGTCCAGCTCGCGCACCATAACTGCTCCCACAATACTGTAGAATATACTGTTAAGATGAGAGCAGAATAAAAGGTCCAGATGGAGGCCAACGTGTCTATAGGCGTCAAAATGAATGGTTTGCTGCATGCGCTATAACCGAAAGAGTAGCTTACGGAGGAGGGTCAATAATGATTTGGAGAGGCATTTCTTACAAAGCGCGTACTGATCTTGTTGTGTTCGGTAGAGGCAGTGTGAATACCCAAGTATACGCGCAAGAAGTTCTCCAAGACCAGGTCATGTCTTTTGTACCATTCATTGGTGATAACTTCAGACTAATGCATGACAATGCAGGTTGCCATACAGCAAGATCTACCCGTGAGTACCTTAATGAGGCCATGGCCAGCACACAGTCCCGATTTGAACCCAATTGAGCATATTTGGGACAACTTCAAAAGATGTGTAAGAGCAAGAGTACCAGCCCCTGCATCCTTCGAAAAGTTGAAGACAGCTGCTGTAGAGCAGTGGCACAATATCCCCCAATCTGATATCCAGGATATCATGAATATATTGCCAAACCGGCTTCAAGAAGACCTAAGGGCTAGAGGCGGCAACAACCATTATTGATAAGCAATTTTTTTCAATTAGACTCAAAATATTGTTAATTTGAATTTTCTTCGAAGATTTTATTCATTGGATTTTTACTTTAACAAATGACTTTTTTTCAAAAAAAATTATTTTTTCTCTTCCGCGGAGATAAAAATTGATAAAAAACATGTCTAACTGTCATGTCTAAAAACACATAACTTTTGTGTTACTCAACATAGGCGAATCAATCAATAAACAAAATATTGAGAAAGCACGAGGCAGAAAAAAACAATTTGATTCGTATACCCGGTATACAATAAAAATTTACCTGTTTAGCAACAATATTATTAGATATTGTCAAGGAATAAGGCTATAACATATTAAAAATCACTTAAATCGGACAACAGGTTTAGGAGATATAAGAAATCATAAATTACCCATTTTTAAGGTGGCCGGTTAATTTTTTTGTTGTAGGTTGATGTTAGGAATATTTATGTATTATTAGGGTCCAGTTCAGGACTTGTTGAATAATGTGATAGCTTAAAATACAGCAAAATGTACATATACTGAAGCAAATTTACAAATATATGGAAAACTTACCTTGAACTGAAGTAGCACAACCTTCTATGATGACTTCCTTAGTTGCATCTTCCATATATTTTGTCACTTCGGAAAATCTTCTGATCCCGGCGACGTCCACATACTCCATTTCTCAGTTACTCTATCGTGTGATCTTTTTATAGTACAGCTTTATTATATTCAAGATAAAGAATTCTAAATATACAAGTAATACCGTAAAATTTAATACTCAAATACCTATTCTCAAATAAATAAAAATAATTTCTTGTTAATCTCTATTTAAGTTTTGGCTTTTTAGTCAATTTTGTCTTCATAATATTACTCTAAATTACAAAAAGCAATCAATCGTTTATATTAAACTAACAATTACAAAAAACTTGTTATATTCAGATTTGGAATCTTGAAGTATCTTCAAGCAGTACATGTGTTAAACGTAGGCTTCATAGAGCCGTTTTCCAGCAGCCTTGTTCATCTAACCCTAAAACGACATTTGACAAATAAATTTGCTAAACAACGTTAAAGAATTAGAAGTACTTATTGCCACAAAAAAGATCACAAAAAATTCTTTTACTGGATTAGGCTTAATAAGTACAGTAAAACCTCGATGTAATGGACTACCTGGGGGAACGGGGGTCCGTTAAAGCCGTTAAAGCATATAAAAATATGTTTAAAATAAATCAAAACACTTTTTTTAATATATATGTACACTGTATTCAGATATATATATTATATATATATATATATATATATATATATATATATATATATATATATATATAATAATTTTCTGCAGAATCAGATAAACTGGAAATATCTGAAATATTTGGATCTACCGGAGTTATTGCAAGCGTTTTTTTCTTTTTGCTTTTTCTCTTTTGGCTTTTTTTTCTTGGTACAACTTCCTCTTCTTCGTTTGCTTTTTCCTCATCAGATTCTTTATCTTCATCTATTTCTTGTACAACCATATTGTTTGGACCTGTTACATCATCAGAGTTTTCGAAAATATTTTCTTCTTGCAAATAATTTTTTTCCGAATCAGATAAATCGGAAATATCTGAAATATTTGGATCTACCGGAGTTATTGCAAGCGTTTTTTTCTTCCATAAAAACTGGCAGCCCTGATTGGCTTAAAATCCATAACAAAAAATAATTTTCTTTGTAAAATCTGCAACAAAAAAAACTTGCTCTTCTTTCTCTTTCATATGTGGATCCGACTACAGTTTTTCTGCCCAATATCGGGCTACGTCTACACCCTTTGTATTTGCGAGCCATAAATCATCGAGGGTTCACTGTGATGGGCAAAGTCTGCATACTCTCAGGTGCTCCACGTTCTTTAGTTCCCCACATTTACAAAGTGCGTCGCTATCTGTCTTGATGCCCCATTTAATGAGGTTCTGTTTTACAGGGGCAACACCTGTGCGTATGCGGTTGTGTGTCCACCAGGTTCTCCAGTCCAGGTTCATTCCATTGGGTCGTTCTGAATGTAGGGAAAACAGTTCGGGTGGTTCGATACCTGACATTTCTCATAAACCTTTTCCTTGATTTAAGTCGGCTGATTCCTGGCAGTTCATCAAACCCGTATAATTGGTGCCTTTCAGCGAGAGTTTGCCTGAACACATATTGTGAGGCGCATCTACGGTCGTCTGGTGATGCGAATCTAACTACCCGTTACAGTAGGAGAAAAGGGGTAGGCTTCATACAAACGGTAATTATTCTACATATTTCATTTAACGCCGTGGTGACTTGTTGGGCGTGTCTAGATCTACCCTAGACGGGACAAGCATATTCACCTGTTAAGAAACATAAGGCCTTAGCTGTTGACTTCAAGACCTGGGGGTTTGCACTCCACTTGCTCCCTACAAGTTTCCGGAGAAGGTTGTTTCTCGTAGGAACCCTTTGTCTTGTGCTCTGACAGTGGAATTTATACGTTAGTGACCAGTCTAGTATCACTCCAAGATATTTGGACCTACCAGTATGTTTCAAGCGTTGTCCCTCCCAAGAAACATTTAGTTTTACATACGCCAGTTGGTTGTTGAGATGAAATGCACATACTTGGGTTTTAGTAGGGTTTTGGCTTTAATGGGATTTGTTTGTAGTAAGTTGACATCATGTTTAAACCATTGTCGACTCTACTTGTGTGAGTGTTTTCCTCTTTACGGCTATACCAAGGTCGTCAGCGTAGACAAAACTCTCAGTCTGAGGGTGCATTAGTTGGTCGTTGGTGTAGATATTAAATAAAGACGGCGCCAGAACGCCTTCTTGAGGTAGGCCATTTTTTTGGGTTCTCCATCTGCTCTTCTTGTTTCTTTAATTTTCCTATATAGATTAAAGCTCTTATGTTTTTTTAATATTTATATTTCTATACATTTTTCTGATAACTACAAGTCTTTAGCTTCTTTGTTTTTTTTTATTTTATGGTTTTCTTTAAGTTTTTGTAATTTTCTTTTTTTTATTCTTGTAGTTCCTCCTTTCGGATATCATTAACTTTATTTCTTGTGTTATCCATTGTTTGCTTTTAAAAAAAGTATGGCCCTTCAGAAATACATCCCTTTAAATTCATTTTGCTATAGCGTTAAAGTGTCCTTGTCCTTTTACTTTCTTGTGTATTTCTTCTTTGATTTTTTGGAAGAGATCGACTTCTTTTAGTCTTATTAGAATAATTCTAGGTGTTCTTGTAGATGTTATTACGTTCTTTAGTTTTAGTGTCCTGTCTGCTGGAATAAGATTGTGGTTACTCGCTATATCTGCCCCTATATCTGATGAGCTTTAGTCGATACTATTGCATTACGGAATCTTTGGTTTATAATGACGGTCTTACCATGATCCACGTGTATATTCTTCACACTGGTAGTTTGTGCCATGTGTTCTTGGTAATGAGTTCGTGTCCTTGTAAAACTGAACGTGTCTCTCTCCTCTCATATTACATCTTTTTAGTCCATATTCGCCTACTACCATTTGACGAGTCTACAGCGCGTCACTGGCGACTGCTGCTTGCGTCAGACTGCGCACCTTTACAGTAAGTTCCTAAATTAATTTAGTAAGTTGTACTAAATAATTGCAGGCAACTTAAAGTAGCTTCTTGTAGTGTTATAAGCAACGTGTTTTATATTATAACAATCCATTTCTGTTCCATCTGTATCCATCAGATAACTACGAGCAAGGAATCTGTGAAATATATGATCACTGTATAATCACTAATGGTGGATAGGTACAATTTTTTAAGATAATTTAATGGGATAATATGGCAAGTAATGTCTTATTTGAAAGTTCCTTCAACAACACTTACTTGATTAAATTTTACTTACTTAGTTTACTCAAACTTAGTTTCCTTGTTTCATTTACATAAATATATTATATTAATTTAAGTTTTATAATATGTATGGAACAAACTGACACTGTGTATGTGCTCAGACTATATTTTATTATAATAATATATAAAAATATATTTTTTCAGACAAAAAATTAAGAACATAGACTTCATAAAAATGAAACTATTCAAAGTGGGACAAAGCACCGAATATAAAGTACTGCAGGTTATTAACGGAATAGAGCAAGATATACGGAGCAGATGTAATGCTGAAGTCAAGGTAAAACCAACATCCATCACATTTTTATACTTTTAGACCAGAGAACAAAGGATTTTCCCGTGACATTTGTTAATACATTTATCTAACAATTGCTTTTAATCAATTTGATAATAACAATATGTAATAAAGAAAATATCGTCGTTGCCCTGGAAAAATCTCCTATGTGCACATTTTCGCGAAAATAAGTTATTATAGCCATATTACAGGACTCTTCCATGCGCACCTTGTAACAAAGCCTCCTATTTGCTATTTAAATCTGAAATCTATTATTTTTAATATTAAAAACCTCTTATGTGCACCGTCTACAACAATCATTCAGATAAAACCTCGTATGTGCTTTATTTAACCGAAATTTTACACATGGGAGATTTTGCTACTACAGCGTCCGCGATAATGCCCGCTATGTGTCGACGTATACCTGCGCGGCTCAATATTATTAAGGTAAGTTAAAAACATTTTATTTTATCATAATATTTTATGTAATGACTTTGTTTGTAAGCTTTATCGTTTGAGGCTACATGTAATAATATTTTATATAATTATCTTATTCTGTATTAAAATTGCATTAATAATATTAGTTACCTAAATATTAACATGGTTTTAATAAACACCTGTAATTAATAATATGCATGTTTGTTAAAATAGATTTTTTTGTTCTTGCAGAATAATGGAATGTCTGCTCGAAGCAAAAGGCTTTTCGAAGCTGCATTAAGTAGTCTGGGGACGAAATCAAATAATGAAAAGGATATTATGCAGCCCTGTACAGATACGGGAAATCACAAAGAGTTAATATATAATAAAGACTTCATTGAAGAACATAGGTGTAGATCTGTATTTAACGAGATTGGCCAGGGAACTATCGCTGACCAAATTTTATCATCGTTGATGTTACCATCTGAAAATACGAAGTTACCCAATAATACCTCAATTTCTGAAGGTTGTTTTGAACAAAATCATACTTTAATAAGACCTGATACTGCTTCAACAAAAAAAATACCCTTAATCAAGGCAAATGGCAGGAATGAGTCGTTAGTACCACTCATGAAATTCTATTCCCAGTTTCTAATACTGAAATAAGGTTAACAAGGGACCAGGGTTTCGAAAAGAAATTTGTTTCTACACAACAAATGGAGGTTGCGGAAAACGAAGTAGTAGAAATGTTGGTTGAAGAAAATAAAGTAATTGAAATACAGGTTGCAGAAAATGAAGTAATGGGAATGGACATTGCAAAAGAATTAGAAATAGTGGAACATGAAGATGAGAAATCGTAAGAAAAAGAAATGCAAGCAGCAAATAATGAGGAGCTAGAAATTGTAAATATGTTTCCACCCAGGAAATTGCAATAGAGAATGGAGGCGAGGAAATTGGTTTGAAAAAACAAGTCATAAAAGATAAAATGTCGCAAGAAGAAGGGATAGAAATTGGTGACCGTAAATCTGTCACCAGCTCTGACAGTGATGGCTCCCTAAGTTTTTTTAATAAACCTAATTTTGATTAGTAAAAAACTACTTAAAGCCAAAAAGAGACGAGTTTCTGGTTTATCTTACACTGTCTACAAAAAGGTAGAAAATGGCAAAACAGTGCAAGACTGCAAAAAAAATTCCAGATTGGTTAAGCAGCGTTGTGGCTTCACTACCACTAGAAAAAAAATCAGATAGATCATTTCTTTGTAATCTAATATTTGAAAATGAAAGGAAGTCAGCTTTTAAGACATTCTGGAATTTCAGTACTTGGTCCGAAAAGAAAGCGTTTGTGAAAGGTTTATAAAGACGAAAAAGACAGAAAATAATGCGAAAGAGCTAAAGAAAAATGTAGGTCATGACATACTTTTGCCAAGATCTAATCGGAAAAAAGTGAAAATTTACCAGTACAATATTAAGTTGTATTATTTTTACAAAAACGTGTTTTCCTTGTCTCCTGAAAATTTTAGGTATCAACGCATAGAAGATATTTCTACGGCAGCGACGATATGCAAAATATTTAAACGTCATTTTTTATTTATAAACAATGTAAGATGACTATTTGGTTTTAAATGCCAACAGTCAAGACCGGAAAACTACAAGGAAAGGTGAGAATTTTATTGAAAAAGCATAGAAAATCCTTTAAATAAATGAAAGTTTGAAGTTACTTTTATTAATTTGTTGCTTAATTATCGCAAAAATAACCTTCAACAGTTGATTTTTTGTAAATATTTAAGAACTTTTCTAAAAATGCACCAAAAATTTGATTTCACTTGAGAGTAGGACCATGTCATAAATGTTCAACGTTAAAAATTTCAAAGAAGTTTCACTTAATAGGTATTGCAAAATTGAAATTGTTTTCCCCAAAAGATTTTATTTACTATGTTATTATGCGTAAACTATGGGCTTTACACGAATTATGAAAGTATCGGATTAAAGAAAGAGGCTAATTTTATAATTAAATTATTTAATGATTGAATGAGTTTGCGTTAAATATTGTAAAATAGTTTTGCAAAAGTACTGTGATTTTAAGCTTATAAATAGTTCAAACTCAATAACACATAGAAAGCGTTAGGCTTTCACAGCCATCGTCTAACTTCTAAACTATTTGGTCAGGCTGTTGGCCGTTGTCTTCTGAGATTAGTTCTCGACGTTTTGCCAACACTAGGGGTTGGCATCTTCTGGAGATGTTACTGCTTCGCTTGTAAGCAGAAACTGACGCTGCGTTGTACTACAGAGGTGTCGCCAAAGTAACCAATCACAACAAGATTGTTACTTTGGCCGGCCAATCACAGCGCTCGTTATTAATTACGCTGTCGTTGGACTGTCGGCGGAAGATTGATGCGAATTCTCAAACATTAAGTGTATAAAAGAGCACAACTTCCGATCGGGACTTCAGTTGTCATATACTACTGGACTTGCTAGACCTTGTTGGCCTGGTATGGTACCAAGTACAACGTTATCCAATTTAAAAATACAAACTTCAGAGAAATATGTCGAATATAAGAAAACTTCATCCACTTCAAGAAGATAAACTTCAGAGCACGAGAACCGGCGTGTTGACTGAGAACGCTACATGTCAGTAAGACACGATCTTTTGAAATAGAAAAGACAGTGGTCTTAGAACTATTTTAAATTGTGTCGAACTGACCAAAGCGTTCTTTGGGACGACGACGGTAAAGAGCGAATAAAAGGCCCGACCGGGACTTATAATTGCTTTTCCGATCAGAGTCAAGCTGCGACAACGCTTCGTCACCTGAAAACTTATGCAAATAGTAACCATCGAGAATACTGTTTCTGAAAGGTGTAACGATAATATTTTGCCTACCACATGGGGTATTCATATAAGGGGTAGAAAATTGGGAACAGAAACTACTGGGGGTGGAGGTAGGGCAAGCAAAGTAATCGAAACATATGCGAACGGCACTCAGGGTTTGTTAGGAGAGCTGGGGTCGTGGATAAGTAAATGGCAAAGGGGTTGAATTGGGGCAACTACAGAAAAATAGAACAAAGGATCATGAATCCCTTGGGACAGACAAAACAAAAAACAAAGGGAACACCTCTAGTAATTTAAAAAGGACGCCAGTTCGAGGTACCTAATTATAACCATTACAACAGCTAGTTGTAACTAGGGAAATAATTATTAAATATAAAAAATATACTCAAATATTATATTATATTATATGAAATATTATATTATATGAAACTCAAAAAAAGGATTAGATATGGAAATAAACAAAATGGTTAGAAAACAAATTAAACATTTATTGTGTCTCACCACAATCAGTTACAAAAATAGAGAATGTAAAAACATATCAATAGTCGCAAAATACAAAAATAAAAAGAAAAACTTACATGTGTCCTAGCCGTTTACAAATTTTGTTGCTACAAAACTTTAAATAAAAAATTTGCAAATAAAAATTATGTTTTTAAATAATGAAAGCAATTATATTATTAAAAAATGTCTATCTCTGCACACGAACAAAAGGATTGCTTCAAGACATGGATGATTGAAATGGGCGGCACTAGATACAAACTTCAGACTGGACTTTAAAAAAAACAGGAAACTGGAACATCAGAATTGCTGCAGGCGACACAAATCTTTTAAAAACCTTGCAATATGTCTACCTAGTGATTACTCTTTCCTAAAGTGACATATTACAGAGAATAAATTTCACTACATTCAACAAATTTTTGCAGGTATTTTTTGTCAAAACTACATAATGACCGTTGCCTTCGACAAAATCTTTGAACCTCTCTTCTTTCGTTACTCTTCTCAACCTGCCTGAATTCTCCTGACCTCAATCTAATACTGGCGAGGGCTACCCTTTCCCTTACCCCTCCAACATAAATAAATTTCTTGTTTTTAAAACAGCCTTAAGTATGTCACAAAGCGACCTTGAAACAAACTTCTTTATAAAATTTGTAGAAAAACACGTATTACATTGATTATTTTAACGTCCTAGTTATAACCGGAATTTGGAAATCTTCTATCTCACAATGTATACAGAGAATTGGGGGATTTAAATGTAAATAAAGACAAAAATATTTATATAAATCTGAGGGGTGAACTACAAAATTTTAAACATAAATATTTTATGGTTAAAAAAATTATAACGCTACAAAGGTGGTATACGAAGCGGCGAGCAGCAAGCAGTTTTGACACGATCTGCTTTCTTGTGCCTCTCTCGAGGTGAAGGGAACGTAACTACACGCAGTGAGATGGCCGTCATCTCTGTGGAACTTGAGACATACACCACGCAACAGAATTCTAACACACATATTAAGTCATTGTAAGAATAACGTCTGTAAGAAAGCTCGAACTGTTAAAGAATTCTGATTGCCGGTGTCACGCAACAGAATTCTAACACACATATTAAGTCATTGTAAGAATAACGTCTGTAAGAAAGCTCGAACTGTTAAAGAATTCTGATTGCCGGTGTCCCTCAGCTACCACAGAGGCTCGGCTGAGCTTCTCACACGTAGAGGCCGGAATCCCAAATAACTCGACGAAACGAGGATGGGCTCTGGAAACTTAAGATCTTCTTTAATAGCGGCGGTCGTAGAGTGTCAGAGACTCCAGAAAACCAGGAGGACAGTACGACTGTACGATAGAGGTCATTTTTAAATTTTCTACTAGCCCCCTTCCACTGGTTTCTGCGTGAGGGGCGTGTCGTCTTTTGTAGTAGCTTTTCTTTCTTCGTGTTTTGCGGGAAGGGTGTTTGTGGACTTTAATATTGGTATCCATGTTTTTTGATTTTTAGTTCTTCTATCCGATTAAAATTATTTGGGTGCTTATATATTTCCACCCACGGTTGTATCGGGAAGCGGTTATTTAAATTAAACAAATTATTTAAATTTAATTAGAATTTAAATTAGAAATCCTTCCTTCTTCTTTAAGAAATCATTTAAAAGACTGGCATTAAATTCTCCTCATTTTATCTATTGCTTCAACTCCAACAAATGGTCAGGTTCTGACACCCGTACCATAAACAATTTTTTTAATGTGTTTTTTGTTGGGTCCAGTATACAATCTTTCTTGTTTTTTTTTTCCAAGAAATATTTTAACATAGAAATTGCTTAAAAGAAAATTATATATTTTATATATGTATATGTTATTTATATATGTATTCTATTATTGCATACCTCTAAAGATAGCTTTGTAAGTCTAAAGCGTTCAGCTTGGAAATGCATATTTACACACTTTAAAAATACTTTTCTTTTCCATTCTTTTAATTAATAAATTGTTGACTATCTGAAGCACCTCAATTTTTTTTTAATATGATAATTAAAAATGATTTACTGATGACATTTTGTAATACTTATTATTTTAAATGTGATCATATGTCAAGTGATGCATATAATGACAGTCTAGAATAAATAAAAACTACCTCTAACAGTTTCTTAGTCTTGAAAATGCAAGAACAGGTCACTTTATGGAAAATACAAGAACAGGTCAGTTATTATTTCAGTTTTGTATGTATCGATAGAATTCATTTATTTATTTATCAACAGTCTGTCAAAAAAATGAGATTAGTTATCGCAATTTTTCTTAAGTAACAATATGGTGAATGTGATATATTATTTGAAATCTTATGTATCACTCAGTACGGTTTGAGATTTTGTGCTATTTTGTAATTTAAATATGTAATTAAAACTCGTGGAAGATTAACTTTTTCTTGTTTCCAGGAGCATACTGAATTACTTATTGACAAAAGACCTTTTAAAAAATGTCCCACACGTCATATGATGTCATATAAAAAAATATCGATGACTGCATAGTATGACAGACGTTAACAAAAAAAAAAACAAATGAAAATCTAGTAGAATAAAATTCTATCAAAACGGCAAAAATAAGTTAAACTTTATATAGGATCCTTTTCCATAAAACTTAAAAATTACCAAATTTCTAAATGCATTTTGCAAGTTTTTCTACATTGCAAAATCTGGCAAAAGAAGTATTACTTGCCATATAATTTTATTTAAAATAACTTTATACAATTGCTGTCGACTGTCATTTTGAATGATTGTGTCATTAACTAACTTATGTGCTTAAATTCAGCTTTCTTGAAAATTTTGTGGTTGAGAAAATATTTCAATAACAAACTTAAAATGCGCTCTGTTTCGCAACTCTCTTAATAATAATAAACTTGAAACACTTCTCAATTTTCAATATAATAAATTTGAGCTACATAAAAATTGTTGTTTATAAAACTGTTTGTTGTACGGCGACAACATGGAAATATTATTGACGACGTACAACAAACTTAAGAGGAAAAATTTATATTAACATTCTTAATTTTTAGGCACTGGTATGTCTTGCTGTTCGTTTGGCGCTAGCCGAAGTCTTCAGCTCCCATTGGAACATTTTAGCTTTGGACGAACCCACAAAGAACTTGGACCTAGCACATATTCCTTTTTTAAGCGATGTGCTTTGCAAAGTAACAGACAGCAAAAAGGAGGACAAAAATTTCCAGCTGATTATCACTTCGCATGATATGGGCTTTCTGCACAACATAGCGCTTACACAAAATCTTGACAGCTGCTGGCAGATCACACGAAATCATAACGGCTTTTCTACTGTAGACAGAGTGACGATGTAGGTTTCTATATATATTATATATATATATATATATATATATATATATATATATATATACAGTGTAGGTAAAATTTTAAGGTCGGTATGGTAAAATTTAACAGGATATCTAACGCAGATATAAAATCATATTTTCAACGAATTAGACAAAGATAACAATCATATTTCCCCTTCGTCTCCCCTCCTAAAATCCTTTTAACACTCATTGGCCATTGCCCATTAGTGAGACGATTAGTTCCGATCAGATATTCTCTGGTTCCGATCCTAATATACCTAAAAAATTAGAGGTGGGTCTTCTCGTTTTTTTAATTTTTATCGGAACCGTTTTTCGTAAACTGTAACTAGTTGATTGTTTACCAGTATTCAAATTAGCGAGTACACAAACATATTAGCTATTATCGTTTATGTGTATAAGTATTGAAATAAAAGAACCTAACGAAGGATATATTTATTGTAACTTGAAAAATAAATTAAATAATACAAATGGTACTTAAATAGTTACATTTACATTACACATTATTAAATCGCGAATCGTCTAAATTGACATTTAAAAACATAAGTTTTTCCACTTTTCTTGTTAATCGCGTTCTTCTTTTATTTAAAATTATACCAGATGTTAAACATGTGTTCACAAGGAAAAGATTTTGTTACAATACTACAACATTTTATGAATATAGTGGTTAAGTTACGATATACATGGCGATGGTTTTTTCACCACGGTAATGGACAGTTCCAATCTCCGTTCGAAATTGTTTGTGGGTAATATATCATCAGACAATTACATGTCGACTTCTTTTATACCTCTCGATACAGGTGTATGTTTAGATGAGTCATGTCCAATTAATTCATCAAAAATACACCATGGACTTAAGTCATCTTTATTAGTTTCTTTTTCTTGGACTGATTGATTTTCAAGATTTACTAAACTTTTCGTTTCATCCGTTTTCCATAGTTAAAGAACCAGCTTTTAAAAAGTTTGCAGGGTGGATTCCTGGATATAAACCGCCAACAAGAAAAACTTTGTCAGGTTCATTACTTCAGGAATGTTATGTCAAAAGTGAGCAAATTATTAGATCGCAAGTTGTTAAAGAAGTAGAAAATATCTGTATTACTACTGACCTCTGGACATCTGGAGTAACTGAGAGTTACTTCGCATTAACAGGACAATATTTAACACAGGACAATAGTTTTTATGTCAATTTAGACTATTCGCGATTTAATAATAACGTGTAATGTAAATGTAAGTCCGATTTACTATTTGTATTGTTTAGTTTAGAACAGAATATTTAAAACAGAATATTTAAAAATTGGAGGAAATACCACAGATCTGAGGTTTGAAAACGCAGTCATAAATGGCTGCAACCAGTATAAATATCTAGGAAGCATCATATCAGCAGATGGCAGAGTTAAGATAGATGTACAAAACCGAATAACTCAAGGGAAAAAATGCATCCTAATACTGAATTCATTACTGTGGTCTAATAAAATAAAGATGCATACCAAACTTCGCGTATACAGAGCAATTGTAGAACCAATTACCACATATGGTGCCGAATGTTGGACGATGACAAAGAATGAACGAGATAAAGTAGACGTTGTGGAAATGGATTATCTTAGACGGTCATGTCGAGTATCGAGAATGGAAAGAATCAGGAATGAGGAAATACGAAACCGTACAGGAATTAGAGATACTCTTTCAGATAGAATACAAGGAAGGCAATTACAATGGTATGGTCACGTGATGAGAATGGAGGAGGAGCGGTAGCCAAAGAAAGCCTTAATGTATGTTCCGCCAGAAAGAAGGAAAAGGGGAAGACCACCAAATTCCTGGAGAAGAGAAATTACAAAAACAATGCAATCTAGAGGCTTAGAAGAGGGAGATTGGGGAGATAGGAAAAGATGGAGGCTGAAATGCGGGAAGCGGCAATCGCCGTAGGACCCCCGTTATATGATGATAATGATTGTTTAGTTTATTTTTCAAGTTATAATAAATATATCATTAGGTAGTTTCTTTCACTTCAAAAGATATACACATAAACGATAATAGCCGTTATGTTTGTTTATGTAGGTACTATCTTACTTGAAACTACTTTTAAACAATCATAGTTACTTGTTTATGAAAATTAAAATTTTTAAATGCTTTTTAGCATTCAAAAAAATTAAATTTTTTGGAATCCTGAGAAAACTAACAAATATTTTTGAAAAATTTAAATGCAGAATGAAAGATTACATTATTACCGAGGGCCGAAGGTCCCTTAGAATAAACAAAAAGTTTTTTAATGAGATATTTGAAATTAAAAATCACACTAAATTTTGTTTTTTTTTCATCCCTATAACTTATTAAAATAAACATTATAGAAGTTTTCAGGGACTTTCAGCTCTCGGTAATAATGTATTGTTTCATTCTGCGTTTAATTTTTTCGAAAATATTTATTAGTTTTCTCAGGATTCGAAAAAAATGAATGCATTTAAAAAACATTGGCCCGAAATTTTGCACCTACGCTCTTAACGATAAACTAGCACGACCCACCTCTACTTCTCGTTACTCGATCTTTTGACCAAACGACTATCTAGACTAGACGTTGCCAAATAAATTAGTGTATGAATATTTTTTAATTTGGCGTTATTGTATGCATGTTTAATTGTTTATTATTTCATATTGGGAAATTATTTTGATGTTTAGATTTTTAGTTCGGAAATCGTACTTAAAATACGAAACATTAATAAATTTTATTTATATAAAACGATTTCCGAAATGGAAATCAAAATGTTATATTACAATTATTGTAAAGAAAACTTGTGGCATATTCCCAATAAAAAAAACAGTAACCTGCCATTTAAATCAATTTCGCCCAAATTTGATTATCTTGAGCATTTTATCTTCTTGATAGAACATTGTTCAAATGCAAAAAAAGACAACAGGTCAAATAAAACCAATAAGTTTGGCAACGTTGAATTTCCCCTTTTTTAATATTTCCATTCGGCGATATAAAGGGCGTACCTAATATACCTCTCTCTTTTTAAACAGCTGTTTCTCACTCCATCTCACGTAAGGTCCATACCGACCATAAAATTTTTCCTACACTGTATATATATATATATATATATATATATATATATATATATATATATATATATATATATATATATATATATATAAATGCTTAGCTTAGGCCTGAATTTTAAAGCTGTGTTAAGTAATGATGTTATAAAGCTATTTGTAGACTTTTATATTAGAATTGTATTTTTAAATCGGGATGTACTGGGCCCTAGGCGAGGTTTAGAGGGGTTTTCCTTCGCCATTGCACAAATAACGGCCTCCCCCTCCTTTGATTTCCCAGATTTTTAATAAAGAATAAAAACATTTTAGACATAGCTATTTAGTGTTTTATTTGGTTTGCAATAGTTATTTCCAGTAAACCTCTGCTTCATTTTGTTGACAATGACAATTTTTCATAGCACTCAATTCACAATATATCTTTTTATTATCCTACATTTGTGGTAAAATCTAACAGAATTCAGTGTAAGGTTCTAAAAAATGAAAATGGATTAATGTCAATTTGGATTTAGGCAAGGCAGGTCTACAACAGCAATTTTTATTAAAAGAGCTAATTTAACAATTTAGAGTGAATTTACATAGTATTATTAAACTTGAGAAAGCACATGATGAAGATATCAGAAACCTACTGTGTGTGTAACAATTATAATAGTGTTAGAACAACTATTATAGTGTTAAAACGATTACAAGTGAAACTGGCAAATTTTGTGTGAAAATGAGTGAAAATCAGGGTTTCGCCCATATTTATTCTCATTTGTGCTGGATTAGATAACAACTAATCTCCTGGGTATTAGTAGAAAAGAGTAGCGGAGACAGGTCATTGAAGAAAAATGATTAAAATTAAGTTGGATACAAACAAAATATTTAGAATATTCTTTTAAAGATGAAATTTCAAGACCAGATAGAGTAGTTGGCTTGGATAGACAAGAACTCATAAAAGATGATAATGTTCGGCTTTTAGGATCGGTATTACCGTTTTATCTCTAATATTTTAATTAAAGGTAAAGGAAAGAGGCAAACTGACTGATGTGTGATAAAAAAGGTACCAAGAAAACTAAAAGGTAAATTGTATAGGACTGCCTTTAGACCAGCTATGATGTATGGTACTGAATGTAGGGCAGTAAAAAAGGGGATGATCAGAAATTACATGTTTCTGAAAATCCATATACTCATACAAAAAGCGGAGAGGTACTTAGTCCCTGGAAGAGAACAGAAAATTTAGAGGAAAATACTTAGAGAAGCCGATTCCACATAGAGAAAGCTAATGAGAATAATAATGGTAATGAATGTTCTAGAAATAAAAATAATAAGAGGAACCTCTAAATCTTAGTAAAAAATTACCTAAACAAAAAAATTAAAACAATATCTATATATCTAATAAAAAAAAGCATCACTAGCATTTTAATTTCTAATAAAACTGTACTAGTCAGCTTAATCCTAAAATGTGAATATCATCCGCTTTGTACCAATACCACAATATATTGCTAATAAATTGTTTACCGACATACTGTGCCACAATACCTCAATTGTCATAAACATGAAACCCGCCAATTTTTAAATTGGGACCCACCCACCAACTAATCACGCGAAAGTTAGGGAGCGCCTTATAGTGTCGTCTCCCATATCTGTGATTTTTAAAAGTGCACCCGCCCTAGGGTTAAGGCTATTTTATATTACATACAACATAAAAGGAATCAAATCAATATTTTTGAGAAAATTGATACGACTCGATCTCAAATGTTTTAAATATTTCTGTGACCAATACTGCAATTTCAAAAGTATGGTTATATTTTTGTAAGATTACATTGTGGACACATGACATGAAATTAAAAACAAAATTGTAAATCTTATTTTATTATTCAGTTTCTTTTGAATCGAATGTAATTTTATACAAAACATAACAATTCATTAATCAATTCAATAATCATTTTATACAAATAATATATAGAACAATAACTATAACAGTTCCAAGTGTCCTAGCGCAGTCCTAGTCGCCATATTATGAACCGGCGCAGTGTGTTATTAATCTGCTTAGTGCGCAGGTAGAGGGTAAGATAGCCTAAAGTTTAGACAGAAGTGCAGG
This sequence comes from Diabrotica balteata, assembly GCA_918026665.1. Lineage (NCBI taxonomy): Eukaryota > Metazoa > Arthropoda > Insecta > Coleoptera > Chrysomelidae > Diabrotica > Diabrotica balteata. The sequence goes on along the minus strand of OU898285.1, from coordinate 89,823,984 downwards.
CATAACTTTGTATATCAATAATTAATTCATATTTAAAATTAAGATTTCTTTAAAATATTGATTTAAGTGAGCGTTTCATAAGTACTGAAATATGTAAAGACATTATCTTCTTTATTTTATGTTCAATTCAAGGACAAAACTTTGAAAAATTATAGAATAATCCACAAAAAGGTAACTAAATTTTATTTGTAATGGATGCCATTATGGTCTACTTTTGTGTGACTAGAAAGCAAGCTGTCGAGCGAATTTGATCTTTTCTTTGCTACTTTAAAGACTGTTTTCCTTTAAAACAATTATATGTATTGATGTCATTATTTTGTTTATAAACATTCAATTTTGTGGTTATATTTTTATATAACAGGTATATAAACAATATCACAGGTTAATCCAAGATTAAATACTCACACTCTATATTAATATTAAAGTAAAAATTTAAAAATTTTCGTAAAATCAAAAGTATCTTTAAATAGCAACTTTATCAGTTCATCCTTAAGTTACAATCTGCCCATCATTTTAAACCATGGAAATTATAACTGTTCCATTTTTCTATTTTTTTTTACAAATTATTATTTCAAAAATTGTGTTTAATTTGGTACTTAAACTAATTGGAAATAAAAATAAAATGTAGAATATAATATCTAGAATAGTGCATACCTACTTGGTATGCACTATTCCAGATGTGCATTCCTAAACAAAGTTTTGTAGGCGTTATATTGTTATTAGATATTTATTTATTTATCAACGAGCAATCGCTTAATTAAAATACAATGTAAACATTATTGATAAATTACAGTTGATTCTTAAGGTCTACTTACTTAACTTAAGAGATCTACTTAAGAGATCTTAACTTAAGAGATCTACTTACTTAAAGTAAATTTAAAAATTTTAATCATACAAAAAATAAAAGTTGGAGCAGTAAATAACAAACATTAACAAAGAATGTACAAAACACAAGGACATCAAGCTATCACACACAATTCTTAAGCTGAGCACTAAATTCTTTTGGAATACTATAACAATCCAACCTTTGGGAATAATGATAAGCAAACTTTGGTGTTCTAGATGTGAATGAATTGAGTTCGTAGTTTGTACAATGGGGTCTAACATAAAAGGGTTGATTTAGCCTTGTTTGTCTACTGGAAACATGGAGATTAATTTTTTCCAATAGGTGAGGACCAAAAATAATACAAGTGCAGTATACTATAAAACATAGTGAGATCCTTGTGTATGTGTCGGATTTGGAGAGAAGTTATGTTGAGGGACCTTTCCATATTTGAATAGTTAATTTCTTCAATCCTCTGGTTTTGTTTAAATGCAACAAATCTTAAGAATTTGTGTTGAACTCTCACAATAGCTTGAATATGGGTGTTATAGCGAGGAGACCAAACACATGAACAGTAATCTAGGTTGGTTCTTACAAGTGAATAATACAAAATTTTTTACATATAATTTTTTTCAATACAAAATAGAAAGTCTTTAGCACAACATTTGATAAACCCTAAAAGTTTAAGTGATTTTGAGACAACAGATGAGATATGGGGGATATAGGATAAGCTGGAAGTCGAGCACAACACCTAGGTCTTTTATCTGAGATACAGTCTAAAGGGCAACCATTGATAGTATAGATATGATTTGTAGGAGCCTTATTCAGACCAAAAACTATGAAATGACACTTTTAACATTAAGTTCTATTCCGTTGCTGTCACACCAATAGCTCAACTGATCCAAATCAGACTGTAGTTTTTGATAGTCACCATCATTCTCCATTTTCAAATATAATTTTAAATTGTCAGCAAACATTAGGAAAGAAGCAAAGAGGAAACAGGAGGCAATGCCATTAATATAGTTATTGAATAGAAGAGCTCCTAGGTGTGATCGTTGTGGTACTCCTGAAAGTACCTTAATCTCAAATGATTGAAAACCCTGAACACATACTATTTGTATTGTTTCAGTTAGGTAGGATAACAACCATTCTAAAACCATATAACATGACTAAAATTAAATACCCTTCAGTTAGGTAAACTTTTCCTGTACTAAGCAATAAAATCAAGAGTTAAAACAGTAACAAGGCAAGAGTAAACACACACACACACACACACACACACACACACACACACACACACACACACACACACACACACACACACACCACACACACACACACACACACACACACACACACACACACACACACACACACACACACACACACACACACACACACACACACACACACACACACACACACACACACACACACACACACACACACACACACACACACACACACACACACACACACACACACACACACACACACACACACACACACACACACACACACACACACACACACACCACACACACACACACACACACACACACACACACACACACACACAAACCATCGGGCACGCCAGTTGGGTGATCTTGTCGGGACATGTGTAGGTTATTTTAATTCTTTACATGTTAAAGCAGTGGAAACCCAACTAAAATATAGGGTACCTGACTATAGAACTTGTTATTAAAGCACAATAAGTTTTACGTTTTACAAATTAAATATATTTGATTAATCAAAGAGTATTGGACACTCAAAACCTCACGTCAACTAAATTTATAATACAGACAATTTATTAGAAATAGAAGATATTTTATATTATAGTTTGTTTAAGGCTTAAAGCAGTGAAGCCGAAATATTATGAATATTCTTACATTAGCTCCAATATTTTAGATCACTTTTAAGCTATTTTTTGGAATCAAAAATTATTTATGCTGATGCATTTAAAACCTTATGAATTATCAAAGGAATTTTTTATTCTCATGTTGTCTTTTATACACCACTAATACTAATATCTGTTAGGGTGTAATCAGGTTGATCTCTAAAGTCTGTAGTTTTTACAGGACAAAAGCCATAGATCCTAATATTATATGCTCTACTGAGTATTCTTACTCTAAACAGAAAACACTATTATTGGCTACCGATGTTGTCCAGATGATATCTCATGTACAATAAGTCAATTGGCTGCAGTACTACCAGTTTAACAGTTTCCGAAAAAAGGTCATACCTCAAGGACCAGATGTGAGCCCAAAACTATTATTAATTTTGGTTTTAATAAAATCTAAGTAATTTATATACCAGGTTGTGTCACACCTTCTGTATGGATATGTACTGACTAAGTTGCAGTAGTTTGGCAATGCTGTTTATCATTCACAAAAGATATTTAGATGTTTTACATAGCAAAAAAAAGAAAGAATGGAAGAAGGCGAAATACCAAACAAAATATTCAAACAGATGTCAGTAGGAAAAAAAAGAGGAAGATCGAAGCTGAGATACTTCGAACAAATAGAAAATGATATAGCAACCTTAAAAATAAAAAACTGGAGAAAAAAAGAATGAAACAGATCAGAATGGAGAAGAATCCTGGAACAGGCCAAGACCCAAAAAGGGTTGTCCAGCCAGTGATGATGATGATGACATAGCAAAAACTTTTGATCCTAATTTGTGTATACCTAAATGTCTTAGAAAAAATCGGCAAAAAGCAAAAAATGATGCAGATGTTTTAATTAAAAGATGAATATGTAAAAATATAAATTTACCAAAAGAAACTTACCTGAAATTTGTATAAAATCATGTCTTATTCTTTTCAGTTCACCTGAAATAACCCTGGAAACTGCAGTAGTTAACTTGGTACTCAACATATTCATTGACTATAATTAGGTCTTGTGTGTGTTTTTGCCGATTTTAAAAATAAATATCCTGATATGCTAAACATATTATCTTAACTTTATTAAATAAAAAAAAATGGTTGCTGCAATGAGTGTTCATAGGTATCATTAGGTACAATGTTTTAAAGGAGAATGCAACAATAGTTGGCCAGCATTATCTACGTTCTCAAATGGAACAAAATGAAACAATATGAAAATAAAGGTACTTTTGCCATTACATTTTTTTATTGGTCAGAACATTTATTTAAAATTCCAATATTTCGTATTGGGTTTGGTGAAATAAATTAATTTAAGTGTTGGTTGGACTTAAAAGATTAGCAGCTTACAAAATAATGAGATATAGATTGTCTCAAATTGACTTGTCTGTACAAGGTAAATGCACAACATCGATGTCATACTTCTTTGCAAACTTGTATTAAAATAAATGTCACTTCTTACTACTTAGCCTAATCCATCTTTTGTGTTCAGCATAGTTTAAGTACTAATGCACACTAACAACCCTGCCTGGCTTCCTCCTGTCAAATTAAAATAAAAGAGAAATTAAGAAATGCCTTTTATTTATGTCACACAAGTAGTTTGTTTTTAATTCTACAGTATGTGCTAGTGATACAAACCATTTGTTTATAGATTAAAATAAAACTAAAATATAAAAAACATTTTATTTATGTATTGTTCCGTTCAAAAGTTAAGGGGGGGAAGGACTTTTAAAAACCGCACTGTATATGTTGGCAATAACAAAACGGATAAATATTCGAAAATAAAACAAGTCATTGTATTTAATTTCGTATGTAAGTAATCATACTATTAGTACACCATTATATTTAGTTCCTTTTTCTGTCAGTCGCTGTCGCATTTAGTTTCTGCTTAACTATCATCATCATCATTATTGTCACTGTCATCACTATCTCCGTTATTTATATTTATAATAATTGGTTTGATATCCAACAAATTGTCAATTTCCCACATTTTTTTTCTATTGCTATTACGTGGTTTACATGGTTTTTCCATTTCTCGGGTGTAATGACCTAGTACGCTGCTGTAATTAAATTTCGCATGTCATGTTCTTTAAAATTCGCGTTGCGTCCAGCTATATACCGTTTCACTTCACTCCAAACCATTTCGATGAGATTGAGTTCACAGTGATAGGGTGGGAGCCTCAGAATCTTCACATTGTGCTTTTTGGCAATATCTTCTATTATGTACCTGTCATATTTTGCTTTGAAGGCCTTGACTACATCAAGTAACTCGCATTTTAGGTAGTCTTCTTAAAAAATAGGTCCTTTGACAGAAGCCTTGAATATCTTTTTTTAGTGGTAATTCTGACTTTCTGCTGTGATAGGAGGCATTGTCCATTACCACAACAGTTTTTTCTGACAAATTTAGCATTCAGTGATTTTCGAACCAATCTTCGAAGGTCGGTCCATCCATTTCGTCGTGGTAGTCCTGAGTATTTTTCTTTGCTAAAAACGTGAGCTCTGCTCCATCAACAAATCCACTGGTAGATCCTGCGTGCAATAAAACGAACCATACACCACGAGCTGTGGGAGCTTTTAATCCTGTTGTCAGACCACGAACAAAAGCATCGCGATGAGATGTAATTGTTTTATCAACCCATTCTTTTTTCACACTGTGTCCGATATTTACCCATGATTCATCCAAATACACTATGTTGTATCCTTCTGCACGGTATTTACGAATTGTGCGTAAATAACGATGACGCCACGAGATGATTTCCGGTTTTTCAATCAAAATTGAATTTCTGCCACGTTTTATAAACACAAAATCCATATCACTCAGCAAGCGATGTAGCGTGGACCGTGAAAAGTTGGGCAAAGTTTCTTCAACATTTACAACAGCTAATATGGTGTTTATTGTTGGTGGTATATTGTCACGAGAAAATTGATGAACTATTCTACGAATTTGGCCCCTGACACCTTCATCGTACTTGTTGTCACGAGAATGACCAACCTTTCGCTTCTTGGGTCTGCTCTTTGAAGATTGTAATCTAGCAGGTGATGAATATTCCTGTCGTATGCGAAACAGAGTCTTTTCACAAACACCACTCATTTCTAACACTTTCCTAATTACACTTGATACAGAATCGTTGTTATTCTGATTAAGATGATAATTAATAATATTCATTAGTATCTGCTTCTCTCAAAGTTTTAGAGTTTTTCCACGTTTCCATTGAACAATTTCCTCCATTTTGCGGTAAAAATTCAGGGTCAAATATAACAATAGCCAACAACAGAAAATAACAATTACAGCAAATCACAACAACAGCCACCAACAAATAATACCAATAACAAAACAGTAACAGTACATCTAAGATGGTACAAATAATCGTAACTCGAATATGTTTTTGCGCTCTGAGGAACAAATAAAGACTAATTAAGGCCCTGGATGTATCAAGTTTTTAAACATATTTTGTACAAGAATTACTCTAATTGCTTCTTAATTACTGAATAACTTGGAAGAAAGTATTTGAAAAATTTTGAAACAAATGTTTATTTAATGCACATTTTATTATACTACTGCTACTAATAAAAGATAAAAGTTGATAAGTTACTATTAGAAACAAATAATGTATAGTAAGTATTATGTAAAATTATTAGCAAACGATATTTATAAATTATATAAAATTGTACGTGAGGACTTGTTGAGAACTCCTGGTTTATTCCGTTTATTTTGAAAGATAGACAATAGAGAACGCCATCGCTCACTGCATAAAACTGGCAACGTCTTGGCGAAATTCCCATAAGGTTAGCATTGCATATCTTACCCTGTATAGACTAGTCACTTTGAAACAAAGTATAGATACATCTTGTTAATGTTGAGCTAAATATAATTTTGATCTCTATTAAGTAGAAATATAATGCTTGTATCTTTGTTAGTAAAGTGGACGCCAAATCTGACGAACGAGCGCTGGAAAGTTTCGAACGTAGTTATGAGGTTCGAATTGGTTTGTAAATGCCCCGTTGTCCGCTTCTTGTCGATCGACGATGATAAATATAATAAAAGGTTGAAGTTATGGAGAAAAATGTTGATTTTATTGACAGCTACTGGTAATTACACAATATGATGTTCTTTAGGTAACTACTGGTAATAAACTGTGCTCAAATGAGCTCAAATCCCCAATCAAGCGCAAGTGTAGCTAGAGATTTACTTTTTATTAAAGTTAATTTTTGCTTTATACCAGATATGATAACATCGTTAGAGAGTGGACAATTAAGTTTAAGAGAGTCCATTAGCACCATTGAAACTTTTATGTCTAAGTGTGGCAACGTTCCGGGTAAAGTTGGAGATCAAATTAGGAGCAAAGCGGAAGTGACTTTAACAAAGAATGACGGGTTTAAATTTTTAAAAATAGTCAAAAATATCTACGAAAATAAGTCTTCTGACGAACATGTACCATGACCTTATAGTATACTGCCAAAACTTCAATATTGTCCAAGTGCGTCAATAGACGTTAAAAGAACCTTTTCTATGTCTAAATACATTTTTATCCTCTTTTTTTAAAGGCCACTGTCTTTATGAAGTTTTCACTTTCATCTAAAATCTTTAACAAACAACCTCGACAAACGGGTTGGCGAGTACCATTGACAAGCAAAAAATATTTGTCTTCAGTCTAAACTTTTGCTTTTCTGAATCAAGTGTGCGTTGTCTTGCTGTAATTTCATCTTGAATTTCCATTAGTGATCAATTTCCAGTACTCTGTAATATAGCTTCCCGTATCTCAGCTGATAATCGTTCTTTGCATTTCATTTGACATATTATTAACTCTTTAGTTCGTCTCTCAGGTATTACTTTCCCGTTGAGCGTTTTATATTCCAGATCTAAGTTACGTTTAATTTTTTTATGTTTTTTTAATAAACGTGATCGTGTAGGCCTAGTGCTAGGTGGAGGCAGATGTAACCGCTGTTCTAGTTTCTTCATCTGAAGACGATGAATCATCGGCCGACGGTTGATACTGAGGATATTTTATCGAATCATCACTACAAAAGTTTTTCAACACATTTAGTAAAAATACCTGATGAGTCAGATGATTCTTGGCCCATTGAAATTAAATTTACGGGTACATTTTCTTCACCTACAAAAGAATAATAAATATGACATATCGGTTTACCTTTTTCATAATATATGTAGTTCTGAAACCCTTATAAAATACTTAGTTTTTCGGTAGTAAATGGTTCTTGTCGTACTGGACTTACATTTGTAGATAAATATTTTTTCCTGAAAAAAAAATTACATTTTTTACATATCACCATATTCCTGTTAACAATCAACACCGCAAATTTCTGCTACAACGATATAATTACATACTAATACTTTTACTTGAAGGAATTTCTTTATTTTCTTTAGATAAACACATTTTAACTAAACGTTTTGCTCTTTCCCCAACATGTCGGAAAAAATGTTCAATATGTAATATCACCACGTTCACAGAGAGACTGAGACCTGTGTTATCTGCGATTTTAAAACGTTTGACCTTGTAGAATCCAATTTTGACACTCGACCTAAACACCACTGAACTTTTGTGTAATATATTTGATCGACACGTTCACAATCATCCAGTCGTGCCACATACTATTCAGCATGCCTCTGAGTGTCTTTTGAAGAATGGGAAAATATGCCATACCAAATAATACCTTGGATGTTAAGAATATATTTTGTTCAATATAAACATGATTTCTATACATGTGCTATTCGATGTTAAAAATTTATTTTTTTTTTTTTTAGATGTCAGCAGTCAATGACTCAGCTGAGAAGGAAGCTAGTGAAGTCTTACACACATTGCTATCGGTAGAGAGAATTGAAAAACAAGAGGATGTTGTAGAAAACCAAACATATCAGACTTCGACCAATGCTGATGGACAGGAAGAAGCACAGATACAATGGCACACACCAGTGTCTATATCACATTCATTATTTTCAGCTATTGATTCAGGGCACTTCACACATAATCTTGATGAGCAGCAGGTAGTTGTACATATACTTTTTACATTATCGCAAAGTGTCACTATCTCTCACGTTTCTTCTCTTAGAATTATCTATTATATTATATATAGAACATTCTTGGCAGAACCTATCAAATTGGGAACGATTTCCGGAGTGAAAACATCAATTATGTTTAAAATTGTGATTGTCATTACAACCAACTGTGGCTGAATCCTATATAAATATAATATTTCTCTTGAACATGCCACAAGAAAACAGTTTCAGAACCCTTTTAATTTGTTGTTTCGGTCATCCATCAAACCATACTTATATTTAGGCTACATCAATTTAATGTTTTTCTAGACTGTGCGTCACGAAAAAGAGGCCACTTAGAATTTTGTAAGAATTTTTCAATAACTTCAAGTTTATACAATTTATTCTATTGTAACGAAATTCCCGCAATGCAGAAACACTTTTAGCGTCTTTAGGCACCGACAAACGGTGCCGACAGGTCAATTAAGGGTAATAAGTTTTCAGAATTGATATCAGTTATACGACTTCGGATAATGCACGTATTGTTTGTACCTTATTTTCTTGGAATATGGCTATTCTGTTTTTCAAAAACCTTTCAGTAGTGTACAGTTGTTCGAAGAGTAAGTAAACTTGTGTAATTTTTAAATTAAAAACTAAGGCTGAGAAATTTGCTAGATCTGTTCAGATTGTTACTTTGATTGGTAATGGAATGAGTCAAAGAGAAATGGCCAGAGAGCTTGGAGTTAGTCGTTGTATGGTCCAAAAAATTTACCAACGATTCGTAGAGACTGGATTTCACGAAAGATGACCAGGAACATGTCCGAGAAGAATCACTACGGCCCGAGAAGAATCACGACTGCCACAGAAGACCGTTCTTTACAACGAACTTCTTTGCAAAATCGGTTCTTTATGGCTAGATCAATCCAAAACCGTTTTCAAAATGCTCACGGGTGGACTTTAAGCACTTCTACCGAGAGAAGAAGATTGAGGGAATTTGGTCTAAGAGCTCGCTGTCCAGCAACAGGACCTTTGTTAACGAGCATTGGATGATAGAAATTTGGAAAAATGTTTTATTTAGTGATGAGTCCAGAATGGTTCTTTATGGCTCAGATGGTCGCATCAAAACATACAGAAGACATGGGGAACGATATGCTGCTTGTGTTCGACGAGTACGTGTTGCTTTTAGAGGAGGTTCGGAAATGTTTTGGGCAGGCATGGCATTCGAGGGCCGTACTGATCTCGTATTTATTGATAGAGTAGCGTTGAATGCACACTGATACATTACCGAAATAATAGACAAATATTTAATGCCTTTTGCTGGGTTTGTCGGCGAAAACTTTATTTTTATACAAAACAACGCGCGGCCACACCAGCTAGCTAGGATGGTATTGCAATATCTGGAAACTGTCGATGTGCCAAACATGAACTGGTCAGTTCAAAGTCCAGATTTGAACCCGATTTGACATGTTTGGGACCAACTCAAACGAAGGTTAAAAAACAGAATACATGCTCCAGTAAATCGTGAGCAGTTTCGGTTGGCGCTCATGGAAGAATGGGAAGTTTTTCCTCAAAACGACATCCACAATTTGATCAATTCAATGCCAAATTGAACGAGTGTAATTCACAATAGAAGGTGGTAATACACAGTATTAATAATCACAACTTAATTATAATAATTTTATAAAGAAAACAGAAAAAATGTACAATGTTAATTTTTTTTTTATTTTTTAAATCATTATTTTGTTATTTAAAAATGATTGCATACTGCTTTAGAACATATTTTTAAACATTACACAAACATCTAATGGCTTTGTGGTATGATTCGTAAAAATTAAAAAATGGCAAAAATTTTAGGACTTCTTTTTCGTAACGCGCAGTGTATTTGTTATTATCGCAACATTCATTATACGTCCATATGGACGTATAAATTATATATATGATAGATGCCTTTATAAAACTTTTCTAAAATTTGTTATAATTGGATTGGTATTTTCCATTTGCATATACCATTAGCTTCCTTCCATTGGACTGATCCTGTTTTAACTATATTATCTATTTGTTTCACACTGGCTCATAGCAAGTGCCCAAAATATCCAAACTTGCCATGGTATTTGAATTGACAGTTCATCTTTCAATATTCTAATTAATTTGTTAATAAAATGTACCTAATGTATTGAACTTTTTAAATTAATTCTCTATATTTTTTAGGTCATTTGGGAGGGTCACACAATAGTTGATCCAGAGAGTAATATTAATACTATTTACACTGGCCATTCTATAGAAGAATCTGAAACAGGTGATGAATCCCCAAAAGCCACAGAAAATGAAATTAAAAAAGAAAATCCGAAGGCTAAAAAAAAGATTACAGTGAAAAAAAAGAAAAAAATAGTTAATGGAATGCCAAATGATCCAACAAAGATAGAAGAAAGTGTTGCTCAAGTAAAAGATAGATTTAAAAGAGGTTGTGAATGCCAAGATGAAAGCTGTTTCAGGGGTTTAAATGCTGAGAGTGTCTATAAACATCGACTTAATATAGCTGAACTTACCAAAGGTGAACACGATATGTATTTAATGGGAGTTACTATGGCTTGTTTAGCAAACCCTGATACTACGGTAAGACACAAGGAACGAAGGAGGTTAAGAGCACAGTATGTGTATCAAGGTAGAAGAGTATGTCTTGATGCTTTTTTGTATTTAGAAAACTGTACACATTATCAATTAAAAAGGATAAGAAAACACGTAATGACACATGGTGTCGCTCCTAGAGTACATGGTAATCATGGTAAAAAACCTCATAATACCTTCTCACTAGATATTTACAGACATGCCACTGAGTTTTTAAAACAGTATTTACAACAGCATACGGGCGAAAAAGATATCGTAAATACCAAACAGCCTATACAGCTTCCGTGGGATGTCACACGAAAAAATCTACATGATTCTTATAAAGAATATGGACAGATTCTTGAACCTGGTATTAAATTAATGGGTTATTCAACATTTAGGCATTTTATGAAGGAACAATTTCCACATGTAAAATTCTGCAAAGTCGAACCAAAATCTTGTACCCCACATCATTCCACTAATCAAAATACTACTCATAGCAGTAGTCAACAGCAGCAACAAACACCACAAGTTCAAACTGTTTCCCAAAATCAACAAATACAAACAGTTATTGAGAGACCTCGCGAACAGCAAATTCAAGTACAAAAATGTGTAATTACCAACGAAGTTCAACAAGTGATTCCGTTAGTAGTTGCTCCATCTCCAACTGATACTACCAATGCTCAACATCACCAGCAAACCTTTTTAGTCACTCCTGTTCCGCAGTTAGTCCCCAACGCAAATGTTGTGACACCTCAACATAGTAATAACCATACTACAACAAATACATTTTCATATCAGTTAGCCAATACAGGATATGTTATTAACGAACAAGGGAATTTGGTGACTACTATGGCTAATACTCAACATCACACACCATATACATTTGGTAGGATGTAAATTGTAAACGTTTTTCTATTCAACTGGTTACATACAACAGGTTTCTCATTATTAACTCATATTTTCATTAGCTTTAACGGAAATTAGAAATCAGTTTCAGAAAAACGGTATTAACAACGACAACAAGTGCTGATAATAAATAAATCCGTATAATTGATAACTTCTATAATTCTGTCTCTATGACCATAGTATAAACAAAAAAGCATAGCATTATGTACAGATTTAAAATAAGTACGGATTTTTAGTGAAGGTTCTAGATATTTTTTATCTGAACATATTTGTTGTCCCTATCAACAAAATACAAACTTGTTACTTTTCTTTATACAATTTTTTTGTATCCATTTTATGTAACAGTTGTAAATAATTTTAATGTTTTGTACATATGTAATAAATTTTATTTTAATCTGCTCGTTTTGTTTTACCATTATCTACTGTCATAGTATGCTGATGGACCTATACTTCATCTAATTTACATACCGTTGCACGTCATTATCTGCGTCAGAGATCGAAGTTGACATAGTTGCCAAAGTATAAAAAAATCCTGAATCCATTTTAAATCAAATAGGTCACATAATTATTGCAAAAGTATTGCCATCTCTTGACAACGATTATTTAAAATCTTATGTGACGTTTTTGAAATAAAACACGCTAATATTGTTCTATTGTCAACCAAGGATCAGAACTGCTACCGGAAATCACAATGGACGAAATAAAACTAGCCCTAAGAAAAGCTAAGAATAACAAATCTCCAGGCGAAGATTGTGTAGTTACTGATGCAATCAAAATCGGAGGCAATTGCCTACTTAAGAAGATAAAAAAACTTTTTAACATGTGTCTTTTGGACAGTAATATACCCGACAAATGGCACAATGCTGAGTTAATTCTATTGTACAAAAAAGGAGATCCCCATGAATTAGAAAACTACAGACCTATAAGTCTTCTTAGTCACTTATACAAACTCTTTACAAGAATACTAACGAATCGTCTTGAGAAAAAACTTGATTTCTACCAGCTAATAGAGCAAACAGGATTTCGTACCGTTCGATCACTCGTTCTGGCTTTTGTAGATTTCCATAAAGCCTTTGACACGGTAGAATTTGACAAAATCGTGGAAGCACTACAAGCATGCCGCATTGACTACCGATATACAAGGTTAATTTACAAAAACGCAACTATGTGTGAAACTACATGAAAAGACGGATCACATCCCAATCGACAGAGGAGTCCGACAGGGTGATACCTTATCGCCTAAATTGTTTACCGCAGTACTAGAATATGCTTGTAAAAAAACTTAACTGGGAAGAGAAAGGCCTGAACATTGACGGTAGAATATTAACAAATGTAAAATTCGCAGACGATATAGTTTTGTTCTCGGATAACCTCAAGGAGATATGTACAATGCTACATGAACTTCATTTAGTGTGTGGATCTTAAAATAAACATCTTTAAAACAAAATTCATGACAAACCTAGTACCTAGCGGAAATATCAATATTGGAGACAACGAAGTAGAGCTGGTGGAAAAATACATATATCTTGGACACGAAATAAAGATCATAAGAGACAACCAAACATGCGAACTACGAAGAAGAATAAACCTAGCATGGGCAGCCTATGGAAAACTCAAAGACATCTTTAAAAGCGATATACCAATTTCTTTAAAACGTAAAACATTTGACCAATGTGTGATGACCTATGGTGCCGAAACTTTGACATTGACAGCTACAAGTTCTAAAACGCTGCAAATAGCTCAGAGGAAAATGGAAAGATCAATGCTGAGTATATCGCTTCGTGACCGAGTTAGAAATGAAGACTTAAGACGAAGAACAGGAGTTACCGATGTAATTTCCCGAATTGCCACACTAAAATGGAACTGGGTCGGACACGTCGCCCGAATCAGTGATGAAAGGTGGACGAAGAGATTGCTTGAGTGAAGCCCGAGATTAGACAAAAGAAGTAGAGGAAGACCCCCTACACGATGGACTGACGATCTCAAGAAATTGGATGAAAAGTGCTCAAGACAGAGCACAATGGACAAACATGAGGGAGGCCTATGTCCAGTAGTGGACGCAAAGAGCTGGGTGATGATGAATCAGTCAAAAATATAAATAATAATTGTTAAATTAAACGTGTACAGTCATTTGTGCAAACTAATAAAATATGTGTGTATTTAATGAAGTACAAAAAATAGACAATATGCAAACTCACCAGTCAAATGTTTAGGTTTGTTGCTCATCTCGCCGCTATGCCACGGTGTATGCTCCGCTTTAAAGGCATCCTATGCTCCTTCTATAATGACCATAATCAACGCAGTATTAGGACTGTGGTAATAACGTATAACAGTACCTTTATTTCTGTATCTGGTTTAACATATCTGCTCTTTACTATAAAGTTGCTGTTGACCACTCCATTCTTTTGCAACTCCTCCTTTGATGATTGTCCTCCCATTCTTAGGCTACGTCAAAACGTTTACTTGGATGGAGATTCCTTAGATTGCTACTGGATTGGATAGCCACAGGATAATGTACCAACTGTTCGTGGAATGCCATGAAATAAGGTATTTATTCAAGGCTTATTTATGTCAAATAAGCCGGCCGTGACTTATCTGGCGCTGCTCATTTTTGTATTACGGAAGGTCGGAAATATAGGTATAAATAGGTTCTTACATCTCAGTTTTTACAGCTTCAAGGTTATTAATTAATAACTTATTTAGTTGACGATGGTACGCGGTTATCTTTGTATTAGTCTGGCATGACTATTCCCGAGTAAATAGGGATACATATGTTTAATTACAAGTAAGGATTGACTGTTAATCTATCGATCTAACCTAAAGTCCGTGTCAGACGGTCAAATATTTGAGCAAACTGACGTAATGACGGCATAATTACAGTTTGTTCAAGTTTTAAAAATGTACCTGTCACACGATCATTCAAATTTGATCAAATTGACGTATGTCAAGGAAATTAATTGTCTTTTTTGCTTATTTTATTAGTTAATTGGGCTTTATTTACGGTTCTAATTTTTCTTATACACAAATAAAATAAATAGGGCGAAAGGATTTTTAGAATAATATGGATGTTTGACATTATATAAACAGCTTCTTGCTCGGTATAAATCAATTATGTTGAAACTTATTCTTGGCTGCAAGATATTTTAAATTTTTATTTTTATTAACAAAATATGAAGACAAATAAACCACACACTGTCAACCAAAGAAAAAAAGAAAATTAATTTAAATACGTTATGCCTAACTGCTGATTGTCATTTGACTTTAGATATTTTTCGACTAATCAAAATTAAAGTTTGATCAAACTGACCTTGAAAATAGAAGTTTCTCTATTTTTAGAGGATTTGATCAAACTCAGGATGTGACGTCACATGCTGTCAATTTTTTTAAATTGGTCAAACTAGTTTGATCAAATACTTGACCGTCTGACACGGACTTATAATATTGGCCTTGAATCCTACTTTTATAATCTTTAACTTTAACAAATGTGTTTTTCTAACAGAGACGCATTTGTTATTTAATGTGGGCTCTAGATTTTTAATTGCCCTAAGATTTGACAAACAACTATTTTAACTTATTAATGTATTCTCAAATCGTTATTTTGATCTCAATATTCCTATTTTATATATTACAACTTGTCTACTGAATCCTAGTCTTGGATGGCTTCATTTGGATGTCACCCATGCAAAGGTTTACTCATCTTTATGCATATTTTTTTTTCTTTGGATAGATGGTGTTGTGTCATTTACTACGAAAATTGAGTGATGTACTCAGTCTGATTTTGAAAGTAAGATCTTGAATTAGCAATTCGTTTTTCTAATTGCTTAGCTATATCCATATGTTCTCTTTCTTCTAGATACTCCTGCAACTTGAATATATCTACTACACTAGGAGGATTGTTATGTGCCTTCGTGAGAAGTGGTACATAAAGGTACAATTAAAAATGCCACTAACATCTATAAATCGTTTATTAAATGTATTTGTTATTATATTTAAAATGCAAAATAATTCAAAATAAAAATGCTGTGTTTTAGAATAAATATAAAATATATGTTAATAAAAAATATAAACATATCACATATTTTTACGGAGTACGTTTTCATCTAGAAACACTATTGATACGGATTAAATATATAATACTTACTTCTACATTTAATAATACTAATCACAAAGTATATTTGGTGAAAACAAGATCATTTCGTCAAATAAAAGTAAAAGTAATGGAAAGCGAAAAATTAACTATCAGTTCTAAACATAGAAATACAAATGTTGGATGCAATTACTTTCTTCAAAAATGGTAATTTTTCTCGCAACAACAATACATCTCTTTCTAAATTTCTAGCTTGGATAGCATTTCACTATCTGTAAATAATTCAATGTTACATCGCAAAACTCAAATATGAAAAATAAGATTATTATGAACATTTAGGAGTAACATTTAGTTATTAACTAGTCGCTTTTCCAAATACAACTTGTTAAGTTCTACTGTACATCATAAAAACGTAAAATAGCCCTACCAGGTATTTCGGACATGCATAGTTTTTGAACTACAGATGACGCTTCTTCGGCAGAAAATTCGGTATATGGTGGTGGTTTAATATCACCCTGTGCGACATATTGGACTAATTGTTTCAGTTGTTCAATTGAACCTTGAGCGACTGCTTCAATTTTCTGATTTCTTTGCTGAATCAAGCGTGAAAACTTTGGCAGAAGGCGTTCAGCCACTTCCTCACTAACCAGAACTACACCTCCCTGCAAATAAAGCAAATATATTTTAAGAATTATATAAAAATGCCATATTTTGTTTAATTAAATAGTAACAATCAAAATATGGTTCACATTATTGTTGGATGATAATTTTAAAAATGTTAATATACTCTAATTTATAAATGTTTTTTAATGTTTTATATGTGCTCTATATGTCTCTATGGTTTAAAATTTATTTTTATTGTAATATTCCACAAGACCCTCAGATAATAAATTTCTTCTTAGCAGTTGTTGATAAATAAGTAGATTACTCAATGGTTCAAACGCGGTATAGTGTCATATCCGCATTTGAATGTATCTTGCTTTTTATTATCATGTTCTTCGCGGTTTGCTAATCATGAATATTTTCTTAGGCTTTCTGAGCTTCCCCCTGTGCTATCTTCGCTGGAGTTTGATTGATACAAGGGTACACATTAATTTCGATTAATATCTTGTACATTGCTTGGAAATTATGTAGTGGGAATATACTGTTTTGGAAAATCATAGAATGCCAAAGATATTTTAACATTTTAACTTTTTAGATTTCATTGAAGGTCTTAAAAAAAGGAATTGGCAAGAAAATTGGAAGACTTTACAGAGGTAGAAAAGTTGTAGGCATTCTTAAAAGCGCCTTTTGCAGTTCCTCCGCCATGAGAATGGAGTGATGTTGCTGCGAATTTGTTGTTCATTTCAAAGTCCTTGCTTCAAATGGAAATTATAAACTTGCAGGAAGACATTTTGTTGCAAATACATAAAACTGCATCCACCCAACAATTTTGTCTCAGAGAAATATGAAAACTGCAAGAAATTGGCCTTTTAACTTGATACTATGTTTGATTGCATATTTCTTTGTGAAACTTTGTTTTTAAAAATGAATCTTTTGAAGGAAGAACAAATATTGATCAATATGGACAGACGCTTACTTTGAGGACAGTATTCGCATTAGCTGCTCTCAACGTGAACCTTACTTTAAAAAACTAGCCCAAGAACACAAGTTCAATGGAATTTTCATACTATTTTGTGAGTGAAAATTAAAATAAGCTAACAATCAATGCGAGGACCTTTAACAGAACTTCGTGATACGATGATACTTAATTTGAGTCACTACAAGGAAGTTTCGCCAATTTTTTTTCCTGGATCTCTCCAAACCTATTTTAAAATATGTCTGGACCCCATCCAAAATTAGTTGCCGACTCCTATACTGCTACTGCGGTGGATGCCCTTTATTAATTTGTGCATTGTTTAGACTGTAAACAATAGATATAGAAACTTTTTGTTCTCGTTAAAACACTAAACGGTAAATACTCAAAAACTTAAACCACAAGAGTGATTAGAAAATGTATTTTTGACAGGATAGAAATAGTTGGATTCAACTCAAAGAATTTCAAAATATAAAAAAAATATATACTGAGCTGAGTAGATATATGCAGACTTACCGAGTTAAGGCATTGTAAGGACCTGTGTAGAGATCTTGAAGTGGTGCCGAAATCAATAACTATATCAACTAAGCCACTGCAAGCGTCTTTGGTTCTTTCTATTAGCTGTTTTTCATATAGGTCTTCATTCCATTGGACAATGTTAACCCTAAAAATATTATACTGCTATATTGGAAAGGCGATCATCATATCACAAAAAAAGTGAAAATTGTTAAAATGAAGTAAGCGTTCATCAGGTTCTAAATGACTAATTCATGCTACATACCAAATATTAGCTTGAACACTGTTATCGTTACATGTTCTACATGTGCATTTTATACATTTGTTCATTTTTAAAATGGGTTTTCTTTAAATTGTCTCCTATTTTTAAGTATGGCGTGTCTTGTTCAGACTCATCTTGATAGCCTAAATATTTTATCAAATGCTAAGGGAACTACATTGTATGTATGAATGAATAGTATGTCATAGTATTAGAATTGTTTCTTTGAATTCACTTCCAATAAAACCAGGAGCCAAAAAATGCGAAGATTACCGTACTATAAACCTCATGAGTCATCTCCTAAAATTGTTTCTAAAGATAATTCGTAAGAGAATCTAGAAGCTGTGTGAAAGTCAAATTTTCCCCACCAGTTCGGGTTCACAAATGCTGTTGGTACTAGAGAGGCTTTGTTCTCAGTACAAGTCTTATTCCAGAGATGCAGAGACGTCAACTGCGACGTATACACATGTCTGGTTGATTACGAGAAAGCGTTTGATCGAGTACAGCAAGCTAAGATTATGCTATAAGAAGATTAATACTAAAAGAAGCGGGAATTAACGACAAAGATCTGAAAATAATTAGAAATATTTACTGGAATCAGACAGCAAATCTCACAGTTGAAGGTGAAAACAACGACTATGTGAAAAATGAGGCACGGCTGTGTTGTGTCTCCTCTAATCTTTAATCTGTACCCTGAAAGAATATTTATCGAAGCTTTGCACGAAACTGAAAAAGGTATTCTGCTAAATGGTTACCGCTAAACAATATCAGATACACAGATGACACCATAGTATTTGCGGACAACTTGGAAGACCTACAAGTTCTTATGAAAAAAATCACGTATTACAGCCAATAATATGGACTCAATATAAACGTTAAAAAGACAAAGCTTATGATAATTAGCAAGAAAATGATAACAGAAGGTCAATTCTACGTCAACCAATCCCCTGTAGAAAGAGTGACGCACTACAACTACCTCGGCACCATAATAAATGAAGAATGGACCAACAACCAGGAGATTAGAGCACGCATCGGAAACCTCTCTCTTGATACAAAAGTAAGAATTCTGCGATGATACGTCTTCTCTGTCCTTTTTTATGGTGCTGAATCGTGGACCTTGAACGAAGATATGTGCAGAAAACTGGAAGCACTTGAGATGTGGCTATATCGGAGAATACTTAAGATCCCGTGGACTGACCGAGTCACAAATGAGGAGGTCCTCAGAAGAATGAATAAGAACCGAGAGGTACTGACCACCATAAAATCTCGAAAGTTACAATTCTTCGGACATATTACGCGAAATGAATCCAGATTATGCTCTCCTTCAAGCCATCCTATAAGGAAAAATATTTAGAAAACGAGGTCCAGGAAAAAGAAGAACATCTTGGTTAAAGAACTTCAGAATCTGGTTCAATACAAAATCTGTGCAGCTTTTCCGCTCTGCTGCAGATAAGATACAGATTGCCATGATCGCCAACATTCGTAACGGATAGGCGCATCAAGAAGAAGAAGATTCTCCAGTTAATTAGAAAAGAAGTAAAAAAATTACAAGCTGAAAAAATGTAATAGGTCATATGATCAGGGTGAAACATGAATTAAATATTAAATTCAATATTTGCTAACAATAAACAAATTAATTCATTCAATATTGGCCAAAAATAAATAAAATAATTATAAATGTGGAAAACAAGAGTGATAACGGTGATAATAGTAATTCGTAGTAAATTAGAAAGTAATTTGAATTAGTTGTTAGTTGAAACCTTTATTAATGGAGTTATAATCTCGATTTGCATATAATACATATTTACTTAAGATTTCGAAGCCGCAACACACTTTTAGTGGTTAAAAAATATATGCACTATTTAATTTAAATGGAAAATGTCAAATGCCCATTGAAAGTGTCTGCTCCCATAGTTTATTAATATACCAAGTCTTTTGACCTAGTTTGTTGAAGTCCAGAAACATTATAGACAATATCAAACTCTTGACAGTTTTGGCGTTCAGAAGCTTTTATTGATGGTAATAAATACTGGTCAAAAACTAATTGTATCTCTGCTTCACTTGTCGAACAAAGTTTAATAAACGAATATCAACGATTTTGTTAAAATTGATTTCTCTGTTTTATAAATTGTACCAGCATACGAAAAGAGATCAGGAGACATTGGTGCCATCGGAAAAGCGCATCTGCTATGTTCCGTCCTTTATGATACGAAATATGACGCTAGGATTTCTCTCTCGCGCAATTAGCTTCAATAAAATTTGATTGGTAAACAAATGGGTGAAACTTGCTAAAAAAATAATTAGTATTTTTTTAAATTAAGGATAGCTATGAACATAATTTGAATTATGTAAAACATTTGACCAATGTGTGTTGCCTGTGATGACCTATGGTGCCGAAACTTTGATACTGACAGCTGCAAGTTCTAGGACGCTGCAAATAGCTCAGAGGAAAATGGAAAGATCAATGCTGAGTATATCGCTTCGTGACCGAGTTAGAAATGAAGACTTAAGACGAAGAACAGGAGTTACCGATGTAATTTCCCGAATTGCCACACTGAAATGGAACTGGGCCGGACATGTCGCCCGAATCAGTGATGAAAGGTGGACGAAGAGATTGCTTGAGTGGAGGCCGAGGTTAGAAAAAAGAAGTAGAGGAAGACCCCATACACGATGGACTGACGATCTCAAGAATATGTCAAGAAATTGGATGAAAAGTGCTCAAGACAGAGCACAATGGACAAAAATGAGGGAGGCCTATGTCCAGCAGTGGACGCAAAGGGCTGGGCGATGATGATGATGATGAACATATTTGGATAGGCAATACACGCAAGACGTATTTGTCTATGTACGAAATTTGATAAAAAAAAATGTTTCATTTGGTAAACAGATGGATACAAGAGGACGTAACTTTATGATTGACTACATTATAACAAACAGACAAATACACCCCAAGAATATAATAGATGTGCGCACTGTATCTTCCGCCAATGTAGGATCCGACCATGGCCTGGTACTAGGAAATATAAATATAGCAATCACCACACAAGACAAGCGAAATACAAAAATAGAAGAAAAGTTAAACATAGAAAAGATAGAAGAAGAAGGGACACAAAACTTGTATAGAAACAGACTAACAGAAAAGCTAAATTGCCATGACCTAGAGACTAAAAAAGAATATAGAAGAAACCTGGAAAATTATTAAAAAATGTATCTTACAAGCAGCGGAAAAAGCTTTAGGTAAAAGAAAAGTTAACAGAAATAAACCGGAATACAAAACTCCATGGTACGACGAAAGGGTGAAAGCACTAGAAAATGAAAAGAAACAAGCTTTCCTAACATACAAAGGAATGAAGATACCGGAGACACGAGAAGACTCCGTGAGAATCAAGAATAGAGTAAACCAAGAAATAGATAACATTAAAAAAGAACACTGGGAGCAATTTACCAAAGATATGGAATACGACCTCTATGGATCGCAGAAAAAGGTGTGGAAGATGATAAGGAGACAAAAAACAGAAATGAAGAATTTGTATGCATAGATAACATTCCGTAGGAATAATGGACTGAGCACTTCACGAAATTATATGGAGAATGAGAGAAAGAGTACAGAGAAATAATCATTAACTAAACCCACGATAGAGTAATAATATCAGAAGAAGAGCTACAAGAATGAATAAAAAAATTAAAAAACAGAAAAGCACCTGATCCTGATAAGATAAACAGTGAACTGCTAAAATATGGAGGAACAACACTACGCAAATGGATCCTAAAATTATTCGTCGATGTAATAAATACCGGAGTAGTAGCAGCGGAATGGAAGGAAAGTCTCCTGCTACCGATACTTAAAAAGGAAAATTCAAGAAATCCTAAAAATTATAGAGGTATTAGTCTGATGAATAGTACAACAACAAGACTTCCGGAAGAACCGCACCACAATAGACGCAATTTTTATTATCAGACAAATAATAGAGAAGTCTATTGAATATGGAAAATCAGCATACATGTGCTTTGTAGATTTAAAAAGTGCTTTTGACAGGGTGAAGCGAAATGACATCTTAAATGTATTACAAGCTGAACAAATAGACCATCAGATAATAAGGTCAATTAATGAAATTAACAAAAACAACAAGACCAGAGTTATAGTGAAAACAGGAGAAACAGAATGAACAGAACTAAAAGGAGGAATCCGCCAAGGAGACTCGCTCATCCCATTGTTATTCAATATGGTAATGAATCAAATGATTCACGAAGTAAGAAAACTACACGGATACTACATGGGAGCGCATAAAATCACGATACTATGCTATGCCGATGATACTAATTGCTGATAACGAAGGAAGAAGACCTACAAAGGCAGCTCCACACCTTCAATATCACAGCAAACAAAGTTAATATGAGAATATCAGCATAAAAAACTAAATGTATAGTGATCAGTAAAGAGCCGCGTAGATGCAAACGAGAAATAGAACAAGTAATGAAATTCAATTACCTAGGAGTAGAGATTACTAGTGACAGGGATATAAGAAAAGAGACCACAAGGCAAGAATCAAAAGCGGCAAGAGTAAGTGGTTGCCTCCGAGAAACCCCATGGAGAAACAAATATCTGACCACGGAAAGCAAAATGAAAGTATACACAAGAACAGTAAGAACAATCCTAACACATGCAGCGGAGACAAGGACCGATACAAGAAAGATGAAACAACAAATCAACAATATCGAAATGAAAGTATTAAGATCAATAGCGTACATATCATTAAGAGACAGACAAACCAACAGAAGTATACGCGAACAATGCAAAATTCAAAATATTAACAGGTGGATAAAAACAAGAAAAAAAACTGGAACGAACATGTAAACCGAATGGGACCAGATAGATTAGCGAACATCTGTAAAAACAACAAACCGTATACCAGAAGACCCGTCGGAAGGCCGTTAAAAAGGTGTAAAGATAATGTACAGTCAACACCGACTGAAACAGAATAAGAGGCAGACAAACAGGAGTAATCCTAGTCGCACGAAGAAGAAGAAGAACAGATGGGTGAAGGTCGATCTAGATTCCGATCTTAGACTATAATATTGGACATAGTCACAGAAGTTGAAGACACTATAATACATTTTTTAGTCTTAAGGATATGTATCTCTCCACATTTAAAATCTTACCAAAAGGGGTATTAAAAGGGCATAATCAAGTGACCTCTGATTGCTGTTATTGTCTTAATTGTTTTCGTTAGTTACGTTTCCTTATCAAAATTTTGAATTAGACATATTTGTTTACGTTTTCCTATATTTTTAAATATTATCAGATGACCTTAATTATGTACAACTTAGGTCAGTTTTATTTGTTATTTATTTGTTGCTTTATTTATGCAAATAAGTGGAGATATATATAAATAAAATTGACAAAACAAACAACAAAAATATATTAATTAGTTTGTATTCAATAAATATCTCAATGATCTTACACCAAATTGTAAATTAGATGTACAAAATTTAATCTTAGGGTTCTTTTGCTAGTTCAGAAATACCTTTGCCTTTTAATAGTGTTCAATGCATACAACAGAAATAGAAGGAAATAAATGAGATGCCAAAATGTTCGATACAATTAAAATACACTGGGGTGCAAAATTAACCGGGCAGTCAGATTTTTTCTAAAAACTGGCGTTTAAAAAAGTTTAAGATGTTCCCAATTGAGAATTTCAGAATAAACAAAATTTAAAAGTAAAACTTATTACAACTCATTTATTACAAAAAAAAACACGCAAAAAAACAATAAACAAATCAAAAAATTTGAAAATCTACAAAGAAACAAAAATTATTTTTTATAAATATAAACATTTTTTATGGAAAGCGATATTTCGTAGAATGTATTACCTCCACGGGCCCTAATTACGGCTCTCATTCGATCAGGAAGGCTTCACGGCAGGAAGATCATGCATAGACCACATATACACACTCGAACAACTGGTGGAAAAGAAAAAAGCAAAAAAATAGAGATATATATATATATATATATATATATATATATATATATATATATATATTTGGCATTTGTGGATCTGAGAAAGGCGTATGACTCTGTACCAAGGTCAGAACTATGGGAGGCAATGTACAAATTAGAAATACAGACGGAACTCATAGAAGCTACAAAATCTCTGTATAAAGAAAATAAAGTGTCCATTAAAGTGGGAACAAGAATCATATGAGACTTCATCACAACAAAAGGGCTCCTGCAGGGTTTTTCCACATCTCTAACCCTATTCAAAATATACTTAAAGAAAGCCTTGACTACATGGAAAAGAAAATGCGAAGGCATGGGAGTACCGGTTCGGAACGAATACCTATATAGCTTTGCAGACGATCAAGTAGTGATTGCACAAGACTAAGACGACCTCAGCTACATGATGAAGAAACTACAAGAAAAATATACCAAGGCTGGCCTAGATGTTAACCTCGTGAAAACAGAGTACCTATCTACAAGTGAAGAAGACATAGAAGATCTACAGATTGATGAGAACGTAACAATCACAGGAAAGGATAAATTCAAATACTTGAGGTTTATAATCACGAAAAAGGCAACAACAGAGGAAGAAATGACACAAAGATTAAGACAAAAAAGCAAGTAACTCAGTATGGTGGGATAGACACCTAAATATGAAGATAAAAACACAGATTTATAAAATATTAGTGCGAAGTATTATTAAACTAAGAAAAACAGCAGTAATATAGTAGCAACAGAGATGGAATGCCTGCGAAGATGCTGCAGAGTAACAAGAATGGATAGGAGAAGTAATGACGAAATAAAGCAAAGAATATCAATAGAAACAAGACATACTAACATATATAGAACAAAACAGACTAAAGTGGTATGGACATGTAAGAAGAACTAGTGACAGCAGATGGATAGAGAATAACCGAATGGAGCCCCATAGGAAGGAGGAAAAGAGGACGACCCCGAAGATCCTGGAGGAACGAAGTAGACGACGCCATGAGTAAGAGAGGCCTAAACGATGGAGAATGGAACAACAGAGAGAGATGGAAACAGTCGAGCGAGGGAAGGATCTTTGTTCCACATACTGAATAACGTATATGGTAAATAAACTTTGTTCGTGCAATATTTTCTTTATTAGCCATCAGATATTAAGATATCTTAATATTTTAATATTTTATTTTATCTCTGGAGTACAAAATTTTATTTAATTATACAGCCATCTATGTCCATTTACAACAATGTATGATGTTATACACGGCAAGAAGAAAATACGAGAGTCACAATTATATTGTGATGTTAAAATATGATTTAAGACAGAGCAATTAGATAGAATATTACTCTATTATGAGGTACATTTAAAGTTAAACATACACCTCTACAGTTATTTTCTCTAATATATATTTATTACATCAATTATTCGTCTCATACGATGACATACATTACATCAATGAAAAGTTCGATGAAATTATATAATTAATTATTATACAGAAATAGATAAATCTTTCCGTGTCCCCACCACACGCCTTTGATGATAGCGATAAAGTAGTTTTTACCCAATTTCAAGTTGTTTTTACCCTAAACTATTTAAACTCCCTGCAAAATATCATGAAGAAACTTCGAGGGATGTTCAAATAACGATTAAGATTAATTTTTAAATCTTAAATAAAACGTGCTGTACATCTCATACAGGAGCAATATTTTGCTTACGTGAAATTAAACAACATGCATGTATATATACATATATATATATATATATATATATATATATATATATATATATATATATATATATAAAAGATATTTTACCAATTTAATTTCAAATAGTGGTTAAAAAATCAGTAACCATGTTTTATTGACAAAATTGAAACACTTTTACAGTAGTAAAAGCATTATGTAATAGTCACATGCTGCAAAAATAATTGTCTCACTCAAATCTTAAACTTTTGTACTGGATATATGAATATGTTGTTATTTCTTATTTTTGCTTTATTTTAATATGTATTTGTCATTTACATCACGAATTTTTGGTAGTTTTTTTAATACAATTACTTGCAGTAGAAAACTGTGTGGTTCAACTTAAAATGTCTTCATTAATTTTGGCAGAATTTGGAATGGGCAAAGCACAAAGCATAAATTTGCTGATTTATTACTCTCATTAATATCGCTAATGAATTCCAATTATATTTATTAGCAGAGGATTAATGATTTAACAAAACTGGTACTAAATTAGTGAAACTATAAATTTAAAACCATAAATGTCTTTTAGATTAAAAAAATACTGCTACATGCTACAATATAATGCGTAGAAGGAATAAAAGCGTAAACATTATATATATATATATATATATATATATATATATATATATATATATATATATATATATATATATTTAAAATACTTACCATTTAAGTTCGGCAGCAGCCATCATTAGACCTTCATCTTTTAATGTAGCAACAGTAATTTTTACTCTGTCTTTGTACTCTGGGGTCTTAAAGTGATATTCAGCTATTCTAAGAGCCCACAAAGCTAATCCTCCGGTACCGACAATGAGGATTCTTACGATATGATCAGCTGCTCTATCTTTTAATAATTCAGTGACATGCTGATGAGCTGTGACGACTGCATTTTTAGCCAAAAGAGCTCCTGTGGGCAACATTGCAGCTACGCTCATTGGCAAGGAATCTGGAACTTTCACCAGATATTCCAAATCAGGAACAACAATGTACTCTGCATATCCATGTGGAATTCCTTCATACGGATATAGTATCACACGTGTTCCCGCTTTGAAGTCATTTGACGATACGGCAGAATCCAACTCATCGATAACTCCAGCTACTTCATATCCAGGAAACAAGGCACCATCTCTTACACCATGATGTGCTGGACTGTAACCTGTATCTTCTGTAGATTGTACACTGGTAATAGAAGATACGCTGGATGTAGACGAAGATCTGTTTCTCATTCGGTAGCAGGCACCAGCGCATACTACACGAATCCTAGCTCCATTTGGAGGAACATTGGGAACCGGAATTTCAAAATTAAAGACACAATCTTTGATTACTGGTCCGGGTGATTCGATAGAAACTTGACGGCAAAGTTTGTTCATGTTGTCTCTCTTCTCTATAACAATAAAATATAATATTAAGAACAGTTACACGGATTTAAAAATATATAAATGCGTTTACAGTATGCTTAAGATTACGACCAAACTAATAGATATTTATACACAAACATAAATGGTTAAGTACACACTGATTTAAAAATCTAAACAATGTACTTCAAATGTTTGTAAACTGATATATATTTATCAGCTGTTTTTTTAAGTAGAAAAATGTTATCGAGTCCTTGATTTTAAAAACATATCAATCAACAAAGCATGTATTGGGCACTACACCAATATCTATATCCATTTATTTTTCATAGTATAAATAATTCCTAATTAAACTGAACAATCTGATTGTTGATTAGATTAGCAAAGTCCGTGTAACCACAAACAAGAAAAATCCTTCAAGATTATTATCGTCCGGTGTCTCGTGTCAGCTTTTAGAAAATAATATAATTAAACGTTTATTGTGGTCTCTGGAAGAAAATAACCAAATAACTAATGAACAATCTGGATTTCGTCCCTTAAAATCGGCCGACGACAGATATAGAAACGCATATTAATAATGCCTTCTGCATCAACCAAAAATATATTGCAATTTATTTTGGTTTGCACAAAGAATTTGATATGGCTTGATATCACAAGATAATATCTATACTGGAATTATGGGGCTATCAAGAAAATATACTTGCTTTTAATAAAATGTTCTCCTAAATAAAAATTTCAAAGTAAAAGTAAACGGTCTTCTGTCTAATGTGAGATATCAAAAAATGGCAGACCTCATCGATAAAATTAGCCTGCCGCGATTCTTACTATTACCATTGTCAGTTTAACACAGTCTGCTGCCCGGGTGCTGATACGGATACCACGCCCAGGCTCAAAAATACTTCTTAACTTTATTTCAATTCAACAAAACATATTTTGAATACAAGTTTATTAAAATAAGGAAAACAATTTCAACTTTTTTGGGTTTCAAACTTAAACGAATACTAACAATATTTGCTTTTACTGAAGCGAAGTTTTCGATATCATTTATATTTAATTCATTTAGCAGGTCCTCGTTAATGGATAAAACTCTTAAGTAGTTTAAATTTTCTTGGGAAATTGCATTTTTTAAGTAGGTCTTTACCCTTTTTAGTATCGAAAGAGAGCGTTAGCCACTTGCATTTGCGACCATTATGGAGAAAAAATACGCAGGCAAATATTAACTTTTGGAAATAAAGATATTAATTTATTTTCGTATAAAACCTGTACCAATTCTTAAGGAATGTCTATTTGTAATTGGGGAAGAGCCGTTAACAAATGCTTTAAATGAACACATTCTTTGGGAAAATACCCGTCTAAATCCTCCTTGTAATTTTGTTGTAATTCGGTTGCTGATATGAAAATATCTTCATCTTCCGTAGTTTTTAGTTTAATCAAAAATCAGATCGGCGATTATCTCCGACTTAAGATTGTCTATTATAAAAACAACATTGTTTTCCCATTTTTTCTTTTTGGCTTGAACTTTCCTCCGAATTCTTTTCTCCTAATTGCAATTCTTTTTTTTGATAATTCTCTTTTCAGCATAATTTTCGTTCCCTGTTAACAACATTCCTAAGGCTTCGTAGTGATCAAATCAATCACGTAAACAATCAAAGTAATCTGCTAAAGATGATAACAGATGAGATACAGACAGACATATATAGAAGAATGCCAACTAATTTCGAATATCGTGGAACTGGATGCTGAATTTTGTTTGTATATTATTTTGCCGAGCGTACAAGTTTGTTTGCTCCACTCGATGACCAACCATTGTGTCGTTAAGAAAATAAAGAAAACATTGGTATGGAGTGGCTACTTTCTTAATTTTTTCTGGAAACTGCTTTTGGTCTCGAAATACCACCTCCTTTATATGAAGTTGAAGGTGTTAACTGTCCCAAATAATAGATTTAAATTCGCTAGAATAATTTTTCATGGCAACAACATCACCTGCTGCACCACGAACTGCTACTACTGGACCACCATCATCTTCCGTTAATTCTGGCGTTCGAGGACGTTTCTGCCGCCGAAAACTAAACTCAAATCAGATAAAAAATGTGTAATAGAGGTATTTAGCTACACACCTATAATTTGTTCTGCTTCACTTAGCGTTCCACAAACAAGTACTTATTTGACTAAAAATGTGTATTCACCACAAATAATTTTTTCGCCCAATACTACTAATTGTTCCCATATAACAAACTGCCTCGACTGCTCTGTGACAAATATGAAACTACGGACATCGCTATCATATAAAACAAGCCATCCACGAAACAGTTTTAAGTAGGTGTGCAACCAGAATTTCGCTCGTTCATATTAATATGACTTTGATCAAAATCCGCCTCAAGGCGCTTTTATGCATTAGAGGGTTAAGTTTCTCGTAGTGAATATCGCATCAGTACCCAGGTTAGGATTACAGGATTGTATAAAGTTTAATTTAGTTAAACATATTAAAGTAGATGCCATAACTCATACTCATAAGTGAAAATAGTTACATGAAAGAAAAATATATCTAATATAGATGGATATATAGATCTTTATTTAAATAGAAACCCTAAGATACATACAGTATAAAGAAAGTACACTATAAATTTTTAATATATTGTTTAAGTAACAAGAAATTATTGAGACTAGTACATTTTTTTACAGATGTTATACACGATAAACCTCGGGTATTAAAAATGAATACTTTTGTTGAAAGAAATGAATTCTTGAAAATATTCAGGTGATAAGCCATTTACTATTTTGAAGACCAAAATCATGGTGAAATAAAACAGTCTATTTTCAACAGAGAAACAATTTAGAGTATTTAACATCGTCCTACTTGGGGTACGGCGATTTTTTTAAGAATTATTCTCGTTCCACGGTTCTGTAATATTTGTAGCATGTTAAGTTTGTTAAGGTTAAATAAATATAAAATTGATGAGCAATAGTCAAAATGAGGTTGAATAATTGTGTTATATACTGCTATTTTTGTTTCCATTGATATATTTTGAGATATTCTACTCAGAAAGTAAAGTTTTTTTGATATTTTTTTATGAACGTACTCGAAGTGACTCTTAAAATTCAGAATATTATCAAGCTGGAATCCCAAATATTTAACTGTTGTGACAATTTCAATTTTTTCATTATTAATATTTAAACTTATGATTTCAGAATCAAGCAAGTTATATTTATGTTTCTTAGTGAAAATCACTGCCTAGTTTTTTCACATTCAACTTCAGTTTATTCGTTTTTAAATATATATTAACCATACCTAAAATAGTGTTTCTTTTTTGAATAGCTAAATCAAAATTTTCATCACTACAACAGATTAGAGTATCATCGGCAAAAAGATTAATAAATTCACAAATTCTAAAAACATCGCTATCGTTAATGTACAGAATAAATAAAAGGGGGGCCTAATACACTACCTTGAGGAATCCCTGTATTACTATCCATTTCAGATGACAATTGGTCTTTAAATCGAACTTTCTGTGTTGCGATCTTGTAAATAATTTTCTAACCACGCAATTACTGTACCTCCTATACCATATTGTTTAAGTTTAGAAATCATTATTGTTCTGTCACTGGTTTCAAAAGCTCTATTTAAATCAAGAAATACACCAACTACGTACTTATTTTTATCTAAATTACTCTTTATGTGACATAATGTAACTTGTAACGCTGATGCACAAGATAATTGTTTTCGAAAACCTGATTGATTATTAATTAAAATTTCTTTTCTTTTTAGTTACATGTTCTAATAATTGTTCATAAACAGCAATTTCTAATATTTTCTCTATAGGAGGTAAAGTATTGATTGGTCGGAATTCTTCAGCTTTGACAGTGTTGGGTATTTTTTGAATAGGGGTGATAGTACTTATTTTTAATACATCAGAAATTCTACCCGTAGTAAGAGATGTATTAATTAAATTTAACATAACGTGCCCAATGGTTTCAAAAAGTTCCTTTACCATTCTGCAATTTAACGTTTCATGTAGTGAGAATTTATTATCTAAATTGCCAACAATTTTTCGCAAATCCTGCATAGAAAGCGTTTCAAATTTTTCAAAATTTAAATATAGATTACTATTTACATTACACCATGTTTCAGAACTATCAATACTTTGAATAATACTTTCAATGCTTTCAACAAAATACTCATTAAAACTGCTAGCTATTTCTAGTCCGTTTGTTAACCGTTTTAGGCCAGTAGTAGTTTCAAAGATTACAGTGTTTGGCATTTCTCGACTATTATTATTGATTAATTTTTTTAAAATTTTCCACATTTTTTTTTGGATTGTTTCTATACCTGTCTATATTGTTAAAATAGAACCGCTCTTCTTTTAGCTTTAACATATTTACTACCTCATTTCTTTGTCTCTTAAAAACCTGCCATCTATGTTGTTTTTCAATGACATAAACAAACCAAGGTGGTGTGTGAAGGGGTAGTGAAGCGCAATATATGATGCCGTATCCTGTTGGCGTCACTTAGCCTCTCCTACTCAATTCCTATCTTCACCTCCAAGCTGGTACACACCGGTAACCTGAGCAACCCCACTGGAGATTGGGTAACCAACCCCCAATGGAAGGTGGGGTCAGGGCTGACGAAGAAGAGAGTCTTGGTCCTCCGACGAATAGGGGGTTGGGCTGAAGGTTAACTACCTTCTCCTAGAAAAACCATGAGTTATGAACGTTCAAGGAAGAAAAGCCGGACTGATTAAACGACGACGACTGTGCGAGAAAAAGGAACACGATTTGTGGGTTGCGACATGGAATGTTCGAACATTGTACAGATTAGGGGCTCTCCAAAATCTCTTAAACGAACTAAGTAGATACAAAATTGACATAACTGCCATACAAGAAATGAGGTGGATTGGAAAAAATATTATGGAAAAAAAGAGCCATACCATTTTCTACAGCTGCGCTCCTAAAGATCACATTTTGGGCACTGAATTCATAGTTAACAAGAGAGTAAGACATATAATAAAAGACTTCAGAGCCATCAGTCCCAGAATGTGTATTTTAAGAATTAAAGGACGTTTCTTCAACCACAGCCTAATTAATGCGCATGCCCCCACAGAAGAAAAAGAAGAGGAAGTCAAAGAAGAGTATTATGATGAATTAGAGTCCGCATACCAGTCATGCCCAAAAAGTGATATAAAAATAATTTATGGAGACTTAAACGCAAAAGTTGGAAGAGAGCAGCAATTCCAACCCACAATAGGTAAGCACAGTCTCCATGAGCAATCAAATGACAATGGCAATAGATTGGTAAACCTAGCAAGATCACTTGCCATGCAAGTGGTGATTGCCAGCACATACTTCGCTCGAAAAGATATACACAAAGGCACCTGGAAATCACCAGACGGACTTACAGTGAATATGATAGATCATGTTATTGTAGACTCAAGACACCAATCGAATATAATAAACGTCCGTACCAGAAGAGGGGCAAATGCGGATTCTGATCACTACCTGGTCGAAAGTAGGATAAGGGCTAGAATTTCAAACATCAAAAAGGAAAGAGGCTCTAAACATGAACGATACAATATAGAAGGACTCAAAGAAACAAACAAAAATAGAGAGTACAAAGAAAATATAAGCATCAAACTAGAAAACAGACTAAAACATGAAAACCTAAATGAGGAGTGGGAAGAGTGCAGAGAAATCATAAAAGAAACAGCTAAAGAGGTGTTGGGCATGGAAGGTAAAGAAAGAAGAACAAGAACGAATCACTGGTTTGACGAAGAATGTCAAACTATAACAGAAAGAAAAAACAGAGCATATCTACAGATGCAACAGAGGCACAGAACCCGACAAGCAGAGGAAGAATATAAACAACTACGTAAAGAAGAAAAGAAAATTCACCGAAGAAAGAAGAGAGAATATATCAACAAAGAACTTCAAGAACTACAAGAACTAAGTAAACCAACAGAGACAAGAAAATTTTACCAGAAACTCAACAAAAGCAGAAAAGAGTTCAAACCGAGAACAACGATGTGTAAAGATAAGGAGGGTAATATATTGACAGAACAGCAAGAGATACTTAGAAGATGGACAGAACATTTTAAGGAAAAGCTTGGGGTGAATAGGACGGAGATGAACCCTGATATACCGTTAGACCAAGCAGACAACAGAGAAAAGAGTCCACCAACAATAGCAGAGATTAGAACAGCAGTGGACAAATTAAAGAACAATAAATCACCGGGATCGGATCAAATATCATCGGAGCTACTGAAAGAAGGAGGAGACGCATTACTTAAAGCCATACATGAGCTGATAAGAAAGATATGGTTGAATAAACAGCTACCAAAGGAGTGGAATAGCGGCATTATTGTACCACTACATAAAAAAGGAAACCAGTTAGAATGTGAAAACTACCGTGGAATCACGCTGTTGAATGCGGCATACAAAATAATGTCCAACGTAATGTATGAAAGACTTAGACCATACGCTGAAAAAATAGTTGGCAAATACCAATGTGGCTTCTTTAGACAGAAGTCAACAATAGACCAGATATTTGTTCTGCGACAGATCCTTGAAAAAACAAGTGAATATAACATCGACACACATCATCTCTTCATAGACTTCGAAAGCGCATATGACAATATAAACCGAGAATTCCTAACAAAAGCAATGAAAGAATTTAATATACCAACACAGCTAATAGAATTGATAAAAGAAACACTAAAAGTAGAAAGTAAAATCCGGATACAAAACGAATTAACGGAAACAATAGATGTGAAGAAGGGACTACGCCAGGGAGACGCTCTATCATGCATATTATTCAACATCATACTTGAAAAAATAATAAGAGACACAACAGTTAATACCCGAGGAACAATAATTAATAAAAGCGTGCAAGTACTAGCATTTGCAGATGATGTTGACATAATCGCAAGATCAAGAAGAGAAATGATAGAGGCATTCACTCAAATAGAACGAGCTGCAAAAAATAGTGGTCTTAAAATCAATCAGACAAAAACAAAATATATGCCTGCAAATAAAAACGCACAAATAAGGCAGCTGCCAAATTTAACAATAGGAGAATACAACATTGAGGCGGTAAAAAACTTTACATACTTAGGATCCCTAGTTACGTCTGATAACAACGTTGCAGAGGAAGTGAAGAGGAGAATATTTATTGCCAATAAATGTTACCATGGCTTAATTAGGCAACTAAGATCAGATAACGTCTCCAGAAAAACAAAATGCCAAATATACAAAACCTTAATAAGACCGGTACTCACATACGGTTCAGAAACCTGGACACTCTCTAAAAGGGAGGAAACGTTATTAGCCACCTTTGAAAGAAAAATCTTGCGACACATATATAAGGGCACAAAAGAAAACGGGATTTGGCGGAGAAGGTATAACTTTGAACTATACAACATATACCAGGATCCGGATATCATAACATTCATTAAAATAGGAAGGCTACGTTGGATTGGACATGTGGAAAGAATGGAAGAAGGCGAAATACCAAACAAAATATTCAAACAAGTGCCACTAGGAAAAAGAACAAGAGGAAGACCGAAGCTGAGATACGTAGAACATATAGAAAATGATATAACAACATTAAAAATTAAAAACTGGAAAAAAAAGCACGAAACAGGTCAGATTGGAGAAGAATCCTTGAACAGGCCAAGACCCAAAAAGGGTTGTCGAGCCAGTGATGATGAAACAAACCAAGGTAATTTTGATTCAAACTGGCATTTTACAATTGGTATTATGGCATTGATTACATTTTCATAATTTTGTAAAATTTCCTGGTAAATGATATTATCATCAATTTAGGAATAAGCTTTATCCCATTCTGACAATCCTCACAATAAAATTTAAACAATCTCTTATCTTTGAGGTCCATAACTTGTAGTTCTCTGGCATTCAATCTAGAACATTCCCTATGTGTCGACCTGGTGCAGCTATTACAGTTTATGGTAGCATCTCCAATTGTATTTTTACAAATATCACACTCCATTTTAAACTTAATCGTAAGCATAGTACCTGTACTATCGACGTTTAAATCTGTAATATCCGTGAGAAACTTTAAAAAGGGTGTTTAACCTTTGACAGTTATTTGACAGATTTTATTAGTAAATTAAATTATTAAATATATAGTTAGTATCCGTCGGCAAAAAAGTTTATGATACTCTCTCCAAACTTTTAGTATCGCTTCATTACGCCGAGTCTGACACGGTTTCCCTCTGCGACTTTTTTGGTTCTGGTGCGTTTTTCTTCTAATTGTCTCAAAACATTTCACCCGTTAGACAATATGAAAAGTTGTTTTTGCTGCTTTTAGTCAAAGTATCCTGAACAAATTAGCGGGTTATCTATGAATTTAATTATAGTTTCTCCTACATGTTTGAATCGTCAGACGCGTTGAATGACCTATATTTATCAAACAATTTTATTTTCGTTTTTTTTTTCTTATAATTTTTAAGCTATTTAATTAAAAGAATATTTTGCCTTCACATTTTACTGTCTGACGAGTTAAATGTGTCGGGAAAATGAGAGGAAACACGCCTCAGAACCAAAAAAGGGAACTCGCAGAGAGAAACCGTGTCAGACTCGGCCTAATGAAGTGATGCCCAAAGTTTGGCGAGAGTGTTTATCATAACCTTTTTTGCCGACGGGCACTCTAATTTTCTTATTGTGCCGTCTTCTAGCGAAAAAACTAAATAAAGCAGACCCGACCAACTCAGGTTCTACCAATTAAGAACCCATTAAATGTCATTAAACAAAAACACAAGTCTACCTCATTCATACATAAGTGATAAACAAAAAGAAAGTAAAAACAATCTAAAAACAGGACACTCATCTTGGAATACACAATCGAAAAAAGAAAACAAGTACAAACCGATTATTGGAAGCAACGAATCGTCTACTGTAAACACCACTCCTAGACAAGGTCATGTACATGTGTCCCGCAATGGTGTTGATATGAAAGCCGATGATCTTCTAAAATTTTTGGGTGAGACGGTACCCGATATTACATTTAACTGCGTTGAACGGCATAGAACTGACAAATACTCCACATATAAGGTATCTTTCCATGATACTAGGACAAAACAAGATAAGTCAACGCGCATGTTCTCGTGACGTAAGCCCGAGACAACTTTAATGACAGAAAGTTAAACTTGTAACAGCAGAGCAAATGTTTCTATGGATAATAATAAATGTTTCTATTTATACTAATGCCCATTTTAATAGAACTTGAAGTAATACTTTATTTGTTGATTGGTCTTTAAAAAAAGTTACTTTGGATGTATGTATTATAGTATGTAGTGAACATATATTTCGCAGTTATAATGGTGACACATTAAAAATAACAAAAAATTAATTAAAAACTTAATAGAAGCTGCAAAATATGTAAATGTTAGCGAAGATGTAATATTACTTTTTTTTAGATGTAAAATGTATTTCAAAATAGGAATTCTAAATCAAAATATTAAAGATAATTACAATACCGCAAAAGAAAAATCACAAAGATTGTAAAATAAATGTCAAAATGATATACATAAAGTCTCAATTATGACCCGCTTTTCCTTTATGGTCAAATTCTTTACATTTTGCCGGCCTTCTATATTTAATTTTATGTTTTGTAGCAATATTTATTTTGTTTGTAATACACACAATCAAATCGTAGATTCATATATTTCTTTAATTAATTTTACAAATTACTTATTAATTTTCAAAACACGTTTTTACAGAAAGTAACTAGTTTTGACTTCATAGTGCAAGATATGGCATCGAGGTATACTTACCGTTAACAGTTTAAGTTTTGAAGTTGTTCATTACAGTAATGGAACAACGTTGCGATATGATGCATCGTTAAAATATGATACATACAAGTCCCCTGGCTTTGTCTCGCTATGACGACATGCGCAAAGTCAATTAGAATTAGAACAGCAAGTGAGCATATCTTGTTGTTACAGTATCATGGTATCTTTCTATATAATATTTTGACGGGGGCAGAAACCTAGAAGCTTCTACAAACTTTTATTAAAATAAACTAATTCAAAAAGGTACGGTAAGCATGTTTCATGTTAATTTGCAGTGTATTTCAAATAAAATCGATACTGCTTTTCTTGCGGATG
Source organism: Diabrotica balteata (assembly GCA_918026665.1). Taxonomy (NCBI): domain Eukaryota; kingdom Metazoa; phylum Arthropoda; class Insecta; order Coleoptera; family Chrysomelidae; genus Diabrotica; species Diabrotica balteata. Next base: position 89,786,137 of record OU898285.1, on the reverse strand, counting down.
CAAAATTATTATTTAGTTTTAGTAGATTACTTATCTAAATGAATAGGACTGTAAAACAATTTTTCAGTGGATGGCATTCCTAAGTTTATAGTTGGTGACAACTTTTACTCACATCGATACTTGCGATAATGGGTTCATTTTTAACTATTTTGTATGCAGTTGAAAGTGGAATTTCTGTTAAATCAAAAGTTGCTTGTGCCAACAGTTTTTCATCAAAACTGAATTTCTTATCTAGATTATTGTATACATTGAAACATACTTGGTGTGTTTGCAATTTTGCTTGTGTTTGTGTTTACAATTTTTGCAAATGTGTTATTTAGTTATGGCTTCGTCCAGCAATCAATTTTTTATGGCTAATGTAAAACAATTTAATGGAGTCGGTTTTGATTCGTAGGAATTTCGATTGGAACGACATGGTGTTCTTGATGCCATTTCTCAAGAGAAACCTGCTAGGACTGATGATACGCACAAAGACTTTGTTAAAAGTGATTCGACTGCAAAGGAGATTATTGTTCAGTTAGTTGGGGATAATGCTTTGGAAATAATTAAAACCCAAGATACTTCGATGGGAATGATGGAAGCTCTTAAAGCTGTTTACGAAAATACAGGACTTCAATCTCGAGTACAAATACAGAAAAAGTTGCAAAATCTACTACTTAAAGCAGGCGATAACTTGGGTCAGTTTTTAGTGGATTTTGTACTGTACTTCCTGTACCCAGGAATCCAGACCAGAATAGATTAGCAGAAAAATACAATCATACTATTTTAGATAAATCTAGATGTTTCATTTTGGACAGTGGTCTTGACAAGACATTTTGAGGAGAAGCTGTATTGGCTGCTGTGTACTTAACAAATCAAACTCCCTACAAGTACATTGCCTAATGACTGTACACCAGTTGAAGTTTGGTATGATTACAAACCTAATATGAGTAAAGTTAAATTATTTGGATGTAATGCTTATGCACACTGAAGAAGATCGATCTGGGAAGTTTGCTGAGAGATCAAGAAAATCTATTTTTATTGGCTATTGTGACAATGGATACAGCCTCTGGGACCCTCTAAAACGAGCAGTGTTTACATCTCGTTTAGTTAGATTTGATGAAACTTGTGAAAGTCAAATCTCCAGTTCATGTGATGAGACATAGAGGTGTGGATGAGCAATTATTACTGAACCCGTTAAAATTGAACCTGAAGTAATATAACCTGATAGTAATCAAGAACACGAGATACGTAGAAGTTCAAGAGATAGACGTATGCCTTCGTATGTTCATGACTATTAAGATAGTATGATGATGGCTTTATCTGCTGGCTGTCTACCTTCTGAATTACCTAAAAACTATAGTGAAACTGTTTTGATGGGGAATGGATGAAAGAAGGCCATAGATAAAGAACTTTTGGCGTTAGAAAGCAACGATACCTGGACTTTGGTAGAAGCTAAGGCTGATGATGTAATCATTGATTCACGATGGGTTTTTGTTGAGAAAAATGTTCATGGTCAGTTGGTGAAAAGAGCTCGATTAGTGGCCAGAGGCTATCGGCAGCCAGCATTGGACAACGAAGACGTGTATGCACCAGTAGCTAGATTAACCATCGTGAGGGTACTGTTAGCCATTGCTGTCTATCGTGATATGGATATTCATCAACTTAAGTGAATAGCGCTTTTTTTAAAAGTTCAGTGTCTAGAGATGTGTTTTAAAGCCACCGCATGGTCTTAGTTAAACCTGGTGTAGTATGTAAGTTGGCAAAAGCTTTATATGGTTTACGAGAAAGCCCTAAATGTTGGAATACAACTACATATTAATAAGCATTTATGTAATTTAGGATTTAAAAGATCTAAGGTGGATCCTTGCTTGTATTTCAATGGAAAAACTTACGTTTTGATATGGGTAGATGATATTTTTGTTATTTCAATTTCTGAAGATGATGTCAAATTTTTAAAATCAAATTTATAGAAAATTTTAGAATTGATTTATCAAATGAAACAAAAATTGTCTTTTTAGGATTGGAGATTGAAAGGAAAGATAGACTAGTTATTAGTCAGAAAAATTTAGTTACAAAAATTGTTAATCGTTTTAACATGGTAAATTGCAAGATTAGTAAAATTCCAATGGAACCTAAATTGAATTTAGAAAAAGAAGCTCAAACTGATTTTAAAGTCCCTTATAAGCAGGTACTTGGAAGCTTAATGTATTTGATGCTTGGCACTAGGCCAGATTTGTGTTTTACAGTTTCATTTTTTTGGAAGATTTCAAAATAATTTTAATAGTAATCATTGGAAGCATCTTAAAAATGTAATTCGTTATTTGAGCTATACTAATGAGTTGGGATTAATATACAATAAATTTAGTAAAAATGATCAAGTTTCCGTTCATGCATATGCTTAATTGTTGCTATAATTAAGTCCTCGTAGACACGTCGTCTCAGGACCAGCAACTTCATGTGGAGTCATACGTCGCCATGATACCAAATCCAGTGGTCAGTTTAACATCCTAATATTTAATACCATATAATGTAAACTAAATTTAAACAGATAATTTTTAACGGGTTTTTACCCCTATAATGTATGGTCCTAAAGAAAAATTTCACCTGGTCTGATTTAGAAGCAAAATGCATTTAACAAAGAAGGCCATGGAATTGAAATCTCATCAGTTATTGACATTTAATAAACAAAGCAGAATATTTTGGTTTGTGCTGTGCAAAATGTCTTATAAAATTGATATTCGTCGAGGTGTTTATAATATGGTTGGGTGAATGTCGAAACGAGGTTCGGATTTTGAACCATATAAGAGAGGCAAGACTGATTGAAGCAGCTAAGAACAAAATATTTTTCATCGTCCATCACGATCAACTTATTGACGAAATGCACTCGCCTTAACGCTCGGCAACATCTCGGAATTCTCTCTAGTTGATCCTCTTTGTATTTTGGAGCTTTCCTTCTTTTCCGGTAGATAATATTGTTACTCGATAGGGTCGTGTATACTGTAGTCTTTCCAACATGAAATCTTCTGGCCAGTTTTCGCTGTGAGACCCCAATTTTGTTTTTAGCTGCTTCAATCAGTCTTGCCTCTCTTATATGGTTCAAAATCCGCGGTCGGCCACTTTTACGCAAGTTAACACATGGTATCCCTTCTTCACATTCTCTGATTGTGCGATAAATTGTCGATTTGCTTATGTTTTGATCTCGATAAATATTAACAATATCTCGTTTCGACATTCACCCAACCATATTATAAACACCTCGACGAATATCAATTTTATAAGACATTTTGTACAGCACAAACCAAAATATTCTGCTTTGTTTATTAAATGTCAATAACTGATGACATTTCAATTCCATGGCCTTCTTTGTTAAATGCATTTTGCTTCTCAACCAGACCAGGTGAAATTTTTCCCAAAACTTTAATACCGTACGATATTTAGTGGCTCAATACATGTACACCTAGACAATGATGATGGAATATGTATTCCGAAAACGTTTTGTGATATAGCCCGATTGAGTTTTTTAAATTATATACCTTTTATAAAGGATTGTGATACGTGGTATACAGCCAACCACAGGAACTTAGATTCCTTGTGGATTTTAATATCTGTTATAATTAAGTATTTAATAATCCTTCAAAGCAGATACAGCTTTATACATGATATTAATACAGTTCTTTAAGATGAAAGTTGTATCATTAAAAAAAGATCGCGAGCTATCTCATGATAAAAATTGTTTAAAAATGTGTATATTGTATCAGCAAAAAAATGTCTTGGAAATTACAGACACTTTTTTGTCACATCAGTAACGATTAATGATTACCAAGGGCATTCTGTTGAGTGAGCAAAAAAGGATATATGCTAACGAAAAATCTCCTGAATTATATACAATTTCTTCTCCTGATTTTTGGATTGTGGTAACTTAACCCTCGGGCGGATACGCTTATGGTCTATATGTATCTTAATATAAAGTTCTAAATAATCATAAATTTTATATAATAAATTAAGTCTTTTATTTAAAAAAAAATACAAACATAAAATATTATTCTACAGCATAATAATATAATAAATCTTATTCCAAAAAAAGTAATGTTTTTTCCTAATCTTCCTCTTCTTCCGTTTGAGTAAGCATATAACTTTGGCAGGTGGCAGTCCTGGTGCTACGTCCCTTGCAAACAAAATGTGTGCATAGATTGAAAGTTACTGTGGTTCTATTGTTTTTTCTGCAGCTGCAAATATAACAATGCCCATTAGGATTTTTAGTAGCGGGATTAGTCTCATGCACTGGACGATATTTTGTAAGAAAAACTGTTACATATTTTGGAAGCGTAGGTATTTTAGCTAGGTCTTTAAGATGGTCTTCAAATAACTCAATGAGCTAAATGATTTAGAAAAAACGCCTTGTAGGAGGATCAGCTAAAGGCTTGCTATTATTGTAAACAATTTCAAAATTAATTCCGGCAATATTAAGCATTCTAAAAAAAAATAGTAAGAGGATATCTTCTAGCGATTCTTTGTGTTGTGCGGATGCACATTTCTGGTCCAAAGTATCAACACCCGATTTTGTTTTATTGTAGTCAAAAATGATATCTGTTTTTTTTGTGGTATCATCAATTTCACCTACAATACGCATGTTTGATAATAGAATTATAGCCTTATGCTTATGACTCCGATATGAGGTTAGAGTCATATTGTCTTAAAATCCGAATAAGGTCGTTTCTACTTGGCGTGAATTTGGTAAAAATCGGATGGTATTTCTCTTTTGTTTTTTTTAAGGTACCAATTAATGTTAATCTTATTTGAAGGAGATGTTCAGCTAATAGATAGCTTGTATAATAGTTGTCCACTGTTATATTTCTATGAGAGTTTTTGATAGGATCTACCAATCTCTGTACAATATCAATGATTTATGAGATGTCTTGTAAGAGCCATCAAACTGTTAAACAAAGCCGCGTCGACCTCAAAACTTGTAATATTTAATCTATAGTAACAAATTCTTCTAAACTATAATTATCTTTGCAATTCGTGACAAAACGCATGTAAATAAATCTGATAGCAGCTAATTTGCATGTATTTTCACGATTTTTCTTGTCACAATACTATAAAGGCGAAGACTACAAAGAAGAAAGAGAAATCTCTTATAACCGAAAAGTGCTTTTAGTATTAACATTCAAGTACCATCTTTAGACCATAATTCCAAAACATTTACACAATTTACTTTTTAGACTGCAATTAAGAAAAGAGCTCCAAGTAAAGCCTGAATTTCACAAAGGGACGTTAATTTATTAACATTAATCTCTTTGACTTTGATATGGAAATTTAGCTTTAATATTTTTAATAAACATATTATTGGTACTATATGGTCAATCACATCGGTGGTTATAAATGTAGGAACTCAAGACATTTTTTGCTGATCCTTTGGATCCAGGAAGAAATTTTATTTTTTGATTTGATTTTACCTGATGCTGCTGGAGTACTCTTCCTCGTCATCGTTGGCAATGTAGAATGAATAATCAGACTCCAGCATTTCCATACAATTTGGATTTTGATAATATTTGTCTCCGGAGTCGCTGTTGTGGTCTTCTAGATTAATTTCTTCAACCTCACCTTCATCTTAATTGCTAAAGCCCACTTTATACTTGATATCTGATAAATTACATTTATCAGCCAACTCTTGCAACTGTGTGGCCGTCAAATATTTTTTAGAATTTTTATACCTAAAATGAAAAAACGTTACTATATAACAAACTAACAATTTCTTAGAACTAATCCTTAACTACAACTATCTCTAAAATCTTAGACTAACTCTTATTACAATAAAAATTTTTACTAAATAAAAAGTAATAAAACCAGATAAAATTCACAGCTAATTTTACTTACACCGTAGGACACCTCACAGCCGTCAATTCAACACCTCTTACTTCAGTGTTCCACTGACAACTAAATAAATCATAAATCGATACAATATGGGCTTCCTACGTTGCGTTATGTAATCATTTGAGAATAGCAGGACGAACAAGTGAATGTGACTAATAATACTTTACGGAATCTTCAAATTAGTAAAAAAGCGGTACACAGGACCGATAGTGCGCCCGCCGGAGGGTTAAATGTAATACATATTTATCTATCATTGAAAAATGAAGAACACATCAGTGTAATTACAATTTTTTTTTTTAATATTTCGAAAATTTAGTATAAGGCAAAAAAATAATCAGTAGCTTCGAATATAATAAAAAAAAAACAACACAAAGTAATGAAAATGGATCAGTGTCATTATCAAGAGTGCAAAGAAAGTCTTTAAAAAATTTTTATTGGCTTAAATGTTACAGAAATCTAATCAAGTACATCTGAAAATTCTGACAATGTAGCAAGAGTAAGTATTACTTACAGGTTATCAACCAGAACAACTTTGGGTTTTGCCAAATCGTTTGGAGTAGCTGCAAATAAAAGAAAAATATTTTAACACAATTTAAGAAATAAATTACAGTCAATGAACCATCATCATTATCATTTTGGCTTTACAACCCTGTGTGGGTCCATATTTCTCATATGTATCTTGGTCTATGTTATCTAGGAATCTTGTTCTGGGTCTTCCTCTTCGTCTTTGACCAATAGGTCTATCCAGGAGCGTTTTTCTAGCTGGGTCGGTTTGCTCCATCCGCATTATATGGCCTACCCACCTCAGACGTCCTATCTTAATGTGTTTTATGATATCTGGTTCCTGGTATATTCTATAGAGTTCGAAGTTGTATCGTCTTCTCGACACCATTTTCATTTACCGCTCCATAGACTCGCCTTAGTATTTTTCTCTCGAAACATCCTAACATGTTTTCATTGCTTTTGGTTAAAGTCCAGGTTTCTGAACCATATGTTAGGACTGGGCGTATTATTGTTTTGTAGAGTTTTACTTTTGTATTTCTTGATATAACTGTAGATTTAAAAAGGATATTAAGCCCAAAATAGCATCTATTAGCCGTGCAAATTCTGCGGTTTATCTCTGCGGTAGTGTCATTTTCAGTATTGACGAGCGTTCCCAGGTATACAAATTCGTTAACTACTTCGATGACGTCGTTTTTATAACAAGTGGCCGTAGTATTTGTGGTTGCGTACCTATTTTCATGTATTTTGTTTTATTGGTGTTTATTATTAAACCCATTTTTGTAGCCGCTTCCTTTAGTGCTACGTACGCCTCTCGTGCTGCGTTTTCCTTTCTCCCAACAATATTGATATCATCAGCATATGCTAGGATTTGCACAGATTTGTTATATATTGTACCGGGAATTGTGATTTGTGATGTACTTATTACTTTTTCCACAGCTAGATTGAATAGTATACAGGAGAGTGGGTCTCCCTGACGTAGCCCGTTATTTGTTTTAAAAGGTTCAGAGAGTTCCCCTGGATTCGTACTCTGCATTCAACTTTTTCAAGGGTTAGTTTGGTTAGACTTACCAACTGATTTGGTACTCCTAGGTCTATCATTGCTCTAAACAATTCTCTTCTATTTACAGAGTCGTAGGCTGCCTTGTAGTCTATAAATATGTGGTGCCTGTCGACACCATATTCCAGTGTTTTCTCTAGAATTTGTCTCAGGGTAGAAATATGATGTATTGTTGATTTACCACCTCTTAAACCAGCCTGGTATGTCCTATTATTCGCTCTGCATATACGATGGCATAGTATATTGGAGAATATTTTATAAGCTGCATTTAGGAGCGTAACTCCTCGATGGTTAGAGCATTCAAAGACATCTCCTTTTTTGTGTATGGTGCAAAGTATTCCAATATTCCAATCACTGGGAAGGGACTTCTTCATCCATATTTTCTTTTATAAGCTGCTGTAGCGCTATTATGATATTGTGGCCACCTTCTTTATACAATTCCGCTGGAAGATTATCTATTCCGGGTGATTTGTTTCTGGCTAGTTTGTTTACAGCGTCTTTAACTTCCAGGATCGTTGGTGGATCCTCCTCCCTTTCGTCTGCTCCGCTTACCTCACAGCTTTCGCCTTCCGGGTTTTCTTCTTCTTCCTCTATAATAAGTATCTGGTTAAAATATTCCGTCCATCAGTTTAGTATGTCTGTTCTTGTTGTTAATAGATCGCCATTCAAACTTCTACATTGATTTGTGTTGCCTTGAATTCTTTTCTGTTGATGTTAACTTTCCTATAGAATGTTCTGAATTCTTTCTCTCTGTTGAGGTTTTCTATATATTGAAGTTCCTTTTATAAGTGGTTTCGTTTCTTCATTATTTCGTATTTTCTTTTCTTCTCTTTGTCTGGTAATTCTTTATACTTGTTCTAGTTCGGCGGGTAAGCATTTTTGCATAGGCTTCATTGATGGTCAATGAACCATCAACTTGATCATTTTGATGTGTCAAAATTTAAAAAATTTAAAAATGAGGAATTAGATTTCAAAGAATATTTTGTATTTTGTAAGTGTCCAAAGACTTATTGATGAAGTGAAAGAAATTTAGGTTAGATAGATTTATTTAGATGATGTATATCTAAAATTTGGAGTGAATAGTGGTGGATTTCTAAAAATTACTTTTTCTTTTCAATCTGTCATAATTAGAATGGACTACCTAAGTTTGATGTCACAATGAGTGGGTATTTTAAAAACTGTTCCAAACATTTCTAATTTGTGTGTATTTGTCCCATAAGAAGTTCTAAATATTGGTTTTTTTTTAATTGTTTGAAGAATAAACAACGTCTTTTGGTTATGAACATTCATTCTGTGTGATTGGTATTATTTGTTGTTTGTGAATTTGTGAGGTAATAACATCAAAGTAGTAAGATATTTACTATGAATGTTCATGTTTTAAGGTTATGTTGTTGATTGATTAAAACTTTAATTAATATTACCGTATGTCAAGGTATTTTGTTGGTGTTTTTAATGGGGTTATTTCAAAAATTATTAAATAAATCATTGAATTTATTTATGAACTTAAAACAATATTTAAATTAACGTTTAATTCTTTTTTAAGTGCTAGTGATTGTATCCCCTAAAAGACTAAATATTTTTCGTTTTCTCATAGTTTAAATAGTTAATAGTAGTTTTGTTGTCATTACTGAAAAATTCAGTGATATTGTATATCTTCAACACACGTTTAGTAGCCATTATATATATATATATATATATATATATATATATATATATATATATATATATATATATATATAAAGATCAGATCCCAGATCAAAAAAATAAAATTAAAAACTATTACAACATTCAAAAAACATTTTTTTTTTAACACACATTATGGCAATTTGATATAGAGGTTTCCACAGAATGTTATATTAAAACTTAAACTATGAGAAAACAAATATCTTTAGTCTTTTACAGGATAAAATCACTGGCAAGAAAAAAGGAATAAATTTTAAATATTTTTCAAATTCGTAAATAAATGAGTACAATAATGAAGGACTTAAATTACAGTTGGCGTAAAAACTTTTTTAAGCTAGTATACACATATTAATTAATATTAAAAATAAGTTTTTTTAGTCAAAGAGAAACTGCTCTATGAAAGATTTTGTTCCGAACAGCTTTATCAATTACTAACAGTCTCAAACACTTTAGCTTTAACTAATAATAAAAAATGGATACCCAATGTTTTCAACTCCACTGCTATAAAGCATGTAAGGTGCCTTAAAAACACTGGAATTAAGATGTATCAAAAACTGTACAACTAATCAAAACTAACCTAATTTCAAAAATATTACAAATCTAAAAATTTAACAAGCAACACAGACAAAAATAAAAAGCTTTCACTACAAAAATATGTCCACGAATTCTAAACCTGCACACCACTCTAACAAATCGTGAGTTTACTGCCAAAATCAGATAAGTGCATTTTTTACCATGTTTGAGTTAAGTGCATTTTTGTAATCAAAATCCGCATATAAATGTATTGCGTAAAGCAGATAAGTGTTGATGCATGATGCATTGAGCATGATAATGGAAAAGAGGTGAATTATGTAGGCTTGTTTTGGCAATTGTTCATTTTGGTCAAAACTGTACAACTGAAACAAGTTAAGTGCACATTTAACGAAATGTTCAAATTTCTTTTTCTTTTTCTTCTAGAAAAACTGGTTATATGCCATTTAACTTATTTTTGCTGTTAGAATGACTATATTAATAGACTAAATTAATAGACTTATAGAATGACTATGTGTATAAAACAGATAAGTGCAATTATCTTGTTTTTGCAGTTTATTTTATCGTTACTTTAGCATGCCAAAACCAGATAAGTGTCATTTACCTCTTTTACATGAATTATCTGACGAAAACTTGCACCGCCAAACTAAATTAAATCGACACTTATCTTGTTTCTGCTGCAATTTTATTTCATCGCAGAGGGCTCTGTAAACATCGTAAACATAACCTTAAATATTAGTGTACTTTGTATGCATATCAGTGACTGAAAAGAATTGAAGCCTGGAAAAAGAATGTCACCAAAAAAAGATGATTTGAGAGTAAAGCACCAAAGATTATAGACTAGAAAATGTAGATTAAATTGCAGTCCTACAATTTCAGAAGAAAGAATAGTGGTGTTATGCCAAAGCTTCTGGGCCTTAGATTTTAACTGCTGAAATGACTGCATTCTGAATAATGTAGATAGTCATAGGCCAATAAGAATAAAAAGTAACCCGTCTTTTAAAAAAAAAGGCCGCATATTAATTCAAAAGAATTTCAATTTAGATAATACCAAATTACGAGTCTGCAAAGCTTTTTTTGCAAAACTCTTTGCATTAGCGAAGAAGTAGTTAGAGCATACGTTTTTGAATAAGGGTGAAGGTAAAACATTTACAGGATTCAATTAAAAGAGGTAGAGGACCACCGAAAAATAAAACAAGCATTGATGATATCGAAAGGGTAAAGCAACATATTGAAAGTTTTCCTGTACTGGAGTCCCACTATATGAGAAGTTCTACCAAACGAAAATATCTAGATTGTAAATTGAGTATAAATAAAATGTACTCAATGTATAAACAATTATGTAAACATGATCGTACCTCACCTGAATCTTCAATCGCTTATAGACACATTAAGAAAAGAAACAACACAATATGAAGAACACTTAGCTCGAAAAGAGGATTGCTACACAGCAAAAGCAAGAGACAAAGCTAGAGCTATGAAAAAGGCCAATTTTGTATGTGCTACATTTGACTTTATACTTATAATTTGGCAGTGTATGAGTTGGCACCGCCAAATAATGCGTTTTTTTATAGCTGGAAAGAGCTTCATGGAAAAAGGGGTAGCTTAGAAATTGGCACCTACCTCTTTACCTATATTAATCAGCTTCCCACTAGTGTAAATGCATTATCAGTGTTTTCTTACACTTGCAGTGGACAAAACAGGAACTAAAATGTTAGCACTTTGTTATTCAATTTGGTTCAAAAAAATGTTATTATAGAGCAAAAGTTCCTGGAAAGTGGACACAGCTACATAGAAGTGGACAGTATGCACAGCAGTGCCATTGAATGAGCCCAGAAGTTTTTTTCTTTGTATACAATGCATAATTGGCTAAAAATATTTTGCATGGCCAGAACAACATCATCAAAAAAAAAACTGTTTGTTGTACAGGAACTCAAACATAAAGATTTTCTTGACTTAGAAGGCCTTCTAAGCTTATTAAAAATAAAACGAGAGAAATGAAAAACGAAAAGGTAAACTGGTTAAAAGTTAAGTGTTTTGATACCAAAAGGTTAAACCATGAATCCTTGAGTATAGGTATGACATACCTCAGAATACAAAGAGATAAATGTTTTTGGGAGAAGTCGAAAAATACCTAATTTGAAAGAAATAACTGTAAAGGATGCGTATACAAAGATGCAACCTATAAGTTAAAAAAAAACAAGAATTATTGAAGTTGTGTGAATTGGGTATGATTCCAGATGAATTTCACTCATATTATTATAATTTACCATCCTCCAACAAAAAGACAATATTCCTGAACCAGCACTTAAAGATAGTGATCCCGAAGTTGACATTTAAGTTAGAGATACTTTAAGACAAGTTTCAAATTATGCCAATCAGTTCAGGCAAAATAGGTTAAGTACAGTTTTTTTTGCATTTTTTTAAATTTTTTAACATTTCCTAATTTTGTTTCTGATTTTTGGTGTTAATTATCTTCAAAGTACCACAATCTATGTTATTTTATCGGTTATTAAATGTTTCCTTTCATATAGTTGTTTTATTGTAGGCTTAAACTTTTAAACTTGATTTTCACAAAACTAACAAAATGTAACTTATCTGGTTTTGGCAGTAAACTGACGAAATATCTCATAATAAACTTAAATATTTGTAAATTTAGGTTTCATTATTTTCTCAATGGTGCAGTTTTGATATTATTAAAATACCGAAAATATAAACCAAATAAAAATAATCCACTAATACCTAATATGAATACAATATGAAAATCAGATAAACAAAAAAACAATAGTCACAATCTAACTTTTACTTAACTTAATTAACTTTGACAATAATTTGATAACTTTTTAATACATTTTGAATCAAAGAAATCTTCATATTATTTTTTTTAATTCTATATTGGCTTAAATATACCTACTTACTTGAACAATTTTAAAGCAAGAATTTTAGACAAGGTTTAAAAAAAACAAAGTTATTGTCTGTAATCTCAAAAAGAGCACAATAATTGTTTTGTTCAGTTACTTTGTTTACATTTTTTATAAGGATCTTAAAATAAAATTCTTTATTTAGAATGGAAACCTCATAGAAAACAAATAAGTATGACCTCTAAACTACTTAGTGCTTTGTATGTGGGCTACAAGAATAATTACATAGTTTAGGACTTTACAGGGTAACCTAAACATTAATGAAATCAAACTGTTGTTTTATTATTGTAACTTTAAATATCTAATGGGACATTAGGATTGGCAATAAGCAAAATGTCAATATTTGAGAGTTATAAATGAGTATACTATAGGAAACAAAAAAGCAGTCACGATATAACACATTTGTTCAAAACAATAGTACAAAACATTAATGGACGCGAAGCTTACATTATAATATGAGGACTACATGTTGATGTTTTCAATTAACGCCCCAGCATTTACTAACTATATTACATGTTCCAGAAGTCATCAAATAGACTATCATATACGCAATTTAAAAAAAATATATATATATATATATATATATATATTAGAAGATAAGTTATAATCGAATTAATATATAAAGAAAAACAATGAAAATGAAAACTAAAAAACTAATAGTAAAAGGCTTACCTGAGAAAGTAATGAGTAATTATTAAATATAATATATATTTAATATAATTGACCTCAACAACCTTCAGTACAAACTTCCGATTTATAATGTTTATACACTGACTTGCACTGGATGTGTTTCTCGAATTATTATTCTCAATTAATGTATATAATCATCATTTTCACTAGTGCTCTAAACTCGAAATGTATCTAAACAATCATGTACAATCATCCAAGAACACCACAGCCTGACCACAGCATAAAATAAAATGTTTGTAAATGAATTTTGCACTTTCGAGTTCGAGTGTTAGCTGTTTTAATCTTCTAACCACAGATTTTTACCCTACAGACTACAGTCACAGAATAATAAACAATCAGAATGCCCACTCTCAGATGCCTTCTTTGAAGTTTTTCAGCACGCGCGCCATGTTTTAGAAGGAAACGCATAACACAGACATATGATTTGTGAGGTTATGTAATTGTTTATATCAGAGATATCTCTGGTTTATATTTATGTTTAATTATATTACTATTTATGTTATTATATTTAACAATGTTAATATAATTGTATAGTATGTCTATGATTGCCGTAAGTCAATTAAACCGGGTTAATTTTTCTATGCACACCACATAAACAACACTGTTCCCTCTAAAACATGGCGGAACGTCTGCGCGAACGAGATGCGCGTACTTAATTTTCCATGGAGAGTGGGCATTGGGCATTCTGATTGTTTCTTATTCTGTGCTACAGTCGTAAAAAAACTGCCTATGTTTATGTTTGTACTATGTTACGTTTGCTATGATTGGTTGGTGGGTGTGTTTGGGTTAATTTTGATTAACTTTAACGAAAGTCATCATCATCTTTGGCTCTAAGGCTAAAACCCTGGGTGGGTCTTGGCCTGTTCAAGAATTAGTCTCCATTCCCCCTATCTTTCGCCTAGGCTTTCCAATTTCTGACCCCTAGATTTCTGAGATTCCTCAAGTCATCTTCGAGTTTCGACTTGAGTTTTGAATCTAGCTTGAAAGAAGAGGAAGAAACTGATTATAGCCGCGCAAATGTCAACCATAGAACAAAATATATAGGTTTGGCGGTGTTAAGATTTTTATAATGCATACGTCATACGTTGTATGCTTTAAACATAAAGAGAGAAAGCGTTTAAAAAGTACATTTTGATTTTATTATTTTATGAATTCTGCAATTTTTAATTCATATAAAACAAGAACGGGTAAATATTTGTTTCTTTGGGGGTTAGTTGCAGTTAAAGTTTGGTTGGAGGCGTCACTGTGTGAGATACCGGGATAGACTGTTTTGTTGATGTTGATCATATTGGTATTAAAACAGATTAAACAAGTTATTGTAAGGAATCGAACGTTTCAGTCCAGACTCATTTAATAAACCTTACTACCTCTCGCAGTGTCTAATACTTCCCTCTTAATTACTTTCAACCGTTCCAAACACATGACCTTCATTTTTCGGAAAACGAAATCGACTGCTTGTACGGTCCGTACAACTAGGAACACAATATGTTTGGCTTTTTCTTTTATTCTGTTTTATTTTAACGATTGTAAAACGTTATTTTACCTCTTTATTACAATTTACATGCACTACTATTTTTTGCAAATGAATGAATGAATGATAATATATCAAATAAACTTTACGTTTATCTGACAGTTAAGCTGGATTTATAGTTTGACGGACTGTAGACGCAGACGCACTGGAAAAAGATCAACATACACTTTTGTGTAATTTATAAATGAACGTAAACGCAAGACGGGACGTAAGCGAAACGCACTGTAACGGAAGAGTTGGTCAACTTTCATCTTTTACAGTGCGTTACTTGCGTCTGGCCAATCAAAAGGAAGAATTTTGTGCTGTCAACCAAAATGAACTGTCTGGCACGTCCACAATTTTGTAAAGTTGCTTATTAACATATCCGAATTTTTATTTTGTTGATTATTTGTTACAATGCACGTTAAGAATTTATAAAATAATAATAATAAATAATAAAATGATATTATAATATCATGGTCACCAACTCTAGCCGCTGTTTCTACTCATGCGCAAAAATTCCACTCCGTCGATTTATAAATTGAAATTAAATGTTGTGCAATGATTACTTTTTCAAGTATCGAGTAATTACAAGTACTTTCTGTATAAGTATCAGATACTTTGTATCGGATACTATGATTACTTGATTACTTTTACTGTATGGGAGACTAAACGATTACTATTCGGTATCGAGGCGGTATTCGAGATTCGAGAGTACTGATTGACTATAAACATATGAATCTTGAATACTTACCTACCATTATTTTTATCTTTATTGCCTGTGAGATGGAGATGTTTTAAATTTTTTGTCGGTATTTTAGACAAGGTGATAATTTGGGATTTAAGGGTTAGGTATAATATACAGTATGTACTATTCTAGTAGGTACACAAAAATGGAAAATTTTAAATAGTTTATTAGTAATGTAAATAAAAATAAAAATAAATGAAAGAAAATAAAATATAATAAAATGTAAATAAAAGTAAACAAAATATGATAAAACATTATTCGTTGTTAATAAAAATAAAAATGTATCTAGTAAAACATTTTATTGTTTTATATAGGTACTTTATAAATTATTTATAACACTCATTATTCTATTAATTATGTACACAATAGTAGGTTATTAATATCTTGAGTAATACATATAAATAATTTATTAAGTACATAGTATATATTAAATAGAATAATTAATAAAATGTAATATGATAAAATAATATAATAATATATAATAAAATAATAATATACTTAATAATAATGTAATATAATAAAATGTAAATAAAACTAAATAAAAGTAAACAAAATATAATACAACATTATTCGTTGTTAATAAAAATAAAAATGTATCTAGTAAAACATTTTATTGTTTTATATAGGTACTTTATAAATTATTTATAATACTCATTATTCTATTAATTCTGTACACAATAGTAGATTATTGATATATTGAGATTGTTCTGAAACTATTTTCTTGTGGCATTTTAAATTATTTACTATTTAACTGGGAAATAAGCCACAATTAAAGGTAAAAATAAGTTTTATTGACGTTTCAATTTCCACTTCGGAAATCGTTTTCAAAATACAAACAGTAAATTGATTTACAAATTTACTGTTTGTATTTTGAAAACGATTTCCGAAGTGGAAATTGAAACGTCAATAAATCTTATTTTCACCTTTAATTGTGGCTTATTTCCCAGTTAAATAGTAAAAAATATATTGAGTATATAAATAATTTATTAAGTACATAGTAGGTATATATTAAATATAATAATTAAATATAAAAAATAATAAATTATTTATAATACAGATACGTTATTCTATTTGTTACTAACTTTAGTTAAGTGTATAGAAAATAATAAACCTACCTAGTAAATAATTATAGCAACTAAAAAATCTAGATAAAAGAAAAACAGGAAAAAATCGGAATTCCTGAAAAATTTAAACTAAAAAATTTAACTTAAAAAAATATAATAATTATTTATAGTAAATTTGAATTTCCATTTAAAAATACTAATTTCTCTACATTTTTTGGTTTGAGTCTATTCCTACGGTCTGACACTACCTGACCCGCTTTGGAAAAAATTCGCTCACTAGGCACAGACGTAGCAGTTGTACATAAATATTTTTTGGCTAGTTTTGCCAAAGTAGGGTAAACTACTTCCCTTGTTTTCCACCATTTTAAAGGATCTTCTTTTCTTTTAATATTCTGTTCCTCTGTGTATTGCTTTTCTTCAATTATTGAAGTCGCCAAAGTTGACTGGCTCTTCGAAATTTTTGAATCAAAGCTCTTCCATATGGAATCTTCGTCACTCTCTGAATCAGGAGAGGCAACTGAAATTTGCATTTCTGAAGTTTCCATTTCTTGATCTTCTTTAAGGAGCCTCCGCATCTCTGTTGATAAAGATTCTTTAACGCGAATCACTGCGTTGGCATTATCAAAGCCTTTTCTTTTAAAACGAGGATCTAAATACGTAGCTTTTGCAACTATAGTATTTAATTCGATATTATTGAATCTGGTATTCATTCCATGTATCAATGCGTCTTTGATATTGGACGTACTGGAACATTCTGTACGTATTCCTTGTAGAAAATCTTTTAAACTTGTCACAAGAGGTATAATTTTTGCAACCGATACCGATTTTTCCGCAGATAATTCGGAAGTTACACGTTCGAAAGGTTTTAAAAGTTTGCAATATTTACCCAAAAGAATCCATTCACTTTCAAGAAGATTTTCTACAGGATTATGTAAAATGCCCAAAGTAGCTTCCAGTGGAGCTTGAAGCTCACAGATTCTGCTGAACATTAGATATGTTGAGTTCCAGCGAGTAACTACGTCGATGATAAGTTTTAAACTTTTCCCTGTCATCTGTATCTGTATTTCTTTAAATTTTTCCGCAGCAGTAGTGCTTCGATGAAAATGCTCGACGATCTTCTTGACTTTTTGTTGTAGCGGCTGAATTAATTTTAGTGCATCCTGGACAATCAAGTTAATAGTATGAGCCAGGCAAGGAAGATGAGACCAACCTGTTAATTTTATGGCACTGGTTATATTACGTGCGTTATCAGTCACTATTGCTTGTATCTTATTAGCTATTTCCCATTCTTGTACAACATTTATTATTTGATTTCTGAGATTTTCCGACGTGTGCTGATTTGAAAAATGAAAGCATCCCAATAATACTGCTCTTAATATCCAGTCGTTATCTATATAATGAGCAGTTATTGCCATATAGTTATCGACAGAACGAGAAGTCCATGTATCAGTGGTTAAACACACAAATTCTGCTTGGCTCAACTGGGCTTTTACTTTTTCAATAGTGTCTTTATATTTTCGGTCCATTAAATCCCGACTAAACGTAGTTCTCGAAGGAATTTTATAAGATGGATCAAGAGCCGCTACTAACTGTCTGAATCCTTCATCGTCCACAATAGAAAATGGTTGCAAATCTTTAATAATCATGTTCAACACTTTTTCATTTAACATTTTTATTCGCGAAGCATTTGCTGGACGTACAGAGAAACTTGATATTGTAGTTTGCATTGGACGTTTTCGGACTTGGACTTTGTCGGCTTGGGTGGACAAATTACTACTATTACAAGGTCCAGCACTACTAGAAGGTCCAGCAGTTTCAGCACTAACTTTTAAAATATTTGAAGCACCTGAACACTCCATAGCTTCAAATTGAAGAGATGACTGAGGCTGCTCAAAAACCTCCACACTTGTTGGAACTTGTTCACTCAAAACCGCAAAATGTTTCGCTTTCAAATGTTTTTGTAAATTGCTAGTAGCCCCACCTTTGTAAGATAGCACACTTTTACAAATATCACACTTAGCCTTATCGTTATTTAATATGGTAAAATGTAACCACACTCTACTCTTTTTTCTGTCACTCATCTTGATCGAAAATATTATGATAATTAACACAAACACGCAATTTTTGTAGTTTATACCACGGATGATAATATTCAACTGAACTGAATAAAAATAAAAATCTTTTAGGTTTCAAAAATTAAGGCCCTTAAATAATAAAGCTCAAGTATTTCTTCCAACAAACCATAATTCAATTTTTTTCATAAATAAAGAACCAAATTATTATTGGGACTAAAGTGCTTTCATTAGTAGATTATGAAACAATTAAGATTTTATTATATTTTGGGGTGTAGGTATTTAAATCATTTTAGATAAAAGTGTAAGTGATTTGGAAGAAATAGACAACCCAAACATCATCTATTATAATTTATCACACTTAAGTGCTCGAGAGTGAGAGAATGACTTGTTATGATTACTTTCAGTTTATTAGTTTATAGTACATGCAGCAATATTATGGAAGTGAGTGAGTGATGACGTGTTAATTACTCCAGTATCTAATCGGTATCTATGTATCTAATGATTCTTGTGATTACTTTAAGTATCGGGTACTTGTTGGGAAGGATTCGATTACTTCGAATCTTAGTAAGTATTCGATACATGAGTATCGAGTAGATACTATCCGACCAACTCTAGATTATATTTAAGCTGGATTTATAGTTTGACGCACTGTAGACGTAGACGCACTGGAAACATAACAAACGGACTGTAAATATTTTTTCAATTTATAAATGGACGTAGTGGAATTTTTGCGCATGAGTAAAGACAAGAATTGGTGACCCACAACATTCAATATAACCTATAAATTATACAATTATAGGAATCAGAATTCATAATAAACAAAGGGTGTGTGTTTATTATAATATTTTTTTTAACTTTTTTTGCGTGTTAGAATGGATTGTCAAATATACGAAGGTATGCTCCTTGGCGCTGTAGGATTGCTGCTGTGCTGTGTGCAAAAAAAAACTAGAAGGACAATAATAAGGCGACCAAGACGTTATAAAATAAGACCAATAAACCGTAATAGAAAAATAGAGAATGCTTATAATTATTTTTTAAAGATGAAGACAGAAGATCCAGATCAATGTTTGGCATATTTCAATATTGGTGCAATGAACATAACCCATTCTTTCTTTTGATTGGTCAGACGTAAGAAACGCACTGTAAAAGTTGAAAGTTGACCAACTCTTCCGTTACAGTGCGTTTCGCTTACGTCCCGTCTTGCGTTTACGTTCATTTATAAATAGGAGTACACAAAAGTCTATGTTGATCTTTTTCCAGTGCGTCTGCGTCTACAGTCCGTCAAACTATAAATCCAGCTTTACAGTCCGTTTGTTATGTTTCCAGTGCGTCTACGTCTACAGTGCGTCAAACTCTAAATCCAGCTTTAAAGTAAACGCAACAAAATTTGACTCGAAAAGAAAGGTCAATTTTACCCTATGAATATCCTCCAAATAATAAATTGTATTAACGCACAAACAAAGGCAATATTATTTTAATGGGTATTGAATTCTATTCTCTTTAGCTAAGGAAAAAATAGCATGAATATCTAATCGAAAAACAACATTTATATAAAAGACACTTTTTATTAATGTCATGTTTTATTTTTCTTTTATTTTTGTTACTGTGGCTAAAATTTTAAACAACATATTAATTACTATCTTTGAATATGGCCAACCAAAAAATTACTGATTGCGAAAAGTATAATTTAAGAACGCATACGCGATAACGAAAGTTCTATCATATACTTCAAATAGGTGAATATCCGGAATTTCTAAACACCGAGAATTATTCTGATTTTTTTAAAACCTTTTAATAAATAAATGGAATATATTCCATCTTTCTATTTCGCAGAAAAATCCACAAAACTCTAATTTATCAAAAGCCCAAATTCAAATCATAAGTCAAACGTCAATCTGAGTGAGAGAGATGGGAATAAAAATCGACATTTAATTTTTAGATTAGCCAGCGGTGTTTTGTGGTTGTGGACACCATTTTCTTTTAAATACTTGTATTCGTGAAGTTTTAGTAAGTACTTGGGCGTAGAATTTGATAATTTTTAAATTAATTTCAGTTTTTGGTCACAAGCCGTTTTACATATAAATTATCATGTCTGAAATTGAGAGTAGAAAGCTAGCAGATTTACGCGTAATAGATTTAAGATTGGAATTGGAAAGAAGAGGACTGGACAAAAATGGCGTGAAACAAGCTCTATTGGAAAGATTGACAAAGGTATGTATTTTGTTAATTATAGGTGTACTGTACTCTTTAGATGCACTTAATCATATGGAAACTTTAGCGAATTCCTTTAATAACAAGAACATACCATGTGACTCGAAATTTCTATTTCCGATTTACCTTACATATATTCAATATTCAACATAGCGGTGTAGGACTACCTAGTAAGTGAAGCATAATTCATTAATATAAATTTCATCTCCGTAAACATGGTTCCGGCTTATTACACTAGTACCAAACTATTTTATGGTAGGTATACAGTGTGAGCTAAAATATTTTCGGCAAATGGGATTTGCAATGGGATGAGGAGGAATTTATTATAAATTTCTTAAAAATTTTTCTTCCAGATAAAAGTGAGTGATTAAGAAAATTTCAGGCTTGGCAATAAAACATTTAATTTTGTACATAGTATTCTCAGCTAGATTTATAACAGCAAAATCAGTCATAAAAAATATAAAAATGCTCTATAATTTATTTAGGTTTCTTGTAATTACTCTGTTCAGAGCCAATCCTCTGAATTTTTGTTACTGAAAGTGACAGTACTAATTTGTATTAAGACTAAAAGAAAAACAGTAATATTCATTTACAGATATTATTCAAATTTAGTATCGAACATTTATTTTAAAAAATAATGTGTCATTTTGAAAAAAAATTAATACCTTAAAGAAGGTGGTTTTTATTTTCAAAGCACTTTTTTACAGAAAAAAATGTCGCGAGCAGATCATATTATGAAAATATTTCAAAACAAAGAGCATTATTATAGACATTTCAAACAAGCTATTCTTTGTCCACAAAGGTGATCCGGGCCACTGATGTTCTTGCTCAAAATGCTGGAAAGCCTTTAGAGTTACAGTCAGGATTTTAATTATCGAAAAAACTAATGCACCAATATACCTCACCAAATCAGTAATAAATTATGAACTCAAGCAAGCAATTTAATTAAACCCAGCTTGTGAAAAATGTTCACCCCTAAGAATTACATTGGGGGGTAACAATTCATTGGAGCGAGGTGTATTAACTCAAAACAGGAGTCACTCCAATGCTCCAGACTATCCCTTTCCTAACATTCCTAAGATGGTTTCCTAAATTCAATTCAAATTCAAATCTCAGGATAGCACATTGTCACTATATTCCTGTTATCTTAATGTGGCTTATCCACAAACTAAAATTGCTTACTTGGTCCTCAAGTCTCCGCTCTGAGCTAGGCTCAGTTAGGTGACTTGGTGCTCAAGGGGTTGGGCCCTACGTGTGCGAGTTTTTGGGGATTTTTGTTAATATTATTTTGTGGCTTGTGCCAGTTTTTGTTGGTAGTTTTTTTTGTGGTCGAAGCTGTTTTTTGAATTTTTTTTGTAGGATGGCTGAAACATAAAATCAGAATTAGTGCATATTAATATAATAATTATCTTCTTAAAATTAACTGGGTCCACGCTGTATGTTGCGATTGTCCACGAGTGTTGTGAGCTACGAACTATCTTCATTGTGTGTTGTTGTTTTTTGAAATGTTTGCTCTCTGGTTTGATTTTCTCTCTAGTATTATGATTTTATTGTACTTTTGTTGTTTGGGTCTTTTGTGCTTCCATCTGTGGAAAGCATTGTACCTCATTATCTCTCACAATATATGACTGGGGTGGTTCTCTATCTCCACTAACTTTGTCCTAACTTTTTCTTTCATTGTGTCAGTCACTCTGATTTGTTGTAATTCTCTAAAGAGGAATCTTTCTGCTACTTGGTCTATAGTTATTAATTAATTTAGGATCACCCTTTTTGTAAACAGGTGTTACTATGGCAGTTTTCAGGCATTCAGGAAATACACCAGATTTTAGTGAATTATTTATGATTGTAGTGACAGGATTCACTATCTCCTTTATACAAAGTTTAAGGATTTTAGTGGGTATTTCATCAATTCCACAACGCCTTTTGTTTTTTAAATTTCTAGTTATATCCATAATTTCAGTTTCTGTCACAGGTGCGACAAACACTGAATTTATGTTACTTGCAATGTTGTCTTTATATTCAGTGTATTGTAATTGAGATAAAGTGTTATTTAAAGAAGTATTTAAGTGGATCATGTGTTTATCAGCAATCTCTTGGGGGCTAAAGATGGGTGTAATATAACGTATTCGGATAAATAACACTATTACCAATAAGTATTCGTTTTCTCAATAATAGGTTACAGCAAACTGCCTATTACTTTTGTCACAGTGTAACTATAACGTTGGTATTCGAAATCGGCATTCGATATGTTGACGTGACAACATCGAACGATGGGAATCATTTGCTCAATCGGTAACAGAATAGGATGGTCATTGTCACCGAATTTATGATGAGCTATGAGCTTTATTAAGATGAAGATTATGTTTATATGATTTATAATTTATAGTATAGTAGTATAATATATGTTTAATGTTTATTTTTAACAACTATCAAACATATGCAGAATGTTTATTACTCACGATTGAAACAAAAATAAACTATAAACAGTAGAAAGTATTCTTTTATAGAAAAAGATATTATGATTACTACAAGATAACTATACTATATCAAGCCAAGCGGAATGGAGGTGCTTGCAGCTTGGGTAATAGGTGACAAAAGTAATAGGTTAGCGGAACCTATTACCTGTCTGTCACCGGAACGATGGAACCTATTACTACAAAGTAACTGTATTTTCCATGGCTATTGAGGACTACCCTCTACTTTTATTGAATTTACACTTTTTAATTGACCATTAATTTCACTAACAATTTGCCACATGCATTTATTTTTGTTGGCAGCTTCAGACATCCTGTTTTCATATAGCTTTGATCGTTTTGTTATTAGTTTCTTATTATATTCTTTTTTTACCTGTCTATAGGAATCATAGAATTTATGGTTAACTCTGCTCATTGTAAACAAGATGTCTAAACGAGTCTTACATTCTATTATCTCTGGATCATCTCTTTTATTAAGGCCTTTTTTACGTTACCTAGAATCTAACCTTTTAAAAGGAAAGCACTGATTGAATATATACAGAAACTGATTTAAGAAAGTTTTCCATTGATCATTTACACATTTGTAACTTAAATTAAGCCAGTCATGATTATGTAATTTACTTATATAAAGGTTTCAATATTATTTGTACTAAAATGTCTTTTCATTTCATGAGTATTCGTTTCTGCTTCCTCTACCTGAAAAGTTAATTTTTGGGCAGAATGATCAGAGATTCCAGCATGCAAGACTTCTACTGACACATATGATTGCATATTTGTTAGTATGTTATCTATACAAGTTTTAGATGTGGCAGTTACTCTAGTGTAGTCTTCAATTACATGACAAATATTATATGAGTTAATTAACATACAAAATTTTACTTTATCTAATGTGTTATTCTTTAGATCGATATTGAAATCTCCCCCTATAATTATAATTGTGTTTTCTATCATAATTCTTCCCAGTGTAATATCAAATTTGTTTAAAAAAACTGCCAGATCGCTACCTGATGGTCTGTAAACTGATGCTATAATGAGTTTGTTATTACCTATATTAGCTTCGCATACAGCACACTGTATTACCCTATCTACTGATAACTCTTGTATATCCTTTCTTTCCTGGCCAATGATGTCTTTACTAAGATATATAGCTGTTCCTCCATGTTCATTCACATTATTTCTACAATGACTAGCTGTCAGCACAAAATTGTTAATTCCATATTCACTTAATTCTTCTTTAGTTTTCCAATGTTCTGTTGTGCACAATATTTTACAGTCACTGTTGTTTGTTAGAAGTTCTTCTATTTCATCAATACAATTTCCTATGGATTGGAGGTTCTGGTGGATGATACTTATATTCTTTGCTCGTGTGACTGTGTTTTGTATTTTTTATGCCAACACCATTAGGCCAAAACTCTGATTTATACATGTCATCCTTATATTCAAAGGGAGCCGATACAACAAATCTCTTCAAGATATTTTCTTGACTTGGCAATTCCTTTACCATAATAGACTCTTGTTGCTTTTTCCTCTTTTCTATTAGAAATTTACATATATCCTCTTGTTGTTCTCTTCACTCTATACAAGTATACACACAAGTATACACTCTATACTACACAATAAGACCAGTTTAGAGGATGAGCAAAGAGTATGTAATTTTATTGAGACATTTCCATCATACGAAAGTCATTATTGTCGCAGGGATAGTAATAGAAAGTATCTAAATCCCGAACTCAATATGTCATGTATGTTGACTGACTTATACAAAAGTCAGAGTACTGAAAAGGGTCATCGTGCAGTATCACTGTATATGTTTCGATACATATTCAATAGTAAATTTAACTTACATTTTCATCAACCACACAAAGACATGTGTCAAACCTGTGACGAATTTAAGGCACAAACTAGTACTATTGGCACAGACAATACTAATGCTAAAATTCAATATGAACTTCATTTGCGGCGAGCAGATGCAGTAATAGATATGAAAAGAAAGAGATGCAGATGAAGCTAGATCCAGAAATGGAACAAAACAAGTTATGATTTTTGACCTTCAAAAAACTTTACCTACACCAATGTTATCAACTGGTGTAGTATATTACAAGTGACAACTCTGGGTGTACAATTTCGGTGTCCATGATGAGGTAAATAATGTTGGCCACATGCATGTTTGGAGCGAACACACAGCTTCCAGAGGAGCCCAATAAGTAGCGTCCTGTTGTATTTATCACATTCAGAACTGCTTACCATCAACAACCAGAGAAATCACTCTTAGCGTAGTGGGGCAAATCGCAACATTAAAGTTGTATTGGCATTGAGTAATATTTTGCAAAACTCTGAAATTGAAAAATTAATTTAAAATATTTTATACCTGGCCATAGCATTTCTAGCTGCGATTAAGATTTTGGTATAATAGAAAGAGAGAAAAAGTATCATCCTCAAATTTTTCATCCAGATGATTGGATGAATGTAATTAAAAAGGCTAAAAAGAAAACACCAAAATTTGTTGTGCATCAGATGACAGCAGATCACTTTTTTTCTACAAGAAGTTTGGAAGAGTCCATAACTTACAGAAAAATATCTGTAGAGAAGGAAAAAGTTGAATGGCTCAAAATCAGATGGATACAACTACTCAAAAAGGAGCCCAAAATGATATACTATAAATACAATTGTGTTGAAAATGATGATCTCTTTAGTAAACTTGATTTAACAAAAAGAGTTGGTCGTGGTAGACCTGTAATTACTGATTTGCCTGTTGAACTACCATTATTGTATCCCCATAGACGACCTATTACAAAGGAAAAAAAGAAAGATTTAATCGATCTTCTTAAATATATACCTCCAGAACATCACAATTTTTATAGATCGCTTCAATCAGGGATCATTGAAGAACCAACTGGAGATTCAATTGAGTCTGACGTTGAAAATGAGTAATAAAACAATTTATCTACCTACTTTATCGTTGCCTAGCCAACAACTGTATATTATTGTAATGTTAGTGTTAGCGCCAAAGTTGCCTATAAGTTTTTATCAAAAGTATAATTCATGTGTTCATATTTGATTTTTCTTTGTATAACTTTTAGTTAAAGTAATATCTTGTCTATTTACAAAATAAATTAAAATGTTTCTACATCGAGTGCTTTTTTTATTATCGCCAATTTACTTTACATCAACTTTCTGACTTATAATGAAAATGCGGCTTAGGCAAGTATGGAACTGGACCACTCACGTATGTGTCCCCATGCGAGAGATGCATGTGTTAGTATAGGAAGAATTATACTGTATTAATCTTATTTTTGTTTTCAGTTTAAGTTCGCTTTTTCTTCCTGCTAGGCCTCTTATTGATCCTCTTGTCATGTTGACTTTTGTACTGTAGCTTCTACATGTTTGCTAAACGTTAAGCCTTTGTCCATGATTACTCCGTGGTATTTTGCTTTGCTTTTCCACTCGATGGGATTGTCTTGCACAGTTACCTGTTATTCTGGTTGTTGGTGGATGTTTTTGAAAAGTACAGCCTGTGTCTTTTCGGAGTTTATAGCGATTTTCCATTTTAAACTCCATTCTTCTATGTCATCTAGCACTGTTTGTAAGTTTACCGCTATGTCTACATTTCTGTGTTTGGCCGCTATCACTGTGTTGTCGGCATAGAGGCTAAGTAGTGTACCTGGTGTTCTAGGTATGTCGGCTGTGTATATCGTGTACAGTAGAGGTGACAGTATCGCTCCCTGTGGCACTCCAGCTTCCAGGTTTCCGAGTTCGGACAAGATTTTAAAACTATGATTGCTCAACTACGAAGAGATTAGTCTTGACATTGCTACGCTGTAACTGAATCTTATTTTGTAGATCAGTCCTTTATGCCAGACTCTGTCGAAAGCTTTGCTTACATATAGGAAGGCAGCTCCTGTGAATTGTTTATCATTAAATCCAGCTGCTATGCACTCTGTTAATCTGAGTACTTGTAGCTCACTGGAGTGTCCTGATCTAAAACCGAATTGTGCTTCGAGTGTTATATCTAATCTGTCTGTTTCAGCTTGGAGTCTGCTGAGTATTATTCTCTCTACAAGCTTGCTGATTGCAGGTAGTAAGCTTATTGGCCTGTAGTTTTGCGGCAATATACTGTTTTTTTCTGGGCTTTGGTAACATTATTTTATTTATTTTTTTATTTATTATGACATGGGCTTCTTCTTGAGATTACTCCTCATTACGTCTGCTTTTTCCTCTGTGGTGTAGACTATTCCGTTCTCCATGTTATGGAGGGATTGGCTTTCTGTCATTTCTCAGTATTCTCTGAAGTCTCCAAATATTTTGCATATTTGGTCCTTGCTCCCCCATGTCTCTTATGTGGTTATCCCAGCTCTCACTACAGTGTTGTTGTAGTGCTGTTTTGACCTCTCTGTTCAGTCTATTTGCTCTATTTTTGTCTGCCTGGTTCCTTGTCCTTCTTGCTGTCTGCTTTGCTATGTTCTTTTCCCTTGAAACTGACCTTGTCCTGACCCGTTGTCAGCACGGCTTCTGGGTGCCACCCATTATCTTTACTTGAGGTTCACGCTCTAGGCAGAACTAGAGTGTGATCCGCTTAAATTTCTCAACTCCCTGACCTTGGGCCGTGTCTGCCAGGTGTAATTTCTAAAATATTACACCTCACAGTCCCAATCGTAGCACAGGGAGTATTCAGCCACTTCCCTATGCCTTGATTTTGGCCTCCGTGAAGATTCGATTAATACAAATCTCCCCGGTTCAGCTTTATCTCGGCATAGGCTTTTGCCTCTGGTGGCCTCGGCCGCTGCTTACGCTAGTCTGCACTCTGCCGTGCTTACATTTACGGCACAGACTGATAAGTCCGGCTTCGACTCAACGCTGCAGCTCCTCTGCGGTCTTCAGGTGTCGCTTATACTCCACGTCCGTGGCTGAACTAATTATGAACTACATTCAGAGAAGATCACGGGTTTATATCACGCAGCTGGTTCTTTCAATGTGTTTACTTAACTTGTGTTTGATTAGTTTGTCATAGAGGAATCATTATTACACTGAAATTAAAATGGATATGTCACTTTTAAAAACCCAATTAAAATAGATGTATATCTGAAAAAAAACTTTGTGTTTCTTAGACATTTTTTATGTTTTTATTTGTTGCCAGTGTAGTTTATATTTATGATTAATTATAATAAATTTGATTTCAGCATTTGTCTGATCAAGGTTTTGATCCAGCTACATACATCTTCAAGAAAAATTCACAAAGTAAGTTATAGTAAAGTTATTATAAAATAATTACTTTTATCTGGTTCCTTTATATTTTCTTATTGGCATAAATAAACTCATGTTGAATGGTGCACCCAAGTTTCCTCTAAATTTTTTTAAGTAACAATTATGATAAAACCGAAAAATATTCCCATTACATAAATATATAGAGCCTCCCATTTTCTCGTGTGTGTAAGGTGTGTGTGTGTGTGTGTGTGTGTGTGTGTGTGTGTGTGTGTGTGTGTGTTTCGTATGTGCGTATGTTTGTGCAAAGTTTAATCTACAAATCTACAGTTAATAACAGCTGCAGCTCCCGATGTTATGTTGTCATATTTTATTCACACCTGTCCTATTGTTCTATATACTCAGAACAATCCTATGGTGAGTCTTGTAGTCTCAACAGGTACGGATTATTAATATTTAATAAGTCAATTTTATTTAATAGTTTTAATTATGTGTAGTTTAATAACATTATTGTTTCTTCAGATGAAGCGGCTGAAGACACTGAGGAAGATGGTAAGAATCAAACAAATAATGACGCATCCAAGAAGGTTACTGATGGACATGAATCTCCAATTTTACTTAGTTTAGAGGAAGATGAGGTATGTTGTTTAATAAAAATACATGAATAATAGTACAGTCATTGACATTTCACTTATTTATCACAGATCTTCGCTCTGATTGGTCCCCTCTGGCGACAAACACTCAACATGATAATGACATTTATTACAAATTATGATTTAATGAACTTTCTTCTTCATACATTTTTTTTGTACAATCGTATGCTTTAAATTAGTCACATCCTGCATGTATGATAGAGAATATAGTCTAGGCGGGATCTGTTTTGGATTGGACATTTTCTATAGGAAGCTATTTTTTTGCTGGAATCCCTTCAGGTTGTGCTCAATATCGATAATCACGATATGCGCCAGTCGCAAACCTTCAAAGACCCTTCTTAAAAAAAAAGATACATTCAGCTCACTGGTTGCCGAGATATTGAAGATCAAAGTTGGCATACATTTGCCGTGTAACCATAAGTGATAGAGGGCTCGTTTTTAAACAAATACCCTCGTCTTGTCAAGTACTTTTTATATGAACTTTTACGTAATGCGCTTCATGGCAACATCCATAAAAAAGACAAATAAACCGACAATTTTTTATTGCAAATTTTCCAATTTTCAATTAAAAATGGTATTTGAAAATATGATATTTGAAATCCTTGTCGTCCGAACATCGTTTCAAAAAAAAAGAGCAAAATTGGTTAACAAGAAGCCGAGATAATGCAATTTTTAGCTCGCGCTATGATTTTGAACTCGCCGATTTACATTTCGAGTGAATGTCCCCCACGACCAACTCTCATGCATTCCGAGCGACATTTTACGCGAAAACGGTTTTTTATTTGTCTTTTTTATGGATGTTGCCATGAAGCGCATTACGTAAAACTGTTCATATAAAAAGTACTTGACAAGACGAGGGTATTTGTTTAAAAACGAGCCCTCTATCACTTATGGTTACACGGCAAATGTATGCCAACTTTGACCTTCAATATCTCGGTAACAAGTAAGCCGAATGTATCTTTTTTTTAAAAGAAGCGTCTTTTAATGTTCTTTAAGTGTATTAATTTTGAAATTGATATATTTAAAGCTTGTAAAGTTATTCAATTTTTTTATAAGCCTAAAAATGTTTAAAATTTTACAAAAAGCCCTTATTTAGGGCCTACTATAAATTTAAAAATTTGCGATTTTTTTTTCAGTAAACTGGATTGCAAAATTATTATGGAAAACCTATCCGACCGATCTTAACAAAATTTAGCACACGTTTTAAACATTTTAAAAAGTTTTCTAGGCGGAATATGGAGCTTTTAAGTCAAGTTTAGAAAGTCGAAAACATTTAAAGGATTAACTTCATTTTTTGTACTTTTTTCCAATTACATATTGCTATTTTTTCAACAATAAACATTAAATTTTTAATTTCTAGCTAACGAAATACTGTGTAAAATTGAATAACGAAACTTTTAACTTCTTATAATTTTTTCTCTAGGATCAATATTTTCCGAATTATAAACGAAAATAGTAGCAAAAAAATGAGAAATTTTGAATTGTTTTCAGATTTTGTTAAATAAAAAATTCAACACAGGGTTTGCGACTGGCGCATATCGTGATTATCGATATTGGGCACATCCTGAAGGGATTGCAGCAAAAAAATAGTTTCCTATAGAAAATGTCCATTATGGTCTGAATTTCTACAGATCCCGCCTAGTCTAATATATAAATTCTTTAAATGAAATAAATTAGTATGCATGTTTTTACTGTTCGATTTAAAATTGAATACTATAGTTTTTGTTTTGTTTTAGGGAGCAAGTAATTCGGGTATGTATACTTTTGACAATAATGTTTTTTGATCGTTCGAAACCGGTAAAAACTAGTGCATATATGTGTATAAATCTCAAGATTTTCAATGTCTTAATGTCTTTACAATACATACCTGAAATAAAAACATCAATTTTTTTCAAGGTAAAGAAATATGCTTTAAAATTAAGAAAACCGTTATTTTGAAAAGCACGTTCTTATTTAAGGTTGATTTAAAACTGATCGTAATATGTATTGGAAAGACATCTATATTGTATATGCAGTTGGTTTTTTAAAACAAAATGTTGAGTTTAGATTTTGATAAAATATAGTGTTTGATTAGGTTTATGGGCAGTGATAACAGAGGATTGCTTATTGTTTAATGCAATTATTTTTTCAAATACAACTGTATACAACTGCTAGAAATCGAATTGGTTAAATATTTGTGAGCATTGTTCTTAATAAATGTCAACGACTTTTCATTTCTTCTGTAGATAAGAAGAAAGGAGAAGATAGTAACCAGTCATCATCGGGACAAGCGTCTTCAGGAACAACCAATGGAGAGAATAGTGAAAATAGAGCTCGGGATAGGTTGGTTTTCAACTTTTTTTTAAGGAACTCATCAAATGCTGCCTGATTAGAAGCAGAATATAAAACCCTAACTATTGCTTGCTGAAGACCATCTACAAGGAGAGGACATCCGCCGAAGAATTGCGCCTTCCCCATGGTTCTGATACACAGCTTGGAAATTATCTATCCAGCATCAGAGGGTTTTTTCAACTTCCAGGTTTGAAATTAGTGGTGTAAAGATGTTGGTTTTTGAGCTTAGCGATTCACCTACACAGCAGTTCCAGATATAGTTTTAAAAGAATCATTGGATATCAGCAGCAATTGTAGAAGACATCAGTAAATGCAAGAAACATTGTAAGGCAATTACAATAGCTTTAACAAAATACATAGACGTTTTTAAAAGGCAGCATGATGATGAGTCTCTACTTAATAAAATATCAAAAGAAAAATAATATGAAATATTTCTGTAAGGTAACAATATCATGAACTAATTCTTCATGGAATTTTAAGCTGTAGTTAGGTCAGTTATTCAACTTTGTTAGTATTTTTACTGGCATCGATAATACATTGTAAACTGAAACTTCATAAAACATACATCTATACTATTTCCAATTAAAAAATATTCAAATCATTCTGCAAATGAAATACATCATAGAATCTCAAAAAATTAAATTTTTTGTCGTCGATTGGTATGCAGATAGTAATTACACATAGGTATGCGTGGGGTATTTAATTATAAAAGCTCAAGAAGCATTGAAGGTCTAGAGCTTAGAAGTTTGCATTTTGTTTGAAGTATATATTATATAGGATATAAGGAGCAACGACTGTCGAAACCAATAAGTAGTGAAAAACAATGGAATGGGTGGAATCCCTTTCACACTGCAACTCTTGAAGATCTGTCAGATAAGAGGAGACAAGAAACAGGCTAAGTGTTTCTCTAATAAACTATTCCATATATTAGCAGACACGTTTCGTTTTGTATTTACTGTATGCTAAAACAGCATCAGTCCATATCTGTTGATTCATATGAGTCTCTTAGAAGGATTTTTGATAAAGTGACTGTGGGTGGTACGATACTTCATTATAATAAAACATAGAGCTGTTGTCGTAGTGGACAAAATGGCACAACAATACACAACACAGCGCCCAACACGCAGATGGCCATTGCTAATATTTTATCACCTCTAAGATATTTCATCCATAAACGCTTTTACAATTTTTAAAATAAAAAATCCAAATTACGATGGGAAACATTTGGATGCAAGACGACAGTTTTTGTTAGACTTAGGACGGGAATTGGTGAAAGAAAATGTTATTTACAGATATCAAAACACAAATAATATGCACTCTGTTACGTCAAATGATGAAAATTGCATATCCTGAAGTGGACAGTCGTTTCTGATGTTCCACCTGGAGCTAACATAGCTTCAGGACAAGGTCGGTGTTATTTATGCCAGAGAAAAAAGACCGAAAGTCCTGGCATTACTGTATTGTGTGTAAACTTTGTGTTGCTCACTATGTGAAAAATTTGATGGTTTTGTCTTGTAACGATATAATTGTTAATTAAAAGAGAAAGCGACCTTTCATATTGGGTGAAAAAGTGACACTGTTCGTTTTCCTTCTGTTTCGCATGTTTCTTTATACAACTGATTTATTTTGGATATAGACAATTTGCTATCAAAATACTGCCTTTTACTGTCTGGTTGGGAGTGATGCGATTCCAGTGTGAGAAAACTTTCTATGTGGCGTTTTACCTCGGCGATAACCTCAGGCTTAGTTTTATTGATAAGGGACGATATCCCCTTTTTGTCATTACCAACAAAATTTCCAGGTGGGCCTTCATGTTTAAGACATTTTTAGAACAACGCAGTTACTAATTTTAAGTTTTTTTAAAAAGAAATACTGGCATATGCGACGTTTGGCTTTCTTCTGAAAATTTGTTTTGAATGTTGACAAATTACTGAGTCATCAGTTTTCCCTCGTCTTCTTTCTCGTCTTTTAACAGTAATATTACTTAAAACAAAATCTTTCTGTATGACAAAATCAAGCTTTCAATATGCCAAACATGTCATTTTTCTGTCTTCTTCTGTAAAGTGTTCGTGACATTTAAAGCGACAATTTTGACAGTCAGATTGGGGTCTTTTAGCTGATCGTTTTTTTTTAGTTTCATAATCTAAACCCTGACTTCGTCTTTTCCTGATAACATTACATTTCCAAGTTTCAGGATTGCTTTCTTTCCATTTATTTTATTTATTTATTGGACTCTTGGTGTTTTACATAAATGTGATCTACAACATAAACACTAAAATCAACGAATTGTACTTGAAAGCTTTATACCTAACAGTGGAGTTGTTCATTCCGATTTCTTTAGAGCAAGTACCATTTTGTTCCAATTCTAAACCAAAACAATAGTATTGTTAATAATCAAATAATTTTAATAATAAAACTACACAAAAATAAAGGGAATACTTACCTCTATCTAGATTTTGTGTCTTCTGAGCAGTGTCTACTATTTTACACAATAATTTATCTCTCCTATAAATTCTCATGTATTCTATAAAATAATCACGAATACACGTTGCATCAGCGTCTAAACAAAATTAAAAAATTAATATAGTGTTTGGCAAACATAACTGCACTATTTGGAGTTAATTGATTCTCCTTGTCCCAGGTTCTAATATTACATCTTGCATAGGCAACTAAAATTACTGTGTGTAGTTAGTTGATTTGTCTTGTCAGGCTTTGTATTTTTTTGTAAATAAGAATCAACTAAGTGCACTTTTTGTATTTTTACTATATAAAAATTCCGCTAAATCATGGTTCCGATTTAAACACGGTGGATGACGAATTTGGAGATATACAATTTTTCTTGTTAGCATATTGATGTTTGTGGATTTAACGGTATTAAAATGTCAAAATAAAAAAAAATGAGTTACTGGATTTTTCCAGTACGCCCACGATATGATGCTAGGTAATCTTAAGGTGACTATTCCAAAAACAATTGACAGTTGAGATAAAAAACCAACCTGGCCGCTAAAGAGAGGATGATTTCAACTATTGTTTAAATCCTAAAATCAATGGAACGGAAAAGGGGGCCACCAATTGACAAAGCAAAATTCTCAGAAAAAAGAAAAAACCTGACATCTACTTGTTGTGTAAAATGAATCAATAATAAATTTCACTGAAATGTCAATATCATTACGCCTGTTCATAGTTGAAGGCTGTTTGAGAATGTGACACATCTCAAGGAAAATTCTTTTAAAACAATTATTTTCAGTGGCTAAAATCTGAACTCTAAAAACCAGCCTAGTGGTTTGTCATTCCTGGTGTCACATGATTCATGATAGCTGAATCACAGTAATTAAAGTATTATAACAAGTAGCGTAACGTTGCCGGCTGTATTTTACTTTTCTGTGGACAATAATCAAATGAATTAAAATATATATTTTTTTAATTTCAAAGTCTCCTAAAATGTTCTAGATTTTGTTAACTTGATTGTATTGTGCAATTCTGAATAAAACTTTTCGATCTCGTCTTCGGTCTTATCAGCTGTGGGAGTATAGAATTGGATCATATTAATATTACAGTTCCGTGCTTGAATTTTTAGCAATATTATTTTTTCTAAGATTTGAATCACACCTAGCACTGATTTTCTAATAGTGTTGCTTATTATGAAAGCTACTCCGTATCGATGATCAGTTTTGTTTCCTCCAGTGTAATAAATATTGTGGTTATTTATTGATATCTCTTCATTTCCTGACCATTGTACATCGCTAACCCCAAGTATATCTATATTTAGCCTCTCTTTCTCTTTAATAACATTAAGTAGTATTCCAGGCTGATACATACTTCTTACATTCCAGGTAGCTATTTTTATCTGAGAGGGTTGAGTATTTTTTTTTTGTTTTTTGTGCAAGGGTTCCGCATGTTGACGACCGAGGAGGCCTTGCGTCCTCCCCTGCCGGATTTTGGTCTCCAATTACCATAATCAATATTATCTCTTGCGCAAATAGTGCTAGCCGTTATAATTTATACTAGAGATGTCATCAGGGACCTTTAATGTAGTGGTTTCTCGTTGCGTCCTGCATTCTGATGCCGTTGACCACTGTCTGGGTTCTTCCGCCTTCGAGGCCAGTTTCTCAGTCTCAGGACCACAGAGTGTCCTTCCACTTACTAGCTCATTCGCCCTAAGCCGTTGACCAGTAAAAGGTGGATTGCTTATCTCGGCAAACACTCAGACGCCAGAGCCTCGTTAGTTATCTAGCAGGATGTACCAGAAGACCATGATCTAGATCATCATACGAGCAGGTGAGATTGACATTTGACTAGGAGTGGCTATATGTTGTGCTTCACTATCGCATTACATCCCTCCATATCTGCATTGGCCATCTATTTTCATACGTTCATATATTGCTCTTTGTATTTTGCTCTCACATCTTTCTAAAAGGTCTATTTCTGATTTCTTAAGCACCCATGTTTCGCATGCATATGTAGCTGTAGACCTGATAACTGTTTTTTGAAATTCTAATTTTTGTTTTGCTTGAGACATTTGGATTTCATTAGTGATAGCAATGTTCCTACTTTTTGTTTTCTTTTGGTATTCTTGCCTTTATCTCCGTTCCTCGTATTTCTTATCTAATTTTACACTTTGGTAAATTGTAAAACTTTTTTACATGGGTATATTTTTCTTCAAATGCATGTATTTTTTACTTCCAATTAGAAATTTTCTTCTTTTTCTTCATATGTTTGTCCCATTATCATGTATTTTGCCTTTTCCTTATTTATTATAAACCCAAATTTTTTTGACATGCGTAGAGTCTATGGAGCAAGTTGTAAATTATTATAAGGATATTCTTTTGAATATTGTAGTTATGGTTCACAATACAAACCAGTTATCAAACCAAATTAGTATTAAGGCCCGTTTTCACGCTACGTCGTATTGTACGTTTTGTTGGTCATATAAAACGTACGACAAAACGTACGTTTTGTCCAGTGTATACACACCATGTTTTTCCTTCCATTTGGATTTCGATTCGACAAGACGTACGTTTTGCTGTTTACATGCAACGTTTTATTGTATAGGATTTGTCCTATCCAACAAAACGTACAATAAGACGTAGCGTGAAAACGGGCCTTTAGGTTTGATAATAATTTAGATTTATCAATTTTTAGTCTATAATAATCCGTCTCCCCACATCCTAGAATATCGCTGTTGATGTTCAGATAATATTTGTATTGGCAGTCTAAAAATAACAGATGTTAAACTTTTGTTTGAAATATTTCTGCTTTACTAATAAAAGAAAGGTGCTTATAAACTAAACAGATGTGTATGTTACAACAAAAGGCTATAGAAATGTGCTCAATTCAATGCCAAGAATATGTAGTTGTCTTATCAATATAAGGAATAGTGGCTTCAAGAAAGCTTAACAAAAATCTGATCTTTTTTTTAAATAAAATTTTTGTTTTCTTAAGACGGTCTAGTCTGATTTTTCTGCAGCTATTTCATAAGTAACAATAATTTGTGTCTCACCATTTCATAGTTTGTTGCTCTACTGTTTCTCATTGTCTTAATGGTCATATATTACTTTTATGTAGTGTGCCTGTAAAGAGAGCTCCTTTGAGTATGAGTTTAAATTAATATGTCAAAAATTTCTGCCTATTGTATTGTGCCGTTAAACATTCTCATATGCAATTCGAATATTTTCTCTGCAGTGGAATCCATTCTTAAAATTAACAATTTACATTTAAGAAGATATTCAGGATTTTATTTGTAAAATCAATACTAATACAGTACTTAAATCAATTGTTTTCAATAAAATTTTTAATATATGTTTGATCTCAATAAAAAAAATGTGTGGTTTTATGAAGTTTCTACTTCTATGGTAAAATGTGTTAGACATGAAGAGTATATCACAACAGATATATTAATTTACGAAATATCACTCATTAATGGAATGGTGCTATATTGATGGAAGAACAATCCATAATGGTAACTGAAGGCGATGATACCCTTCACGCAAAAAAGTTCAATTAAGCCAGGTAAGAGATAGATTGAAAACGTCTTCATTAAAGCAGTTCTCAAAATAAATATTGGAAAACTGGAGAAATGGTATTTTGGGGTAATAACAAAAAACAACCAAAAAAAATATAATCAGCCAATTTGTGAAATTTAAGTCCATAATAACTAATACTAGAGGTAGAACAAGTGATGGCTATATCAAAAACATTGAAAATACCAGAAAATAAGTCTTTATTCACAGTGTTTGACATTTGGGACCCCTGATGCTTTCGAGATGTTTTTTGAAGATAGTGTTAGCTACGTGGGTAGCATTTAGGACAAATGCGTTAATATGGGAGATGGAAATCAATAAGAAGTTAGGATGCAACAGAAAAATATGTGCTTTTTTAGTTTACGTTTTGAAGAAATGCAGTTAGGTGAACAATACCAGGAAATGTGAAAGTCAAAGTAGACATCACACAAGACCACGGCGTTGCTCTATTTTCAAAATACACAAGATTGCTAGAAGACTGAAACCTGAGGAATGCGGAAATGGTTAAGTGTATAATATATTATAAGAATTGTGATGGTTCCGATAGGGATTCAAGGTTAACCAGAAGATATCAAATATATGCATGATCTAGAAATGTTTTTATTTAAATGAATAGAAATTAGAAGAGCTCTGATAATCCAATAAAAGAAATACGTGATTTACAGTACATGTATGAGATAATATTTTTATTTGTTTCTTTTTGGTATAAATATATATATATAATATATATATATATATATATATATATAATATATATATATATATATATATATATATTAAAGAATATAAGATACTCATGATGGATAGAAAGTTATAATAGTATAAAGGATTGTGAAGAAAATCAAAATACCACATTTACCATATTCTTTACGGGTAGCTTACAATGGATTATCTGAGTATCTAAAATTTAATTTATATTTTTAAAACAATTTTCATTTATAGCAAAAGTGAGAAGAAGCTTGGGTCAAAAAGTAATCCTACTGTCGTTTGGATTAGCAATCTTGCTGAAAACACTCGAGCCAGTGATTTAAAACAAGCTCTATCTGCTTGTGGTAGAGTAACAGGAGCCAAAATTGTCGTCAACGCAAGATTTCCAGGGTCCTGTTGCTTTGGTTACGTAACTATGGGCTCTGTAGAAGACGTTGAAAATGTCATTGAAAAATTAAACAACACAGAGTTAAAAGGTCAAATGATCAAGATTGAGAAAGTAAGTTTAATAAAATAATTAAGTTCCATTTAAATGATGTATGGACATCATAAAAATTAGTTTCTGTTTTTAGTATGATTTGGTAAGAGCGGTTCAGTTGAAGAAGAATGAGAAATCACAAACTAGTTCAAAAGACACCCAGCCAAAGTTAAAGGATCCTAAAAAAGATGATGAGAAAAAAGCTGAGAAAAAAGGTGGAGGTAAAAAGATAGATTCTGAAACACCTGTTGGTAGAAATGAAGCAGTTAGAGCGGTAGGTATTTAAGATCATTTAATATAACATAAAATTAAATAAAAATCAAGGTTTTAAATTAATTTAAATTATGATCAGTGACATGAAAGTGTTACACCCAGAAGGAATATTTTTTCTTGATAACAATATCATGTTACTTTTTGTAAGAATAAAGTTTTATCTTTAAATTCTTTTGTGAAGAGACAGATTTATGAAGTCCGGCTTGTAAAGAAATTTTCTAAATTACCACCATGTTAATGATTTTGACAGGGATAGAATTGTTGCCTATGGAGATATGGGTTTGTCGTATGTTGTACGGCATTAACGGTTTTATGCGTGTGTGGACAAAAGAAGGTAGACGAACACGAAGAAGACTAACTGATCAACCGAGGCGTACCGCAGAGCGTCAAGATAGGCGCTTAGACTATTAGTTCTGCGAGACCATCTTGCAACTTCGCGTCATATCGCTGACCAATGGTTGGGAGTAGAAGGTAAGACCGTTACAATGCGTATACTATACCATTGCATTAGAGCCTTTGGACTGGTTTCATTCTACCCACAACTAGAGCTTCCTTTGACTGCGGACCCCCTGCCATCAATGTTTGAATTGGTGCAGTGAACGGCATCGTTGGGTGGCAGAATGGCGTAAGAGTGGTAGACCTCGTGGATTCTGACAAAAGTCTCTTGCTTGTTGCGTAGAATAAAATTATTCTTATATTATTCAGAGTCGAACCTATCTGAATGGAGAACAGTCTAAGAATGTACTTGAAGAGCCGTAATTATTGGGATAGTTAGTAGAATGTTTGTAACACGTCAACTTGTGTACTGCGTCGGTATGACAGCTCTTCTTAAAATCCATTACCTCTAGCATTCAGAGATGAATCGTTACTTTGTTAAGGAATGCATAATGGTCGTAGGATGGTAAGACGCTGCCGTGGAGAGCGATCAGATATCGGGTTTGCTAAGAGGCATGTATTCAGGACAGTTGGAGTAATGATTTGTCATATCCCTATTGCCTATTTGCCTATGGTAGACGATGACCACTTTGTGTTTATTCGATGTTCTTTTTCCAGCAAGATAATGCGCGTATTGCTTGTCGAACTACGGACTTTCTCGAAGAAGCTGGCGTTAATGTTTTGCCGTGGCCATCGAACATGTGTGGTATATGATGGAATGAAGGCTGTCCACTTCTCCTCAGACTCTGGAATCCATGAAGTTTAATTTGTTTGGAAAGAGGTACCACAAGGAAACATCGATCATCTCATTTTGTCAATGCCTAGACGTGTACATGAGTTTTTTTACATTTTTTTTATTACATGTTAATAAAAATTCTTGCCAACGTTATCGTTTCATTCTTGATATAAATCTACCATATTGCCAAAAAATTGAGTTCAAGAAATACCTTCTAGGTATAACACTTCTAAAGCCACTGAGTATATTTATATTTTAAGACTATAATTATTTCAAGTGTATTATCTTTTATACAATAGAGGTCTAGAGGCAGAAAAGATTCGAGGGATAAGCCTACAATTCGTTCGCATTCCAGGGTTCGCCACGAGCGGGATGTTTTAACTTTCGATAAAATTCGTGTAAGTATGATTATGTGGTTCTGAAATTAAAAAATATATTATGAATTACGATTTTGACTTTATTAGGAAATTATTAAGTATTTATACTATGAATTGATAATTGTTTCATTTTCAATATCCCCTTTTGGCATTGACGTGTTATTTTTAGTGATAAATGTAAAGCCAGTTACTTCTTAGATCTATTGTATTCTTTGCTTGTTACTCTCCTGGCGCATTTCAGATACTCTGCGAGTCACGAAAAAGAGGCCATCTACAATTTTGTAAGAATTTTTAAGTTTATACAATTTATTCTATTGTAACGAAATTCCCGCAATGCAGAAACACTTTTAGCGTCTTTAGGCACCGACAAACGGTGCCGACAGGTCTATTAAGGGTAATAAATTTGCAGAATTGATATCAGTTTTATGACTTCGGATAATGCACGTGTTATTTAAACCTTAATTAATCTAGGAATAAGGCTATTCTGTTTTTCAAAAACCTTTCACTAGTGTACAGTTGTTCGAAGAGTAAACTTGTGCAATTTTTAAATTAAAATCTATGGCTGAGAATTTTGCTAGATCTGTTCAAATTGTTACTTTGATCGGTAATGGAACGAGTCAAAGAGAAGTGGCCAGACAGCTTGGAGTCAGTCGTTGTATGGTCCAAAAAATTTACCAACGATTCGTAGAGACTGGATTTCACGAGCGACGACCAGGATCAGGCCCGAGAAGAATCACGATCGATGGCCAGAGACGACCGTTCTTTACAAGGCACTTCTTTGCAAAATTGGTTCTTTTTGAACTGGTTTTGAATTGGTTCAAACTTCTACCGTGAGAAGAAGGTTGAGGGAATTTGGTCTAAGGGCTCGCAGTCCAGTATTATATACCCTATATAAAAAACACTGTAGTGAAATATCAGGCATGAGGTCTGTTATTTGGAAATAAAACTCTTTTTTTTATTTCTCAATATTTTTAACGACGTACTCAGTTTTTTTAGTAGATAGTCGTCATTAATAATTAAGAGAAATCCTTAAATCTGCCCCATTCTTCTTGCGCTTTAGGATTTTATTTAATTTTAAACACGTTTGTAATTTTAGGAAGAACGTGACAGACAAAGATTACGCGAAAAAGAAAGAATACTTCGTGACGAAATTAGACGTCGGCGAGAAGAAGCTTCGCGTAATAGAGAAGTTGAAAGAAGACAACAAATAGAAGCTCGCAGACTTGACAGAGAAAAGAAAAAACTGGAAATTGAGAAAGAACGAATTGCGCGTGAAAAAGCATCATTGGCGAGGATTGAACGGGAAAGCTTACATTGGGAGAAGCAAAAAAAATTGGATTATGAAATGACAAATACGTTCGAAAAGGATATGGACAGAAGAGTTAGTAAAAGATCTGCACCTTTTCGTAGGGAAGAATTTGAAAGAAAGAGACCAGCATATGATAGACATTTCAATGAGCCGCCTCCACCTCCAAGGTATGTAATTAAACCATGAATAGTATTTAAGTGTAATAATAATACAATTAATTAACCTAGTAAGCTATTTTCTTTCATTAGTGGGGATATTTTAAACACTGTATAGTATGTAGTATAGAGTGGATGTTCGTAGATGATAATTAATATTTTCACTTCCTACGGATGTCAAAACTATTTTATCAAGATTGTTTTCGTATCAATATAGCAAGTTTATTTTATTTACATGCATTTTTCAATTGTAAATATTGTATAAAATTGTGTAAATACACAAATATTTTTTAAACGGCATAATAGTTTTAAACAAGTTGTTTTTGGTATATGTTTTTTATCTTTCGTTTCTCATTTATCACGCGTGTGCAAATTAATCCAAAAGCTTTTTCTGTTTTCTGAAATAACTATATTATTAAGTAGCTCCAATAAGTTGTCACGTTTATTTTCTGAATTCTTGCAAGAAAACTGCAAACACCAGTTTTTATTTTGACTGAAATAACTGTCAAAACAGATAACTATTTTCTTAGCATCTCTATGAAATTTTAAGAAAGCATAAAAAGTACTAACACGAGCCTCCTCCTCATGCCATACAACAGGAAAGGGTTATGACGTACTTTGACTTCTTAATGAAACCCAATTTTCATCGTATGTTGGTAACCTCTGCGTAAACAACATCTTTTTAAGGTTTCCAAACGTGGCAACATTATTATTATGTTCTGCAAGTCTGCGGCAACATATACTGGGTTTTTTCAGGGTTCAAGTTCTGATTTTGGTAAAGTTGTCTAGACTCATCTGCAGCATTTACATGTTTTTCCATGCACAGTTTTCGCAATCTTCCTGAAAGTTCTTCGGAATGCCGGTTTAGTTTAAAACCCTCACGCTTTAGTATACACAGAAGAATAATCTGTTATTTCTTGTTTTTGTCTTTCTTTTAACACCCATTCTCTTACACAACGAAAAAACAAATGACATTCTTTCAGTGTACGATAAATTCCAAAATTGAGAATTTATTTCTTATCTTCTTTCTTCGAGAAAATTGCCGCTACAAGCCAATAATTTGCAACATTTGTTGATATCATTCCCTGGAGGCAAAACTGAATGTTTCATTTTTTCTCATTCTTCTGCTTTTTAATTTTACGGCTTTCAACTCTTGATTCAATTTTTCTCATTTTTCGTGGATCACCCTTTTTATTCAAACCCTTATCTTCTTTTTCTAACATAATAAACGCCTTAATCCTCCCAGCAATAAGGATTTCTTGTTTCGTAGATACCACAAACAGAACAACTGATGTTATTATTGTACTTAATAGAGCTTAGGAAAAATGTAGCATGCGATAGGTAGACACTGTGTTCTTACTGATTACATGTACTTATTACATTTTCTTTAAGCAGGTATGTAGAGTTGCTGCTGTAGTGAGTTTTTTTATTATGTTTTATAAAAAGAGCAAGTTATCCTGATTCCAGTGATACAAACAACTGCAGTACGCTGGATTTGGATTTTACGGAAACGATATAGTTTAAGGCTGTTTTCGCAGTTAAAGCATACTGCGATTTGAAGTGGGCGTATCACTTACTTTTCTACACTGCTTACGTCAGACCCTACG
This sequence comes from Diabrotica balteata, assembly GCA_918026665.1. NCBI lineage: Eukaryota > Metazoa > Arthropoda > Insecta > Coleoptera > Chrysomelidae > Diabrotica > Diabrotica balteata. The sequence goes on along the minus strand of OU898285.1, from coordinate 89,742,532 downwards.
TGACTTCCTAATTTGAAATCTGCAGTGTTAATTTGTTTGGATGTTTATTCAGTGGCGCCGGCCCACGGGTTGTTTAATGACAATAAATATATTATTCTCCATTCAAATTAGTTTTGTCGGAATACTTTTTTTAGATTAATTATCGTAGATAATGTTTTAAAAAGAGTTAATCACATTTTTAATTTATATGTCTTAATTAACTATAGTATTGAATAAAAATTTGTGAAACGTGACTGCAAAAAACACCATGGGGTTTATTTATAATACATTTAAAATAACAAGAATATTATTATCAAAAAAATTACAATTTGTTGTCACAAACAAATAAACAATTTCGCAGTTATAGCTTGAAAATGATTTCAAGAAGTTATTTATTTGTTAGAGAAAAACTGATATTAGCGTAGTAAAAATTACACAAAAAATATTTTTATTTATCTATAAAAAATTGGTACCTGCGCAACCATCATAATAGTAAATGTATTTATCTTGCAAGTATTTCGAGGCGATGCACTGTGAGGAAAAAGTTCTCTGAATGGAATATACATTATTTTAATATATTTATAGGTTGCAGTTACATAAGAAAAGTATCCAATTTATGAATAAAACACAAATCGTAGATAGTTATTTCATCATCATCACCAGTGGCATTACAGCTCGTCATGAGCCAAAGCCTTCTTCAGAATAATCTTCCATTCGCCCCTGCCTCTGGCAACTTTCTCCATGCTTTATCTTGATACCTAAGTTTTGGTCTTCCTCTGGATCGTCTTCCCACTGGTCCTCTTCGGTCGAAAATTTTTCTGATCGTTTCATCTTCATCTCGCCTAATTACATGTCCTATCCATCAAAGGCGTACTAATTTAATAAATTTTACAACGTCAGGTTCCCCAAAACTTCTGTATAACTCAAAGTTGTAACGCCTACGCCACAAACCCTGTTCTTGGACACCTCCATATATTTTCCTCAGAATTTTTCTCTCGAAACGTTTAAGCAGTTCTTGGTCGTTCTATGTCAGTGACTAAAGTATAGTTAACAAAATCCACAAGGAAAACAATTCCTGTAGCTGGCTATATACCACGTATCACAAAAAAGAGGTTAGTCTTCGTAAATGGGTATATTTATTTAAAAAAAAAACCTTAAAAGGGCTACATCAAAAAAACAAACGTTTTCGGACTAAACAGTCCATCGTCAGGTTAATTTTTTTTTTAGTATAGTTATTTATCTACTTAAAATATGTGGCAACATATTTTCAATATAAAAATTTTTCAATTTTGGCAATATTTGCTTCCAAAATTCCGGCTCGGCTTCTATCTGTAATTACAATAAAGTAGCAATATTTTTTCTGAGCTATTGCTAGCTGTCCTTGAACTTGATAAAAATAATTATCGGTGTGTTTTAATTTAAAACTATTTTCTTCACGTGTTACGTATTTAATTTTTTTTTAATTTAACAGCTTCTTCTGGGGACAACTTGCAAGCCGAATAGGGGCATTTTACTTCTACGATAGGATCGTCATCAATAATGCCATCCGGACTCGCTGCAAGAAACGGATTTTCTGCAGAAATGAATAATCCACATTCGCGTACTTTTAAATTATATTTTACTTCAAATTCCAGTTTTGCAATTGCTTCATGACCTTGTAGCAGCAGATCCGCGAAAATCTGAAAACAATATTTTTTTGTGGTGTTTTCAGGATTTGTAGATTTCCTCAATTTGCATACAACTCCAAAATTAGAGGCTGTCAAACGATTGTGTCTGTATTCTTTCCACAAAAAATTTGTAGATTGGCCCCTGGTAGATTGTTCTATTTTTGCAATCTCCTCATTACTTTTTTGTAAGGATTCCAAAAAACTCTCTTTCTCGCTTATTGTTATTTCTATATCTAATGCACCGTAATTTTTATCAGCTGGTGCAATTTTTCTTTTTTTCTTTATTACTGAGTGTAACTCTCTACGCAGTCTTCTTTTGTTCCCTACTCTTTTGATTTGTTCTATGTATTTGTTTGTATATTTTCCTGGACTTTTCATGGTCATTTTCTTATGTAGGTCACTAAAGTAATGTTCTCTTTCATTGAATGATATCGCTGCAGCTTTACAACGTGTATCGTAGCTACCTCTTAAAACAAAATTAATTCTTTTACCCCCAACAAACTTTGAAATCACAGAGTTATATGTTTCTGCTGCATTATTATTCATATTCAACAATAAGCTATGAGTATGTTGAATTAGTCTGTTCCCACACGAGAGAATGTCATTCAATAATCCGCATTCTTCTAATTTCATAACAAAGTTTATTTCGTTTTCTTTGGATCCTTTACAAAAATATTGATCGCAGTTTGTATGTTGTCCAAAGACATGGTACGGACAATTTTTTATGTCTTTTATTAAGTTTTTCATTTGAATTTCCATACTATTTGTTTCATTTTTTCTGTATGCTATCGCTGTTTTGATTCCTAGTCTTAATCTCAGTATATTACTAGACAAACGTTTTCTTAATTCTGGCGCCACAGGTTTCATTTTAGTTGAAATTTTTTTTGCTGTCAAATCTCTTAATTTACTGCAATAATTGCGTAAAAGGTGATTTATGCATTCAAAATTAAAATATTTGGACCATATGGTTTTTTAATGCATAATGAATTATATACACTACTATCTCCATCACCTACTAATTTTATATATTTTAATCGATGCATCTCCACACTTCTTTTAAAACCTTCAACTATATTATATCAGTTTCCATGGACGTGGATGATCCTTCCCAATTTTTAGAACATGTATGGGATTTAACTGTTTCATTTTTGTGGCAGCTCTCGAGCATATAATACAGTATTTATTTCTTGTATCAACAAATAAATTTTTTCCAGTCTTGGCACCGACTATGCAAGCCTAAAAAACAAAATATATAGAAATATTGTCTATATTGTCAAACCAACACACTTACTACACCTGAAGAACCATCGTAGCTTACTTTATACGATCTTTTTGACCAAGCACCATCAGCTATAACGGTTATTAACCCAATTCCGTCGGAATCTACTTCACCAATTTCTTTGGCTAAAGCTAATTCCTCCCGTCCAGCCTCTTCTATGGAATCACAAAGTGTTTGGCCGATGATATCTGCAACTGTCTCCGTATGTTTTGCATACTGCCTGTAGGACATCACAGGTATATTTAATGCAGCGTGCTGCTGCTGTATGTCTGAATAACCAGACCCGGTGGATATAGTAGCCATCACTTGTGCTACATTCAAGTTCAGTGAATTGTTACCAGAATCCTCTGTTGCTATCTCCTTTTCAATATTGCACATTTGACATTTAAAAGTCAATGTATTTATCAATCCGTCCATTTTTTCTTTGGTAATCTCCATATTAGAAAAGTTGCATGAAAATGGAGAATGATTATTCAAACTTGGTTGAATAGATTTAATGAAAAAGTTTATGTCCACTATTCTTCTGCCTTCTACCGAAAAAGATGGTTTTTGCGGAGAGGCAATCTCAACTGACTGAGAATGACAGCTATTACTAGAAATAACGATGAAATTTAAAGTATTTTCTGCAAATGATATTATTTGTTACTATTATTATTTAAGATTAAAGCATTGGTAATATTTTCACTATAAACAAATAATATGTAAGGTCATGAACCCTCTATTTACTTACTTTACGGTAAGTAAATAAAAAAAAGTAAAAAAGGTTACTTACGAATCGACACTACAACTAGGTAAAGTAGATGTTTCTGCTAATTCTTGATGGAATAAACTATTTGATGAAGAACTATTGTTTATAGTAGCTTTTTTGATTTTTAAGTTCCTAAAAATATGAGAAAGAAACAAAATTATTCTAGAAAAAAAGATACGAACTTACTGAAGATAAACTATTATAATATTTTTAAAATAAAACAACAAACAACGGGTGTTTGTGAAGAACGTAATCAACGCTATATATATATATATATATATATATATATATATATATATATATATATATATATATATATATATATATATATATATTTATATATATATATATATATATATATATATATATATATATATATATATATATACACATTCGATGTGAAGAGGTTCAACGGGGGGAATCCCAACCACATATTTTCGATCTTTACCAAAAACCTCTCTGTTACTGTACTGTTAGAAAGTAGTATTTCGTACATATAAACCTTATATCAAGTCATTTGATACTAGCGACGTTGTCGAGTTTATAAATCGGTCAGATACATTTTTTCGCAGTTTGTTATGTTATACTCTTGAAGATTCTTAATACTTAGGATAAAACTTCGGATTTATACTCCTAGGATAAATCCGAATAATCGACATTTATCGGGATACAGCTTTAGTTTACTGATTCCGATAAAGCATATTTTTAATATTTTCAACGATTACAATAAGTTAACGTATGGCCAAGTCAAGTGTTTCGATTTGTTCGAGCACGTAATCATCATCACCATCTTCGGTTCTACAATCCTGGGTGGGTCTTGGACTGTTCAAGAATTAGTCTCCATTCCTCCCTATCTTTTGCCCTCGCTTTCCAATTTCTGACCCCTAGATTCCTCAAGTCATCTTCGACTTCGAGTTTTAAATCTAGATCTTGGCCTGTCTCTCTTCCTGGTTTCTACTGGCTCTTGATATAATATCTGTCTTTGGGGGTCTCCAGTGTCCATTATTTCAAGGTGTCCTAGTCACCTTAAAAGTCTATTAATTTTAATAGACCAGACGATGTTGCATTTTTTATAGCATTGATACAACTCAAAATTGTAGCGCCTGCGCCATATCCCGCTTTCTTGTACTCATCCGTATATGTGCCTAAGTATTCTTTCAAAGCGGCCTAACAGTCTTCGTCGCTTTTTACCATAGTCCATATCTCTGACGCGCATGTCAGGACAGGTTTAATAAGAGTTTCATATATTGGTTGGTTTTCCATGGTTTTTCTGCTAATTATGTGTGATGTTAAGAACTGCTTTAGTCCAAAGTAAGCTCTGTTCGCCAGGTATATTCTTCTCTTAATTTCTACGCTTACTAGGTTGCTGTTATTTAGTTGTGTTCCAAGATATATAAACTCCGAGACCCCTTCGAATGTGTGTGCTTCTGTCACTAGATCTTGTGGTGCCGCTATTTATTTGTGTGCTGTTCGTGTCCTTCATGTATTTTGTTTTGGATACGTTGACCTGCAGTCCCATTGTCTTCGCGGCTTTTTCTAATGTTTCAAAAGTCTCTAACATGTCTCTTTTTGTCCCTGTTACTATGTCAATGTCATCTGCGTAGGCCAATATCTGTACACTTCTATTGATAATCGTGGTTCTAGTTGTTATTCCCGATTTCTCTATGGCTCTTTCTAGCGCGATTTTAATTAATAAGCATGATAGACTGTCTTCATGGCGTAATCCAGTATGTGTTTGAAAAGACCTTGACACTCTGTTTTGTACCTTGACTTTGCACTCAACTTTCGAAACAGTTACCTTTACCAATGTTATTAGATGCGACGGAATATTTAGTTCTGCCATGGTATTATAAAGTGTGCCACTGATGCCACACTACTCTCTAATTTAGAAATCCTCCAATCGCAAACGTTTCAATTATCAGAAATATATCTATAAAATCAATTTAAATTTTTGTCTGAATGTCAATTCTTTTATATTTTGTAATTTATCACAATGTTTTTCTTGCAGCCTAAAGCCCAGAGAAACTAGTCCACAAAACTTCGGTAGTCGTTCAAAGGAACTTTACGCAAAAAGTGTAAAATACTCTGTGCCAAAACGAGATTCACTTTATCCTGAAAAACGTCGGGAGTATGATATTGGACGTTCTACTGTAATGGGTAGACAGGTTGCTGATTCATATGAAAGCAGAGATGCTAGAGCTGTTGGGCACCCCAGATCAAAAGAGGCACGGTTTGAAGTCCCAAACAGAGATACAGGCAGAGAGCGTAGCCCACATTTCAGATCTGGAAGAGAGGAGAGAAGACCAGGTAACATGAAATTGGATATGCCATCTGGACCATCTAGAGGTGAGCAAGAATGTTGTTTGTATTTAGCGTTTTTTATTTTTTTTTTTTTTACTCTTTGATCTTATTGTATATTCTGATAGTGCAACTTGAACGGATATAAATTAACCCTTGTTTTACCCTTTTAATCCAGGGTCACTCTACATTTTCATCTCTAAGTGTTAATCATATGTTTCAACGGCCTATTATTGTGAACAAAATAACTATTAGTTATTACTCTAATTGCTAAAATCAGTGTGTTATCTTTTACATATTGTGTAGTACTGAGATATATTTACATGGTATGAGTCATACACCGCCTGGCTATTTTATTATTTGGTTTTAATCCACCTTACGTTTCTGATGCTAACAAAAGCGCTCCTTTTATCCTATTTTTTTGAAAGAACTTTTGCTGTTATTTTTAAAGAACTTAAATTAATAGGATTCCATCTCTAGTTTGCTTTTATTTTTACTTTAGGGTTCCTAAATTTAGATATATTATATGATTACATGATTTTTAGATGTGGGCCAAAGAAACATTGAAAGCCGTGCTGGACCTGTACCTTGGGCAAATAATTCTCACAAACCTATTGGATCAAACACTGCACCAAAATTCTTCGAGAAAGAACCTTGGAGACCAAATGATTTTCCAAGGTGGGTGTTCATAAATTGCTTATATATCTGTGGCTTGGTGCTGAAAGGCCTGATGTCAAAATCTTTACATTTGATAAAACTGCAATTGTTGCCACTAATACTTTTAGTTACAGTTTCAATGCAGTGCAGGCGTTACTTACCAAATTTGACCCAGAGGATAATATATTTGAACAGAATAAAAAATTTTGATTTTATTTTGTTTTCTGGATTTAAAAATTTTGAAAAAAAAAGACATTGCCCTTTTTGCATAAATTTCTTATTTGTATTTATTTTTTTATGACATTGGCCGTTAAAACTAGAACAATAATAAACATAGTGACTTTATGTTGATATTGAACTTTATTATTTAGCCACATAGTTAATTGTAGACAAAGCTAACAGAAATTAAAATTAATAATATGAAGATAAAATGGTTGTAAAAGGTACGTAAATACTTAGGTAATAGGTACATAAAGATTATTATTATTAAATAAGCGTTCTCTCTTTCAAGTAAATTTCATTATTCTGAGAAATCACTTTTTCCGGAGTTAAGAAACTGGCTTCAACGGCGGAAGAACCGTGGAAGCGGTCAACGGCATAGAGATGAGGAAGAAAGATTGGGACAAGACACCTCATTAAAGATCCGGATTGGATAAGTCCTAGTAGAATCAAATGGCTATGCTTGCAGCGAAATTTAATTCCGGAGTAAGCTCCTCAATCGGATCTCTGGGAGGAGCAGTTACAAGTATAACAAAAAGATTAAAATGCAAAGAAGATATCAGAATAGGCACATGGAACGTGAAAGCCATAGCACAGGAAGGTAAAATCCATAATGCAATACAAGAAATGACACACATGAAACGAAAACGCCAAAGTTGGGGCCAGCAAAACATCATCTACAGTTGGACCATTTGGTCTAGGAAACCGCAACGATCGGGGAGATACGTTCGATATTTTTGCGGAAGCAAATGAATTGGTAATAATGAACACCTGGTTTAAGCTACAACCAAGGAAACTGTACACCTGGAAATCTCCACAGGCCTCTGTGGGAAAGATTGTAAAAAATCAGATTGATTACATGCTAGTAAATAAGAGGTAAAGTGGTAAGGTGAGTGAAAACCTCAATGCAAAGGTGTTAAAATGCAAAAATGCAGGAACTATAGAGGAAAGTCTGACTATCATACAAGAAACAGTGAGAGAGATAAAAGAACAACACCTGAAGAAAGATACATAGAAACGGATATCGTGGATGACCTATGAAATACTTGAACTCATGGATCAGAGAAAAAAAAACAAAGAAAATCTCCAAGAATATAAGAGAATACATACCATCATCAGAAGAAAAGTAAGAGAAGCCAAAGAGAAACAAAAAACGGAACAATGTCAGGAAATAGAGGAGTATCAGAGTTGATATGATGACTTCAATGTTCATCGAAAGGTGAAGGAAATAGCTGGAAAATTCCGAAAACGCAACAGCGGAAAAATAACGAGGTGATGAAGGCAATCTTGCCATAAGCAGGGAAGATAAAAAGAAAGTATGGGAAGACCATTGAAGAAAATTTAGGTCCCGAAATCCTACCAGAAGAAATAACGGCAGCCGTCAGACAAATAAAGGATGGAAAGGCACCGGGACTTGATGAAATTCCTGTAGAACTGTTCAAGCTATTAGAAGAAGAACAAATAAAAATAATAACTGAAATATTTAATGAAATATACAATGCAGGAAAAATACCAGTAGAGTGGCTCAAATCAGAGTTCGTACCATTGCCCAAAAAACCAGGAGCAAAAGTTTGTGAAGATTATAGGACCATAAGCCTAATGAGTCATCTGCTTAAGCTGTTTTTAAAAGTTATCCACAAAACAATTTACCGGAAATGCGAGGAACAAATCAGTCCTGTGCCCAATCAGTTTGGATTTGTGAACGCCGTTGCTACGAGGGAAGCTTTATTTAGCGTGCAGATGCTTTATTTAGTTTCAGAAATGTAGAGATGTCAGCTGTAATGTTTTTGCATGCCTGATTGATTACAAGAAGGCTTTAGATAGAGTCAGACATGAACAAAAGATAGAAGTGCTGAAGAGGACAGGAATTAACGAAAAAGACTTTAAAATAATATTGTATTGGAATCGATCAGCGGTACTCCGAATAGATGGAGAATATACAGATCAGGTTAAAATCTTAAGGGGAGTGAGACAGGGGTGCATAATTTCACCACTGATATTTAATCTGTACTCGGAGCACATTTTTGAAGAGGCTCTAAAAGATATTGATGAAGGTATCTCAATAAATGGAGTCAAGCTCAATAACCTGCGGTTATTGAGCTTGACTCATGTTTTTCAATACCATAGAAGGGCTGCAAAACTTAATGAACAAAATAACGGAAACAAGTAGAAAATATGGACTGGACATAAACACCAGCAAAACCAAGCTAATGATCATCAGCAAGGAAAACATAACTGGAGCAAATCTGTATGTGAACCAAATGAGAATTGAACGAGTCTTATAATACAATTACTTGGGAACTACAATCAATGAGTCGTGGGACAATACCCAAGAGATTAAATGTCGCATCGGAAAGGTAAAGAGTGCATTCTTGACTATGAGTTCCGTGTTCAAGAGCCATGACCTCACCCTAGAAACAAAAATAAGGCACCTTAAATGTTATGTGTATTCAGTGCTTTTGTACGGAGTAGAAACATGGACATTAAAGGCGTAAACTCTATCCAAACTTCAGGCTTTTGAGCTCTGGTCATACAGAAGGATCTTGAAGATACCATGGACAAAGTCACCAATGAAGTGATAAAAAAGAATTATATATATATATATATAATATATATATATATATATAATGAGAAATCAAGGCAGATACGAGCTACTTTAATCCATTTTACAAGGTAAAATTGAAGGAAAAAGGGCCCCAGGACGAAGAAGAATATCCTGACTTGCTAACCTAAGAGCATGGTATAGAAAGACCTCAACACAGCTATTTCGTATAGCAACCAACAAAGTCATCATAGCCAGAATGATCGCCAACGTTCGGAACAGACAGGCATCCTAAGAAGAAGAAGCCTACATGCGGCAACTGATTTTAAGTTTGAACAGTTTTCGCGATCTTCTCCGCATTACCCCACGGTAAAAAAATTTCTATAACACTGAGAACCATCCTGTGAATCACCTAACATTAACAAGACATTCATGTACGTTATAACGACTTTCCGACACCGTACAGTTCCCGCATATTATCATTTGCAGTTATTTGTTCAAGGAAATGGTTGTAGTATGTGCGATTTGTATTACTGATAAAGTGACTGTAAGGCTGTTAGTTTTTCTTTACATAAAGAAATTAATTCGTTGTGCTAGAAGCGAGGGAAAATTATACTATCGTGTTTTCGTGTGACTTCTAGATATATCAAACAAAACTGACCCCTCAAATGAATGTTTGTATAAAATAGTTTGAGTCCCGGCTGAATACTGCATCCATTTAATTTGCAACCAATGAACTGGTTCATTTAAAGTGTTTTTTACAATGAACATAATAAGTATTACAATATGATTTGAAGTTTAAAAAGTCAGTTCGTTTTAATTCTGTACTTTTTTATAGTCGGTTTTCTAGATACCAAACGTGCCCAATCACGAGGCAACATAGCAAGTAGTGTACGTTTTTTTAAATATTGCTTTATCTGCTACTGTCTGCCCCCATATGTGTATGAACAGCTTCAAGAAATTTGTGATTTATGGTAAATTTTTTATCTTTGCGAGTTTAATTCGAAAACCGTTTGCAGCAACATTGTAAAAAAATATATTGCGGTTTTGTCCTCCACCAAAATCGCTGTATGTATTTTAGTGTTTTCTTCTATCAGGTTATGTGGGTAGCGTAGGTAAAGAAGATGATTTTGCCTGTGGTTTGGTAAATGGTAACGTTAAACTATCAGTTGACGTTTATAAAAAACAAGACGAAGAATAACCTTGATTATTCTGTCATTCTTCTTTATCTCTTTTTTCGACTCGGACGTAGGTTCAGCTAAACGTAAATGTTCTTTTTCTTCTTATTTGAGTGATATTCGTGGTGTCTCGCATTGACAGCATTTCAATGTTTTTGCACACGTGTCATTTTTGGGCTTATGGAATGTTAGGTTAATATTTTTCTGTAGAAAAAATTTGTGCTTGAATATTTCTGTCTTTGCAATAATTATTCACATAAGGTGGTACATTTTAGCTATCGATAGATCAGACGCCAAGTACTTTTTTGCGTATGGGAGCGGGAGTAGTGACTTTAGTAAGCCGGAAATATATTTCTGTGCACTCTTATCGAGAGTTTAACATTTTATGGAAGTTTATGCTGATTTCAATGTTTTCCTCGCCTATCCTCCGGACATTCGTGGCCTCTGCTTAACAATTACTCTCTTTTTTGCAAATTTATATCAAATGTATTTAGAAACATGATTTGACATACTTTAACTTTCTGACTACAAACTTTCTAGTAAAATTCCGTCTGATTTGGTTGCCTCAATTAATTATGTCTCAATCGTTGAAACTTCTTTCACTCTTCTATAGAATTTGCTATCAACTGGTGTTGTCCAGAGCAAATTGACTAATAAAACTATGCGAAAAGAATTTGTCGTGCCTATCGCGTATTTTTAGTTGCTTAGCTTCGATTGTTTTATTTCCAAAAACCGATTTATACCTGATTTTAGCGATTTTCTCACGTTCCGTCTCGAACTGGGAGGATCATGCTTTCGTTTCCTGTTAACTTCGTTTTTGTCTTGTTTTGTTCTTCGTCTGTGTCATATATTTAACTGGCTTTTAGCAGGATCCTTCAATTGTGGAGTACTATCTACCAGTTGTATTGTCACTACCTTCAAACTGCTCGACTTTGTACTCATCAGTTGTACTACATATCATCAGTGTACTACATATTCATCATCACTATCTTCAAACGGTTCTAGATTACTAGAATCTGTATTTTCTGTCAGTAATATTTCGTACTACTGCTGATTCTATAAGAAAACGGTACAAGGTTAATAAATAATTATTTCATTTTAATCTTATTGCAACTAAGTCAGCAAAATTAACAGCGGCCACATTACACCCATTACAAGCATGTCATAAAATGACCGCCAATATTGCTGATGTCACAGGAGTAGATCTAATATGTGTCAGTTTAAGCTAGAAGGGCCAATGTATACATTGGCCCACTAAATAATAATGCCAGTAATCGATAAAAGGGCCAATATCATGTTTGATCCTTCTAACCGAAAATTATGTGAATTATTTCATTATGACATTGGCCACCATTACATTAAGGCTGTTTTAGCAGTTGAAGCACACTGCGGTTTGAAATGGGCGTAATGGGCCGTTTTAGCATATGAAAATGTGCATCGAACGAAGTCTAATGCACTGTTGTACTCTAAACAGCAAAAAATTGACATCGGCCCTTTTAGCTCCAACCACAGATATAAGCTTGAAATTTTTAACATTTATAATTGCATAAAAATACGTGTATTTTTTTTAGACTATTTATCTCAAAGTTAAATTACTTTTCACGATATAACAAAATGTGATCTATTTTAGGTGGCCTCCTCAAATGACTCCATCGAGACCATTTGGACATATGGGAGGACCTGTGTGTCCCCCTCCACCAACAATCAACAGCTATCCTGATTCTCGTTTTAATTCAGGCATTAGAAAGTATTAATTTCTAAATGTAATTTTATCTTTTTTTGTTATGTAAGGTTCAAATTATAAATCAGCTAGGTTTAGACGCTTAAAAGTTTTTTACATATTGATTTACTTGCTGAGCTGATTGTTTGGCAACAGGATTCACTTTAACTTACTATTTTTTATTTTTTCCTGTAATATAATGTATTAAGTAAATATTACGTAGTGTAGTATGTTTAATATCCCTATCCATGTTTTTTCCTGGGCCCGTTTGATCCAAAAGATGCATGCAGTTAAAAACAAAAGGTTTTTCTGTGAACAGTGTGAAGTGGGATTTCAGAAGGTACCAGCTCTGTTAAAAGAAGTGAGTGAGCTTAAGGACAGTATAAATAAAATTCTACATAAGGAAAATGTCGCATCTGTTGCACCAGGTATGGAGGATAGAAATGCTGGAGAGGCAAAATAGGAATTCCAATATAATTATATTTAATGTTAATGAATCTGTTAAAACTAATCAATCGGATCGTAATGCAAAGAACAAACAAGCGGTACTAAATATTTCGACTGATTTTAATATTAACAAAAATAATATTAAAATATTTAGATTGGGAAAATTTGTCGGAATTTCCCTGGATTAAACAAAAGCCCAGCAAGACTATTTCACGAAAATCAAATTACAATTAGATGATATGGTTAAGAAAGGTGATAACTATAAAACAATCAAACTCAATAATAATAAGCCTACAATAGTGAAAAAAGACATAATGTTATCTCAAAAAAAAACTAGTAAGTAGCTCTAGTATATTATATAATATTGATGTTAAAGGGTTTGCAATTTCATTGATTCTTTTGTGTATATTGAAATCCCCTCATATATGTTTGAAAAGACGAAGAATTTTTTCCATGGTTCTTAGTTCGTATCTTTCAAGTTAAAATACCCGAAATATATTATATTTCCTTCTTAGGCGGCTCGAGTTAATATAAACAATTTTAGAGATGTTTATTTAATTCGCAGCTGTGTATTTTTCTTCGATATTATTCTTTGATTTAAGCCGCCCGACGCATTACGTTTTCAAATAAATAATTTACGTCTTAATTTCTGTTGTGTCTGGTTTATTTTCAAGTTATGTGAACGAATTTTTAAGATAATTTCGTCATTCTTGGGTCGCTGTAGGCTCAGGTATGGATCCCAATTCATCCGTCGAATTTGTAGTTTTCTGTTTTTGGCCCCTTTTTATGGAAATATGTAGCAGTCAGAAGTATGTCTAGTTACAGAGCAGGTTAAAAAAGTATTTAAGAGATTTGTGCCATTAGTAAGTAAATACTAAATATCTGACTTTTATAGGTAAAGGCTAAAGTTACAATAGAAAATTTGTATTTTACAGGAGACTAATTATTCCTACTACTATTACAGATAAAATAGTTAGGTTAGATCAAATATACAATTAAATAATAAATGAAATGAGGTTAAATGCTCGAATAAATGAACTTTGAAAATAAGGCTATTATCGAGCACAAGTTAATTAAATCTAGCCCAAAAGATTTTAGATGGGCTAGATTTAATTAACTTGTGCTCGATAATAGCCTTATTTTCAAATATACAATTAGTATAACCTGCTTTAACCACAGGTGGAAAGCAGCTTACAGTCCGAAAAAAGTGTGCAATTGAGAAATGTAGGAGGTTAAACAAAAATGAGACCTCTGCAAGAATTGGTAAAATATTAATAGATATTATGTAAAAAACATTGATTTTTTATATTATATTCTCGAATGATGTGTTTGTAATTTTGTCATGTTTTGTAATTGTTTTCTTCAATTTTCTCCTGGTATTAAATTTTATCCATGATTACCTTGTCTGCTGATAAGATTATTTGGACTCAATGTCTTTTAGAGCTTGTTTGAACTTAAAAAAGCATTCATCATGATTGCAAATCAAAAGCAAATGTAAGTAGAGAGGAGAAATTATCAAAGGTATATGAGTTAACAAAGGCAATGCAACTGTAATCATAGACAAGATTTAATACCACGAGAACATCCAATAATTAGTCACAAATTGACCATACACACATACATGATTTTTTAAAGTACAAAATATAAATTATAGTTTTTTTACGTTCTAATAAATATTTCATAACACTATTAAGGTTGATCTGCACCCCCCAAAAAATAAATTCCAAATTCAAAAAATTTGAAAAATTTTGAGAAGGTGTATGAGATGACTAGAAATGTTTTGACAACTTTTAAGCAAACTTCATGTTTTCGTTTTTAAAAAAACTCAAAAAAACTACTTTTTTCCAAGTATAAAGCGGGAAAACCAGACATATAATTTTGTTAATTTTTTTACAGCATCAAGATATAATTATAAGAAATACTTAGGAATTTTTTTTTTTTAATTTTTGAATTTACAGTTTTGTCTCAGTAGGAAAAAATAGTATGTTTCTGCTTATAATAAAGCTTCCGGTAAGAAACCAAAAATTTTTTTAATAACAACATATATAAAACTGTAAAAGTGGAAAATATTTGCAATAAAACGTTAAATATTTTTTCCTAAACATATGAAAAATCTCGTTAAACAAGAATTATGTCTTGAACCGCCGCCTTCAAATGTGTAATATAGGGAGATGGCTCCATCTGAAACAGTGGTAGTATTTATCATCGATAGATAGCACTACGTTCGGCTTCGAAACGCTTCAAACGAAACGACATAGTAACAGGGTTGCCATATCAATTAGTTTGTACAACAATTTGGCAGAATATAACAAAACTTAGTAGGAATGTTATCGGTTTGAATTTTAAACTGGTCATGCTGAAACTTACAGACTTACAGAATACATAGTAGATACTGCAACTTTTATTTTGAAAGTATGATATCATAAAATTTACACTCTATAAGTATTATATCTATAAAAAACTTATTTAGTTTTAAAAACCTATTTAGGCGTTTTTAGTAAATTATTTTAGTATTTATAAACAATAGTGTTCCTTGCATAACGGCCATTAAAGGTTAAATTTGCAGATAATGATAGTCCATTATTTATGTTGCGCAATAATATGAGGTTGTTAGGAACCAAATTTTCTAGAATTCAATTGAAGGATGACTTAACTAAATATCAAATAAACTATTTGAATAAAGTGCGAGAGGAACTGGAAAAACGTAATCTACTTAACAAGGAACTAACAATAAAGTATATTAATAAAGTTCTAACTATTATTAGTACAAACCAACAAAATTCCGCAAAAAAAACAAATATAGTTGACAACAATAAATATTTTTTAGACTAATATTGCTTCTTTACATGCTAAGTTTTTTTACTTTTTGTCAAACAATAAGTTGGTCTACTCAAACACCAAAAGTAGTTAGTAAAGCGAACTCTGCTTTGTTATTTATCACAAAAGCTTTTCATAGAATATCTGCAGACATGTTTTTGAAATTCTACAAAAGTTATGTCAGACCTGACCTAGAATTTGCAGTGTCAGTTTGGTCACCTCATTTGCAAAAAGACATTAATTTATTAGGAGTACAACTAAGAGGGACCTAGCTACCTTTTAATTATGGAAGATTAGACTATGAAACCCGACTAAGAAAGCTCAAGTTGTCTCCATTAACTGTTAGACGAGAAAGATATGATGTCATATCTACTTATATAATTCTTAGTGGGGATTTTTGGAGGGGGTGGTAGACTAAGAGGTCATAACTATAAATTGAAAAAGAAGTATTTTAAAACCACCTTAAGGCAAACCTTTTTAGTTAACCGAGTTTTTGATAAATTAAACGGTTTAAGTGATGACATAGTAGAAGCTACTAGTTTAAATAGTTTCAAAAACAAGTTTGATGAAAACGAAC
The DNA here is from genome assembly GCA_918026665.1 of Diabrotica balteata. Lineage (NCBI taxonomy): Eukaryota > Metazoa > Arthropoda > Insecta > Coleoptera > Chrysomelidae > Diabrotica > Diabrotica balteata. The sequence goes on along the minus strand of OU898285.1, from coordinate 89,726,404 downwards.
AAAATATTGTACCTAGTCTTATGTTAATTATATTGGTTGTATTTTTTTTCTTTTGAAAACTTATGTACACTTGGTAATATTTATATTTTTGTAATTTGCTATTGCCAGAACTTTTTGTAAGTACTAATTCTTTTAAAAATTATTTTTATTTTTACTTTGTGAGAAAATTTGATTTATATTATATTATTTAGTTTAGTACATACAAATATTTTGTAATTTGGGCCACATAAGCTCTGCTTTGGCTCAATATCATTATATAATAATAATAATAATAATAATAATAATAATACGCAGTGCAGTAGAGAGAACAACATTACCGCGGTATCAAGGAGGAAGAGGACTTATGGATATAGGTGAGCAATTAGATAAACAAATTGCTAATTTAAGATCTTATTTTCAGGTACAGGCTGAGACATCTACTTTACATCGAGCAATTTGCGCAGTAGATGACACAACGCCGCTTAAACTGAGGGAACAAGAAATGCGCACAAACCATCTGACTAAGCAAGAAAAAATGCGCACCTGGATGAGTAAACCTCTGCATGGGCGACATCTCAATGAGATCAACCAAGAATATGTCGACAATACAGCGTCGAACTATTGGTTGACATCAGGAAAGATGTTTCCAGAGACTGAAGGTTTCCTACTTGCCATTCAGGATCAGGTTATTCCAACTAAAAATTACCTGAAATATATTGTTAAAGATCCTCAAGTCCAAAATGACAAATGCTGATATGGATGCCAAGCCCAAGAAACCATCCAACATCTTACCGGTGGCTGCCAGGCATTTGTCGGTACTGATTATAAAGAACTCCATGACTCAGTACATGACAACTACAAGCTATACTGGGACCGCACTGTGCTTACAGACCAACCAGTGGCCCATAATAGACCGGATCTCATACTAGTTAATAAACTTACTAGACAAACAACACTTATTGATGTGGCGATACCCAACACCAATAATTTAGGTGTTAAATACAACGAAAAGATCGCCAAGTACAGAGATCTAGAAATACAAATCAGGAGACAATGGAGAATGGAAAGTACCCAGACACTACCTATTGTTTTATATACTACTGGTGTTATTCCCAAAAACCTCATAGCGAACATAAAACAGCTGGGTCTAAATGAACATCTTTATAATGCCATGCAGAAAGCTGTACTCCTCGCGACGTCCAGATGTGTAAGAAAATTCTTGGGAGATACTCCAACATACCAAGTCACCTAGGGCTCGATAACACGGAAAGAGTCCCACTAGAGCTCAATCCTTTTGATACCGTAGGTATCTGGGATGAGTGAATTTTCCCCTTAGAGGGAGTGTGAGCCGTATGGCTAAATCTGGGAATAATAATAATAATGACATGGTTCATAATCAGGTCAAAAATTTTAAATACAATAGAAGAAAAACAAAAATAATGACTTGATTAAAGTGTAACATTTACCAAATAATAGATGGTAATACAATTAAGAGACTTTCATTTTAACAGATCCTACTTTGAAAACTTCATTACTGGTAAGTATTTGCTCTTTCAAAATAAATATTTAAATAAAGTAATAATTGTATGATTCTTCCTACCATTTTAATATTTTAAATTATTCTTAATATAACAGAAACAGGAGCGACAAAATTATATTCTTTAATTGAAAAAGTATAACATTACTAACAATTCTGAAACAATAATGAGTAGTAGTAGATTAGTTTCGATACGTTAGTTCTTTACGTATAGGGAGATACCATGATACTATAAACTCAGAGATATGTAAGAGAGGGGATATGACACAAAGGATATTTCTGTATTTACTAAATGGGACCACTTATTTTGACAATATGCACTCTCCAATATGGCGACGGGCAGGTCCGGATTCAAATTAATTCCAACTGTATTTTTACTATTTACTGTTTAGTTTGGGAATAAGCATTAAGTTATGTTAATAATAGTTATTTGAAATAAAATTACTTTCATTTTTAGTACTTTTCAAGTACACTTTAATAATAATAATAAAATTTATTACAAAAAATGTACAAAACAAGTTAATGATATATCGTTTTAAAATTATAACATTTACATTCAAGTAATAAACAACAATAAGCAAGTGCACTTACATAAGTTTATATACATTTAGATATGTTACTTCCATGTACAATTAATAAAATTAGTAATTGTGTATAGGTAGGTGATTAAAGAATTGTTATATCTGCATGCAAAGATCCTTTTTCCAGTAATGCGAGCCTACGATAAGGGATATTATAGTTAAAATTATCTTTTCTAGTGTCAAAGTCGTGAGATATGTTAAACAGTTGAAAGTACCTACTACTTTTTAGCTGTTGCAACTGTCAACAATGACTAACTCAACAGGCGATTGTCGATATAGACCTTAAAGTTTGAGACCCTCATCCTATGTATAAAGCTGGTACAAAAGCTAGCTCACAATATGATGTTATATCGAGCCCTCGAATAAAAATTAGAAAAATGAAAAGACTTTATTATATTGATGTTAAAAATTTTTATAAGAATTTTAAACAATATTTTTATTTTATTTTTTTTTTAAACAATTTGAATTCAAGAACTAGTTTTCTACTACTGTTATCACACAATTTATTATTATTACACATAAGCAAGGGCAGAGAGATAGCTCCCTATTATAATCAAACACAAAGAAACTACATAAGTGACCTACCAGTAGATACCACAAAAATCCACAAGGAATCTACATTCCTGTAGTTGGCTGTATACCATATGTTTGTAAAAGGTATATATTTAAAAACCCAAACGGGCTATGTTAGACAAAACGTTTTCGGAATCCATATTCCGTCATCAGTGTCCCAAAAATTGTATAACCACTTAATTAAAAAGAACATGAAGTTTAAATTTTAACCAAGGTTAATGCAAAGTGTACATGAATGTAGCCACTAAATACATGGGTAAAAACCCGTTAACAAATAATTAGTTACATTTGGTTTACATTATTTCTTATAAAATATTAAGATGTTTAATAAAATTTCTCCACCTGCTAAATTTACCGTTGGATTAGGTAACATGGCGACATATGACTCCACTTGAAGTTGTTAGTGCTGAGACGGTGTGTCTACGAGGACTTTATGGAAGTAACGGACAAGTTAGGACGGAAGTCATAACAGAGCAGTCAATATAACTGTATGTGTCTACTTAAGACAAAAGTCAACGTTATTTAAAATTGTTAAAGTAAAATAAATTAATATAACAGTATCAACCATCAATATTGTTGTTTTAAAATTATGTATATAAGATGAACTGTGGAAAGAAAATTATCTGGTTATAGTCAGGCAACCAACTATACATGTGTGCAGTAGTGTTGTAAAATAGAGATTTTAATATAAGGCTTTTTATGTTTCTTCAACATTTGGTACCTAGAAAATAGAAACTAGACACATGTGGGAAGTCAACTTCCCACATGTGTCTATATATGTTCCCTATATATTGAACAAAATTTATAAATATTGGAAATAGTTAATATTCACCTTAACAACAACCAACCTTAATAATTCATCAAAGAAATATCATTCTTCTAACGTTTCTTTTATTGCTATTTTTGTGTTTACTCCCAAAGTCATTTTAAGTTTTTAATTATATTACTGTGACTAACGTGCCTAAGAAAATTTAATCATGACATTTATTACATACTTCAATGTCAATTTTTATATGTGAAATTTTTAATTTCTGTAAGTGTTTTTTAAATGTATTTGTACGCCATTTTTGTAATGGTTTTAGATTGTACTCCTGATGAAGCTAGAAAATAAATAGCGAAATATTCTTTAGAAAAAACAAAGATTTTTAATAGAGACCACTATACCTGATAATTTCTACGTGTTTATAAATTATTTTTTAATTGAAATCACTTGTAATATATATATATATATATATATATATATATATATATATATATATATATATATATATAATATATCCAAACAATTTGCAACTATAATAGAAAACGATCCAGTCTATTTTTAAACATGTTGGTAGAAGGGGCCGATACAATGTTATCACTAAGGTTATTCCAGCTCTAGAAAACTCTATTTGGTAGAAAGTTCTATCTTGATCTTGTAGAAAAATTCTCTTTTTTTAAGTTTAAACTGGTGACTTCTGAGGCGTTCATCTTGATTTAAGGTAAACATTTCGTACTCTAATTTTTGAATTATCCTGGATATGTAGCACCTGTATGAAAAAACAAAACAGTAAATATCAGAATATCAAAGATTTTCAAAGATTTAATAATACATATATATATATATATATATATATATATATATATATATATATATATATATATATTATAGGTTTAGAAAAAGGAGCTTTCTTAATTTAATAAATTAGTAGTTTAAGATATATCTGGTATTAATTAATATACAAGTATGTAAATGGTGTGAATCTTAAGTTGACTGCATTTGAAAACATTTAATATTAGTTTTATAAAAATGTTATTCATAAAAAGTCCTGAAACTTCATTAACCTAAAATACCATAACATATATAAACCTTCATTTTGTACACAAAGTAAGTAGCTTTATAAAAAAAGAGCATAAATCATATTTTGAAAGGCAAAGAACTGCTGCTGTTACATCAATAAAAAATGTCAAATAGTACATATTTAAAGAATGGTCTAAACAAAAATGTGTTTAATTAAAAACTAGTACTTTATATAAAATATCAAGAACCTTCTAGTTGAAATCTCTTTGTTCACACCTATACAAACTTATTTATTTGCAAATGAAAGCAAGTGAAATGTACAATTGAAGTTGTATACAAAAGTACTGTGTAATGTCCAGGTGTAATTCAGAATATTACCTACATTATTTTAATAACCTACTTCGTTTATAAATATTTATTGTTAATAAATATTTATTAATAATAATAATTATTTATTGTTGTTATAATTATTGTTACCTGAGATTCACCAATTGTAGCAATAGCAATCTCACGCAAACGGACAAAAGCTAATGAGGTCCTATCTATACAGTCCTCCGCAAAATGTTTGGAACACAATTTGCTATGTTTTGAAGGTCCCCAGTTCTCACACTATTTACGAACTGTATCCAGGCATTTCTCCTTTCAACATCTTTAGGAAATCTACAACCACATAAACCAAATTAAAAAGATTACCTGTTCTTATTACTCGCAGCATCACTAAAAACGGAAGTAATACCGCCCTGTACACTGTTTACAATTTCATACTAACCCATGAAAAGATATTCCAGTTAAATTTTTCTAATTATTTCGACTGTTATTTAGACACAAAACAAAAGCACACGAAGCCATAATGGTTTCACTTTAAAATAAACGTAAAACCGTACAAAATTCAGTTCAAAATATTTTTAAAATTAAATTTCTATACACAGAAGTCCTCGACACAAACAACAATCTGTCAGACACTCTCCAATATGGCGAACCGATCCCATCTATTTCACGGTATGTCATATCCCCTCTCTTACATATCTCTTTATAAACTACAGATAAACCCACGCGCACGCGATCAGTCGTGTGACGTCACTTGGCGACAAATGTCACCAGAAATGTTCTGTGTTGTATGGAGTTTTGTCAGATTTAGTCAAGGTTAGTAGATAATTAAGTATCTACTTAAATATCTACTAACCTTGAGATTTAGTTTTGTTTTATCGTTTATCTTGTACGTTGACATCGGTTTACTGGGTAAACTATCTTTCCGAAGGAGGTTTACTTAAACCATATCCAGATTTTCTAATTAAATGTAATGAAATGGACCATATTTTTAACAATTTTAACAAAGGGTCATTAAAATTAACCAAGAATTATTTAAAATCGCTAATGGATTTAGCTGTGTTCAGATGTAATGTTAGTAAAGGTGTAAATTATATTTTAAAATTAGAAAATTGAATAGATATATTAAAGAAACATCCAAAGTTAAGAAAAAGAAAATATTAAAAATTGTAAAATAAATTGTTAAATACACTTGTAAATTATTACAGTGTATTTTATTTTATCAGTTGTATTAAATTTTTATTTTAATAAATTAATCCATTGTATATAAATTTCCATTTGCAAAAGGATGTTTAGTTCTTACTTTTTTATATAATTTTAGTTTACATTGCTAGGCTAACAGATATATATATATATATATATATATATATATATATATATATATATATATATATATATATATATATATATATATATTATATATATATATATATATATATAAACATATTTTTAAGATTTAATCGCAGATATTTTACCTAACATCCCTTAATATTCTAAATATTTAAATAAAAACCCCTTTCTTTCCATATATGTTTTACCGACTGTGATGATAAAAGGTTGGTGATAAAAGTGACTTTTATCACCAATTGACGTCATGCGCGTCGATGTACAAAATTCGATTGCGAAGTGGGTTTATCTTGGAAGTCTTAGTATCATGGGGAGATACGTTACGCTTAACGCACACGTTATGTAGTTACAAAAACTCAGTCTTTTTGCTCTAGCTATGATTAGAAAACAAAATTTATTGTGACACGCTTTCAATCACTATTACAATGACAACTGACAGGACATTGACAGATGACAGTAAGGACATAAGAATTAGGTTTGTTTCATGTTTGCTGATTACTCCTACGTTTTACAACAGAGCGCATAATCAGATAACTACGAACGCACGTAGTTCTCTGGCATAATTTTGTACAAAATCGCATAATTTTTGACAGGGAGGTGCATCATTCCATGCCCAGCCACTGGTAACACTGATTGTGATGCACACCTTGCATAGTTGCAGAGGAAAGGTTGAGTTTAGAGTTTACCGAAAGTACAAGCTTAAAATAGCTGCAAATGTCAACCATGAAATAAAATATTTGGGTTTGGCACAAGGTTTGGTAGTGTTGAGATGTTTTTATATTTAATATGTTGAGTTGGCGACAGTGCTCTGACCATACCATGATACAATGACATTTATACAATTACAAAAAACACTCTGTGACTCTGTGTCATGTGTCATTGTCATGTGTGACTGTTGTGATTGTGAGTTGTGAACTTATTTATGACTGATTGTAAGATGTAAGATTGTGATTCAAAGCCAAATAATGCAATGTGATTATTAAAAGGGTTTAACTTTTGAAAGCAGATCAATTTTAATTTTTTATATAATGACTAGATTCAACTGGAATACATGTGTATATATACCTTATTGAGGTCACATAACCAATAAAAATTGCTCTTATTGCACAGCAAATCAGTAAACATGGAATTATCTCATAGTTTAACTTTAAATGAAGAAGCTCTATCACAAATTAGCGAGGCAAGAAGACCTGTGTTTATATTTGAATGGCTTAGGTTTTTAGATAAAGTTCTTACTGCTGCTCAAAAAGTAAGTAAAATATTTTTACTGGTTAAAATAAATAAAATGTTTGATATTAGATACCTCTACATTTGAAAAATGCAAAATTGTGTGCCAATTTTTAGTAGATTGTACATTATAGATAACCCAACACTAATTGATGAACAGAAATGGAATGTTCATAAATCCTATTTTTAATTCTACTCTTTGGTTGGCCTATTTAAGATCTTATATAGGCCGAGTAAAGCAATCGCTAAGAATTGGTAATAAATGAAATGACGATTTATTAGTTAATAATAAAAATATGGTGTGAGGCCTTAAATATCTATACATGTGCCGCGTTTAGCTATTTATTTGGTAGGTATTTCTAAGTGGATTAAAAGTATATAAAAATTCTTCATCAAAAAGTAAGTACACTTCTCTCGCAGTACAGCAGAAATATAAACATTACCGTGTACGTAAGGAAGAGGACTTATGGATAGGTATACATGAGCCATCAGAAAAACAAATTGAAAATTAAAGATCTTTCGAGAAGCAGTGCACAATTTAAACTAATGCAGAAATTCGTACAACATAAGGAAGAAAAAATGCGCATCCGGGTGAGAAAACCTCTACATGTCGAAAATACAATATAAAACTATTAGTTGACATCACGAAATATTATATCAAGGGAAGCCTCTGTAGGAAAGATACACCATTAAGAGCTTCGCTGGGTTTTTATTAGTGTTTTGTTTATATTTTTGTGCCGTTTTTTATGTTTTTTGTTAATTTTTTTGTAGGATGACTATATAAATGGTCCTGTTGTTGTTTCTTTGGTCCTTACACCTTGAGGCGACATAGGGCGGCGATTTTCAGTGTTTGTCGAATAATTAGAGCTACAAACTATCCTGTTGGTTTGTGTATTTTTCTCTCTGGTTTTTTTTTGTTTTCTTTCTGGTAATTTTGTTTATTTCCTTGTTGGATTTTCTCTCCCATAGTTGTTTTATTTTCGCTTATTTCTTAATTTATTCTGCTATTTGTTGTTAGGCCTTTTGCGTTTCCATCCTGGAAACATCGAAATCTCATGATCTCTCACAGTATGGTACTAGAGTGGTTTTCCAGTTCTGCGATTTTTATCGCGGCTCTATTCTTCATTATTTCCGTCACCCTGACCTGTTGTAGTTCCCTGAATATAAAGCGTTTTGTTAAATTTTTTATGTTGACAGCTTCTCTTAGGCAGCTGCTGGGTACTGCTTGAATCCTCTCCTTTGTTGTGTTACAGGTGTGCCTCCATGATTTATTAATCTCATTTTAGTTTTAGTCCTCAGTTTGCTTTTTCTATGTGTAACTTCTCTGATGGATGCTTTAGCCATGTTGGCTTTTCGCACTATAGCGTCTATGTGCTTTTTGAATGTATGTTCTTTATTCATGATGAATCACAGGTATTTTGCCTCGCTTTTCCACTCGATGGGATTGTTTTGTACAGTAAGTTGTTCTTCTGACTGCTGAAATCTCCTTTTGGATAGACCATGTTCTGGGAACGTTTGCGGTAAATATTGAGTACAGCAGGGGTGACAGGACCGTTCCCCGTGGCACTCCAGCCTCTGGGATTCCGAGTTCAGACAGGACTTTTCTTATTTGAACTCTGAAGCCAGATGCTCAAGTAGGAAGAGTCTGAATTAGTCTCGTCATTGCCCCGCTGTAACCATATCCTCTTATTTTGTACATCAACCTTTATTCCAGACTCTGTTGAAGGCTTTGCTTACATCCAGGAAGGCTGCTTCTGTGTACTGCTTGTCGTTAAATCTAGCTGCTATGTACTCTATTAATCTGAGTTCTTGTAGCTCGCTGGAGTGGTCAGCTCTGAAACTAAACTTCTGGGATTATTTCACGCCTGTCTGCTGAGAATGACTCTTTTTCCTCAGACTAAGGGGGCTAAGGCACAGAATAGTAAACATTCAGAATGTCCACTCTCAGATGCCACCTTTGAAGTTTTTCAGCACGAAGTTTTAGAAGGAAACGCATAACAGAGACATATGATTTGTGAGGTTATGTAATTGTTTATATTAATGTTTAATTATATTATATTTATGTGATTATATTTAACAATGTTAATATAATTGTATAGTATGTCTATGATTGCCGTAAGTCAATTAAACCGGGTTAATTTTTCTATGTACACCACATAAACAACACTAGTTCCCTCTAAAACATGGCGGAACGTCTACGCAAAGGAGATGCGCGTACTTAATTTTCCATGGAGAGTGGGCATTCTGATTGTTTATTATTCTGTGGCTAAGGGGTCTTTGTTTCCTTGGGAATTGCTCCCTTTGCCTTTTGTAATTTTATTGGCTTCTCCGTTGTCGTCTTTTTTGGTTTTAGTTCCTCGAACTTTGAGTCTATACGACCTAGTACTTTTTGCTGTGATTTCAGCATTAATTCTTGGAACTCTGTAACTTTTAGACGGAGTCTGGATATTTCTTCGTCCTTTTCCTTGATCATTCTCCTGAGAATAACCAGGTCGGATTTTGCATCCTCGCTGCTTATTTCTCTCTGCCTTTTTGTCGTTGTCCTTTTTGGGTCACAGGTTGTGTTATCGTCAAGAGTGTTTGCCTTATTGAATTGATTTCGGATGATCTATTATTGTTGTCGCTGAGTCTTATGGAACGGGAAACAAGAGTGTTGATAACTGAATCGAGTTGGGCGGGGTGATGATGTGACTGGGCATTGAGGCAGTTTCAGCTTACAAGCGAAGCAGTAACATCTCCAGAAGATGCCAACCCCTAGTGTTGGCGAAACGTCGAGAACTAATCTCAGAAGACAACGGCCCAACAGCCCGAACAAACAGTTTAACAAGTTTCACGTAGATATCAGCTATGACGGAAGGGAGTATCCCATTTGGGCCTCTTTAATTTGATGATAGAAATGATTTTGGAGTGTAAAGGACCTGTAGTGTTTTATAAGAGATATATATATATATATATATATATATATATATATATATATATATATATATATATATATATATAAGAGATTTTATAAGAGATTGTGTCTTGGGGGATTTGATGTTTAGAGTCCATGATAGAAATGGTTTCATTGATAGGAATGTTGGTGATTAAAGAAACAATGTCAAAACTAACTAGTATACCTGAGGGTGAAATAGAAATGTTTTTCAGAAGATCAATGAAATGAAAAGAGTTTTTAACAAATGACGAGGCATTTTCGGCTAATGGTTGTAAGGATAAAGCGAGATGTCTTGCCAATTTCTGAGTGGGGCTGTTGTATGCACTGACGATGGGTCTTAGGGGGACATTGGGCTTATATATTTTTGGAAGGCTGTATATCCTTGGAATTCGGGATGATTTTTCTCTGGGTATAAGAGATTTTTTGATGTCTGGAGGTAGACTAGACTTATTTATGATGGATTTGGTCGTTTTTTCTAGATAGGTGGTGGGATCGTGAACATTTTGTCGAAATAATTAAAAGAGTTGAGAATGACGGTGGCATCACCTTTGTCGGCCCGAAGAATGACAATGTTAGGGTTGGTTTAAAGTTCTTTGAGGGCTTGTTTTTCTGAAAGACATATTTGACAGTGAGGGTTTGGGAGTACGGAGAATTCTGTCAACTTGGGCTTGGTTGGAAGGAAGCACTCGCATTAACCTTTTTCTTATATGCGTATATATATATATATATATATATATATATATATATATATATATATATATATCAGTAATCAGTTTTATACTCTTTTGTCTAACTCACGGTTGTGTCTTGTGTGATAATTATAATAATTTCTGTATTTTTTTGTTAGAGCGATATAAAAGGATGCCAGAAACAGTTGGTACAGCAGTTGATGAATCATATACAAGAATCTCCAGGCCCTCCAACAAGGAAACTAATTGCAAGATGTCTCGCAACTTTATTTTCAGTTGGGGATACGTTTTTATTATTTGATACTGTAAACAAATGTAATGATATTCTTAAAAATAAGGATGATTCTCCTAGCGTTTTGCCCTCAAAATTGTAAGTAGCTATCATTATTTGTATATTTTGTAATAAAAGTCTTAGAGTTATAAAATTTAAATATATACATATTTTAGAGTATTTCCTCACTGGGTATCCCAGTGAGAGGTAATTTGTGTTTGGATCCAGGCTTTTTTGTAGGATGAATTACTGTAGTTCATTTTTAAACCTACCGCTCCTGAAACTGTATTTAATTGTTGTAAAATATCATTTAGTTCTCGGATATTATCGGCTATTAAAACTATGTCATCTGCGAATATCAAGTAGTGTAAGTATGATCCGTCGACGTTGATACCCTTGTTCCATTATAGTTTCTTAAAAATGTCTCCTAGAGCAATGGTAAATAATTTGGTAGAGATGGTGTCTCCTTGTCTTATTCCCCGTTGTAGTCTTATGGGATTAGTTTTTGTGCTTTCGTCCAGCTTTATCTGCATGGTTGCATTTTCATATATGTTTTTAATTATGTTAGTGTATCTTGAATCTATACGTGCATTTTCTAGAGATTCAAGCACTGCCCATAATTCGATGGAATCGAATGCTTTATGGAAATCGACGAACGCCATATGAATTGGAACATTATAGTCGGTGCATTTTTCTATTAGTGTTCTTACGGTGTGCAAGTGGTCTATGGTACTAAAATGTTTTCTGAATCCAGCCTGCTCGATAGGTTGATAGAAATCGAGCTTATGTGTTAGGCGGTTGGTTATGATTTTAGTTAGTAATTTATACAAATGTGATAGCAAGGATATTGGTCGGTAATTCTCGATGTTTGCTTTGTCTCCTTTCTTGAATAGTAGAATGACTTCGGAGTTATACCATTCTTGAGGAATCTTTCCTTCATCAATTACTTTATTAAATAAAATATTTAATACCTGTTCCATTTTTCTGCCACCAATTTTCAACATTTCAACTGTAATTTTAACCTCCCCCGGACATTTATTCGTATATATATTTTCGTTTTCAGAGCTGCAATTTGCTGTGTAGGTACCATGTATCAAAAATTAGGAAGAATGATGGGGAGATCCTATGAAGAAACTGTTCAAATTTTAATAAGATCTTTGCGAAATGCTGAATCACAAACAAGGATAGAAATCATGCTAACTTTGGAGAAAGTTTGTGCCGGAATGGGAATTGCTATAAGTAATGTTCACAAAGATATTTATAAAGCCGCTAGACATTGTCTTATAGACAGGGTGATGGCTGTAAGGTGTGCGGCTAGTAGATGTCTTCTGGAAATGCTAAATCATGCTCCATTTTTATATACAACTGAATTGGAAAGTCTAGCTACTTTATGCTTTAGAGCTTTTGATGGTTCAAATTATACAGTAAGATGCACAGTTGCAAAACTGTTAGGAGCATTGATTGCTATGACCCAAAAACAAACAAAAACAGGCAAAGGTAATATTTTTTAAATCCTTTGTATTCACATTAATTTATTCCATAATTTATTATTAGGTCATCAACAACCTCAAAAAGGACTCAAACTTGTATCTTTAGATGAAGCGTTAGGAGTTTTTATGTCTGGATTTCTTAGAGGTGGAGTAGGATTTCTCAAAGGAACTGGAGAAATTATCAAAGGTAGTTCTGGAGTTAACAGAGAAGTACGAGTTGGAGTGACTCACGTAAGTTATTGTTAATATATAGTTAAAGTTAATATGTAGTTAAAGCTAAGATTAATACTATTAATATTAAACTCAACAGTCTTCCGGGTTGAACCGAGTCGATTATCACTGCGCTGAGCTTTCGACATCCTCTCCGATGTCTTTTTCAGGGTTTCCGAGGTCTCAGTCTCCCGAGACCCCAGACACTACTACACCGATCACTAACCAATGCATTACTGCTATTGGGAACAGCGGTCGGTTCATTTATATCGTTGATCATAGCATTTCTGAGATTGACGAAATTCGCGTACCCCCCAACAATAAAATGCTGGTTGGACCCTGGTCTTCCTGGCCTTTCGGCATACGACCGTTAGCTAGCTGCTAGCCCCTACGAGTCCGACACCATGGGTGTCCGAGTACGAATCTGAGGTCGAGGTTCGACCTCGCCATTGCATCTGACCATCTTAATGCGTCGTTTTACTGTAAGGCTACGGCCCCATTGTTCATTGAACTCACAGCCGAAGTAATTATGGGTACTTTTTCTAAAGGTTTTCCTTTAACATAGGTTGTTTCGTATTCAATCTTGTTTTTACTGACAATCATGATTTTTCTTTGTGTGTGTGTGTGTGTGTTTGTGTGTTTAGAGCCATTCCATACCTCTCGCAGTACTGCGTTATGCAATCAACAATTTGCAGCCCTTCTGTGCTCTCCACAAAGATTATTGTATCGTCTGCATATCTGAGGTTCTTCACTAGTTTTCCGTTAATTGATATGCCTTCATTGATGCCTTCTAGTGCCTCTTTAAACATCTCTTCTAAGCACATATTAAAATGTAGAGGGGATAGTATATATCATTGTCGTACTCCTCTTCTTACAGGTATAGCATTAAATTTTTGTTGTCTACTCATATTATGGCTTTCTGATATCGGTATAAATTTGTAATGTTCTCACTTCCTGATAATATATTTGTCTGTTATGTAATATTTTTGCAAGTCTTCTGTGTTCTATTTTGTCGAAAGCTTTTATCAAAGTTAATGGCATGTGAATACGTCACGTCAATAAAAAGAATATACTCTCAAAACTCTCAATTTATGTTGCATATCTAGAAGAAAATCAATTGAAATTTTATCTCAACAGTGAAAAGTAAAAAGGTTGTTACTTAAAAAAGCATGAACTGTCCAAGTACCTCCTTGAAATATAAGAATCTTTTTACTGCCCGCTGTACTTCAGATATTTTAAAAAGTTGGGAAAATCAGACAGTAAAGGCTTTCTGATTTGTTGCCGTAAAAAAATTGAGCAATAATAAAATCAATAAGTGGGACGCTTGTTAACTTCACATGATGTTATTGTTTATTATATAACGGTGCTTTTCAATAATTTATTTTAGGGTTATGTAACACTTGTCCAAATTTTGGGTGGTAAATGGTTAGAAAAAAATATGAAAACTTTCCTGATCCATATTTTGTCTTTAGCGGCAAACCCAAAGGCTGCTTCGTCACATGTAGATGCAGTTTATTCTAGAAAATGTATCAACTTTATTTTAAGAAGCGTTTTTGGCAAAATGTTGGGTGAAAGAGCACAAGCATTAGCATGTAAAGAAATTGCACAAATTATTATTAAGGAAATGAATTCAATCGACTTTAATCCTGAAAATGCCAAGGATGTTAATCAAGAAACACTTTTCAGTCAGCATTTACTGGTTTGTGCTCTTCAAGAAATTGGTATATTAATTTCTAGCTTGGGAACAACCGCACATGATCTGATAACTGATCAATCACTGAGTAAGTAGATGTCTTATATAATATATATTATTGATATAACCGTGACTATTATATTATAGTCCGTCTAGAAAGTATCCGGAACAAAGAAAGCAGAATTATAATTTTACTGTATTTATTTCTATCACTTGAAATATAAAATTTCAACAAATAATTCATCTCATTTACTTATTCAACCTCCATTTAAATCTAAACACTTAACTAAACGTCCAGGTACATCCGAAACTAGGTCAAGGCCATAATTTTCGGTAATGGTGTTCCAGGCCTGTAAAACTGACCGAATCAAACCTTCTTTATCTCGTGGCGCTGCTCGTTCCACTTCAATCTTCATCAGTCCCCATATGTTTTCAATGCGGCTAAGATCTGGAGATGCTGCTGGCCGCGGAATTGTTGCCAATTCGTGTTCTTGCATCCAAGCTTGAGTATAAGCAGAAGTATGGCATCTTGCATTATCTTGCTGAAAACGCCACCCCTCTGGATATAAAACATGAGCCGTTTCAAGAAAAAACCATTTAGGATGTCACAATATTTCGCACTATCAACAGTACCATTAACTATACAGAGAGGTGAGATATTGCTCCCCAAACCATTATTTTAGTGGGAAATTTGAACGGTAACATTGTCTCTTGATAGGACTTTTAGATGATTTGCACCAAGCTGGTGCATCCAACAACTGACATGCGCACAGTTTGTGGGCACACTGTTATTCTTTCGTTGATTTCCAAGTCTGGTCGCTAATCCGAAACTGGTCTATGTCTCATATCTATGCCATTCTTCATCATCTTTATTGTATCATACACTGCACTTTTTCCGAGTTCAGTCAATTGCAATAATTTTTTAACGTTTCGGACACCATTTTTATACAGATCTTCCACCATTTTTCTTTTTTCTACTTTCGAAATTATTTCACAAATCTTAGTCTGTTTACAAATAACAATATTTGACAGATGTGTTGTCATGCGACTTTGTCCATAACCTATTATCGGCACAAACTACTTGATTCATTATTTTTGTCTTAAAATTTTACAAAAAGGAAATCTATTAAAATTACGAAAATTATAAAATTCTGGATACTCTCTAGACAAACTATATACAGTACATACGTTTCTATAATAGGTGAAATAATTCTTATAACATAACTATCATATTATTAGGCGTTAATATCTTTTTAATTTGTTCATTGCGTGTATTTTAAATTAAAACTTGTGAATCGTTTGAATTTTATGCAAAGGTGTATATTAGATTTGCTTCAAATTCATGTTCATAATCGTGATCAATCTTTTCTCTTGATTTATTCAGATTATCTCGTAAATTCTTAAGATTTATTCCTTAGCAGAATACTATTTTTTCTTGATCAAATGTTACCAGGATATATTCTTTTTCATGACCGTATTTTCTCGATTCTAGGCTCCAAATATAGAGGAAATAAAAGAGAAAAAAACGCCCTTGTTCCTGATCCCTCTTTGAGTATAATACAGGTGTTCTGTTATTCCTATTTCGTTACTTCTATTTTAGAGTTGTTGAATGTTGATAAAGGTTAAAATAACCCCTAAAGTAGTTTAACCCAGAGTCATTGATGTATAAGAGTATGTGGACAAAAATTGAGGAAAATTTGAAACTTTTTTTTGTATTCCCGAAATTAAGGAAAATAAGTGGGGGTCAAAATATAATGGTAACCTGGTACCTATGTACTGTGACCTGATGATGGGGCATATGTTGTAAGCCTCCAAACCAGTAGCCTAGAAATTCTATTAGAATAAAAAACATATCTAAGATTGTGAGGATTATCTTATCTCCTATACACTAGTATTATGGACTCACATTAGCAACCTCTTCATCGTTTATTATTTTGTTAGAAACAAAATACAATAAACTAAGTCTCTAGACGAGAAAACCTCCCAAGTTTGAGACAACCCAAGCTGAAAAGAGAAAGAACTTCCTTTAAACTTTCTTTAAACAAATCAGATTTAATTCAATACACTTGGCTGATGAACTTATGATCCCATATGTGGTACCACCTACGTAAGATCAGGCTAGCCGATATGTTTTGAATTTTCCAAGAAAAACAAGAATTTTAAGTCTTAGGTAAAGTCAAAATACAAGGTTTTTCAGCACCGATCCTTTACCTATTGGTCAGGCGTCAATGGGCAAAACATAATTGACCATCTTAAGTAGACAGGCCAAAGAAAAAAGTGGTTAATGTGTCACTTATCTACTGAACATGGACAACACTTCAAACAAACTAAATTATATGAAGGTGACAGTCTACGAGAAGTTTTTGAGAAAGACCAAGGGGAAAAACCTGGTAGTCAAACGTTGTTTGGAAAAGTAATTTATTTAGTTTATAAGAAATAATATGTTTTTTTCTTCTTTTAGATCTAATAGATGTAACAATTGGTGTTTTAATCCACCCTTGTCAAGCTGCTCGACTAGCCGCTGCTTGGTGTCTTAGATGTATTTGCATTGCAGTCCCTAGCCAAATTTCACCGCTGATAGATCGTTGTGTGAATAGCATTGAACAGTTTAGGACATCACCCGAAGCTATTGCAGGTTACAGTTCAGCTTTAGCTGCTGTATTAGGAGGAGTTAAGCTTTCACCTCTCGGCGTGCCTCATATGAAAGGAAAAATAATATTTAATACTGCTGAAGAATTGTTACGAAGCGCCAGTCAAAATAGTAGACTTTCTCTGAATAGAACACAAGCTGGGTGGTTACTAATAGGCGCAATAATGACATTGGGAATTCCAGTTGTCAAAGGGTTATTGCCCAGGATGTTACTCTTATGGAGAAATTCTTTCCCTAGATCTGCAAAGGAGTTAGAATCGGAAAAGGCCCGAGGGGATGTTTTTACCTGGCAAGTTACTCTAGAAGGAAGAGCGGGAGCGCTATCAGCAATGCAGAGTTTTCTTCAGAATTGTCCAGAATTAATTACCGATGATACAACAAGACGATTACTGGCTCCGATTGAATCTGCTTTAGCTATGCTTTCTAAGTAAGTTTAAAATACCTTTAGTGTCAGTTTTAATGTTGTTAATTTTTTAGCATTTCTGGTATTTTAAAAACATATGGACAGCATCTAAAAGCGCCGGCTGCTATGGTTAGGCTTAGACTATGTGAGACATTACTGCTTCTTCATCCACAGTGCTATGAAAGTAAGATTTTTTTGGTGAAAATATTAAAATTAATTATCATGGAACTCTTATAATCACAGTTTGTTTAATTAAATTAAGTCATTAATTTAAATCACGATATATCAACGTTATTTTTTTATATTCTTTAATTTAAAGTGTTTCTACTAACAAATTGAAAACAAGTAAAAGTTCCAACTGAAAGTTCTAATTTCAGATTCGTACACCCATCTACTCCGAATGCTGGTCGCGGAATTTACTTTGACTGAGAACCCAGCGAATACAACAACTTCTCAACTGCGAACTGTCTGCCTCGCTAACGACTCAGTTATACTTGGAACTTATTTGCAAGAAACTGATCATAGGACTATAGAAGATCAGGTTTGTAATAAACATTTGAATGTTTCTAGGTATTTGGAGGACTTAGAACTTAAAAAAAACTTTCGCCGTTGTCTTCAGTTTTCGGTCTTAGGTTATTTATTCATCAAAACACCAGAACTCTCGACATCCTTCGTTGTCCATCCACCATTTTGTTTGTTTAGCTGCTCATTGCTTGTGCAGTAACTGTTCTTTCTCTGTTTGATTCTTCATAAAGAGATATAAAGCCGTTAGGTACTATTAACTCTAAGCATAGCCAGAAATTCAGAAGAATATTTGAAAATCTAATTAGTTGTAGTGGAAAACGACTAACATATTTAAAATGTCACGTCTAACACTGTATCTTTACTTTTTTGCTTAGATGGAACCTAATCGAAGAACTGATGGTGAACATGTGAGTAGCCAAAATGTGTTGTGTTTTTGCTTGAATGAGTTTATTATTCCTTTTTCAACCCGTATCACTTAAAACATTTATAAATTAGAGCAGTACTTATTTTAACATTAATTAACCTTTGAAATTTACAGCTTCAACCGAATAGTGCTGCTGGATCAGGAGCGTTGGAACATGATCCCTGCTGTCTTTATCGCCAAATAAATTCAGTAAGTAATTAATTACTATTTAGCATAATTTCCCTTTGTGTTAAACACTATTTTATTTTCTTACAACAATGGACTACACAATTTTGTGTAGTCCATAAGTACCCCTGTAAAATAAATATATATTGTTTAGCTCACGTTTATATATTATAGGGGTCGTTTAGACCTTTTTCACTGAACAATAAGCTCATAGGTTTAAGTAAGCCCTGACAGTTTGGCAACTCAAGAAAGTAGAACTGAGAAAGCTTCAGACAAAGAAAAAGCAAAAGAAGAAGGATCAAATACAGGTTTGGTAATGTATGACCTACAAGCTGGCCTGCCAGTACCTATGGGACAAACATACATCAGCTTTTTACTATAAATCAAGATTAAATTGTTTTAATTTTACGATATCGGAAATAAGAAATGACAAGGTATCCTGTTACTTCTGGCATGAAGGTCTGGGACAAAGAGGAGCCGTCGAAATTGGTTCATGTGTCCTGACATTTCTTAAAGAAATCGCTAATACACATCCTCAATCTGACATAATTCTTTATTCCGATAACTGCTGTGGTCAGCAAAAAAAAACAGATTTGTTCTTGTAATGTATTACTACGCAATTAAGAAGTTTCAGTTAAATTCCATAACTTACAAGTACCTCATCTGAGGTCATACACAGAACGAAGGTGATGTAGTCCACAGTGTCATTGAAAAATCATGAAAAGAGCTAAAAAGTCAGCAGAACATGCCAGACTTCCGTATTATTCGCCAAAGATTACAACGTCCACAAGATTAACATGAACCTAGGGCTCATAATAGTTTCTGACCCACTGCCTATTACCATCAAATACGAGTCCAGAGAGGTCAAATCGGAAATAATCCACATCAACCATGTACTCAAACTACAACCCACATGCGATGCCTTTAGTGGTAGTACAAGAGTACACTCTCAGAAATTAATCGACGTCCACGACAATGTTACTTATAGAAGTCACCCAGTCCAAATACCATTCAACTGCTGCAAACATTTCCCAGATAAGATCCATCTTCCCGACTTAAAACCACTGAAGCTTAGCAAGATCAATACTGAAGACCTCGAGATAGCCAATCACAAACTCAATCAGTATTCTGAAGAACTCGACAAACTAATCAGTGAACCATTGGAGGAAGATCCTTCCAAGACGAAGAGCCAGTATCCAACTAGCGACTCCATAGACGAAGAAGAGCAGATCCAACTGAATACCAACAAACAGACAGTCTAAAGTTGCTGCCACGCATCAACTTTCATCTCAAAGGCGGAGCTGTTATATGCATTGTACCAATCAATGTTACTTATAATGACGATTGCCAGGGTATCAAGTTTCAACTTCTTACTGCCTGAGCTGATACCTGCACATGCAGTATCAGGAGAGTTTTTACATGTTTCCACTGAGTCAGCAGTTACCAATCTTATAACAAAATTTGTCGCTCTTTATTTTTTTTTACATTGATGTTTTAGTGACACTCTTGAACCAAATTCATAGTTCAGGCGTATTGCCCAAAGAGTGTTAACTTCGATTTTTATTTGTCTCCCCAAAAAGAAAAACGCAAGAGAGTGCAGCCATTACCGCACCATTAGCTTGATGTCTCCTGTGCTAAAGTTACTACTAAAAGTCATCCATAACCGAATATATCACAAACTGGACATATACATTAATGATACACAATTTGTTTTTCGCAAAGGCCTGGGAACGCGTGAAGCTCTTTTTTCACTTAATATACCGATACAAAGATGCCTGGACGTCAATCAAGATATATACGCGTGTTTTATTGACTATAATAAAGCATTCGATAAAGTACGACATAAAAAATTAATGAATGTAGTGAAATCAAAAAAGATTGACTACAACGACCTCAGGATCATATCAAATTTATACTATAAACAGCGAGCAAAAGTACTAAAAGTCTAACAATTAATGCCAAGAAGACGAAATGTATGATAATATCGAAAACTCAAAGAAATAACTAGAATCTTCTAATAAACGGAACCAACGTCGAACAAGTGGACAAATATGCATATCTGGGAACGATGATTATATTCAGGAGATCAAAATCAGAATAGAAAAGGCTAGAGCAAATTTCAACAAAATGAGAAGACTGCCATGTACAAGGGATATAAAATTGGAACTAAGAGTTAGGTTGGCGAGGTGCTATGTTTTTTCGACTTTATTTTATGGAATGGAATCTTAGACCTAGAATGCGACATCAATGAAAAAACTGGAATCATTCGAGCTGTGGGTGTATAGAAGAATTCTGCAAATATTGTGGACCAGAACACGTCACAAACAAAGAGGTTCTGAGAAGGATGAATAAAGAAGTAGAAATTCTAAATACAATTTTTTTTTTTTTTTTTTTTTTTTTTTATTTAAATTAACGTGCATGTGACATCTATGGTCATTAGCACGAGTTACGATTTACATGGTAATATAATATAAATTACAAAATAAAATGTAGTTAACATCTAACATACAGAGAAAATAATAAAAACTTGTAATATAACATTTATATTTTGTTGAGCAGTTGACTATTCTCGAGGAATTTGATGACCTTGTTGATTTCGTCTGTGTTGTTTAGGACCTCTTTGAAGTTAGTACTGATATTGAGCTGTTGGCGTATTTTGGCATATAAAGGGCATTCGATAAGTATATGCCTGATTCGGAGAGTCGTATTGCAGTGTTGACATTTTGGTTGTGGAGATGATGTCATCAGGTAACCATGAGTTAGACGGGTATGTCCAATACGCAGTCTCCGTATGATTGCCATATTTTTTCGAGATAAACTGGGATAGGTAAGACGGTTCACTGTAGGTTTGATTTCATGCAGCGCTGAGGTAACATTATTCCAGTGAATCTGCCACGTAGATAAATTAAGCTTCTTTAGTCTGGCTTTCAGATCATTACAAATTTGTATGTTTATAATGGTGTTCGTGGATGATGCGGCTTTTTTGGCAAGGCAATCAGCTTTTTCGTTACCACTAATACCAACATGGGATGGTACCCATATCAGAGTGATAGTTATATTTTGTTTTATAAGAAGCTGATATATGTCATGAATATCTTGGACGATAGGATGTTTGGTGGATATAGCGTTAATGGAGTGTATAGATGAAAGCGAATCGGAGCATATGGCTATGTGTGTATTTGTATATCGTTGGGCATATTTAAAAGCTTGTAAGATAGCTAGTAGTTCACCAGTGTGGATACTACACCAAGGAGAGATTTTAGAGAGTTCGATAGGCTGTTGTACAGTGGTTACAGAATATCCAACCCCACCTTCAGTCTTCGACGCGTCAGTGTAAAGAACCATGTTATATTTATTTTTGTTTATAAGTTCTAGGAAGAGAATTCTTAATGTACTAATACTGGTATCTTCCTTGTTAAACTTGGTGAGTGAAATATCATGATATGGGAGTATGTTGGTCCAATAGGGATTATTGGAGAATGGTAGAGTTCTGGTTTCATACAAATTTATATCTTTTAGTAACGGTTGTAGAAGACTAGGAATAGGATGTATAATTAAGTTACATGGAGGGCTGTTTTGGGTATGATGTGATGATGTAAATAGATGATATACGGGATTGGACGGATTGGAAGAAATTGCAGCAGCATAGGAGAGAAGAAGGTTTTCTCGTCTAAGCCATAGAGGAGGTTCATTAGCTTCACAGTACAGACTTTCTGCCGGACTAGAACGGAATGCTCCAAGACATAAACGAATAGCTGTATTGTGAACTGTGTTCAGTGAATTTAATATTGATTTAGTACCAGACATATAGACGAAACATCCATAGTCTAGCTTAGAGCGGATAAGTGATCTGTAGACTTTCAGTAAAGTAGTTTCTTCCGCGCCCCAATGATAATGTGAGAGTGTTTTGAGTATATTTAACCTTTTTAGGCAAACTCCTTTAAGTTCCTGTATGTGTTGTTTCCAGGTTAATCTTGAATCAAATATCAGCCCTAATATTTTGCAATTATCAACAACCGGTAACTTGAAGTTGTTGATAGTGATTTCTGGATCAAAAGAACTCATTCTTCTGCTAAAATTAATAACTTTGGATTTAGAGTGGGAGAGGGTAAGTCCTAGAGAAGCTACTTTGTTTTGTAGGTCATTTACTCCTACTTGTAGAATTTTACTAGTAGTTGCGTTGGATTTACCATGACAGTACATTATTAGGTCATCGGCATATAATACGCATTTGATTGGTGGAGCTATATTTTCACTTAACTTGCTAATCGAAAGAATGAATAAGGATGTGCTTAAAACTGAACCTTGCGGAACTCCATCATATTGGATGTGTGGAGAAGAAAGGAAGTTATTGACAGAAACCCTGAACGATCTAGATGTTAAGAAGTTTTTGATAAATGCGTATATGTTGCCAGTAAGGTTACATTCAAAAAGTTTGTCAAGGATTGCATTTCTAGAGATGGTGTCAAATGCGCCTTCTATATCAAAGATAGTTGCTATCAAATCTTGCTTGCAATTTATTGCGTTGGAGATGTGGGTTTGGAGTATTACTAGATTATCTCTTGTGGAGCGCTGTCTTTGGTAGCCAGATTGTTCCTTTGGAATAATCTTATGTTTTTCAAAATACCACAAAAGACGTTTGTTAATCATTTTTTCCATTAGCTTACACATAGTGCATGTGAGAGAGATGGGCCTGTAAGATTGTGGAAACATAGTTGGCTGGTTTGGCTTGAGTATTGGTATAACTATAGATTTGCTCCATTGAGATGGAAATTTATGGGAACTCCAGATTATATTGTATAAATTAAGGAGTTTTTTAAGACTATAATTAGACAAGTGCTTTAGGAATGCATAAGGAATATCATCGGGTCCAGCTGCAGTGTTTCTACTATTAGCTAAGGCAGATATTAGCTCATGCATAGTGAAAGGAGAATTAAGGGATCTACTATGTTCAGATGATATCAGATGATTTCTGTGTGAATATAAGTCATGATGAGACAAAGCAATATTATTGGTTTTATTTCTGAACTTGTCTTCGAAATGTTTGGCAAAGGCGTTAGGAATAAGTTCGTATGAAGCGATCTCTATACCATTTGTAATTAAACGAGTAATTTTATTATTAGTTTTGTGACCTTGAATTTGTCGTATTTTTTTCCAAATTTGGCTAGGATTGGAGTTTTCGTTGATAGATGATACGTAATCTTGCCAGGATGATTTTTTACTTTTTTTGACTACGTGTTTGGCCTTGGCTTTGAATTTTTTGTAATTTATTAGATTTTCAAGGCTTCTGTTTTTTTGGTACTTATTTAAAGCTTTTTTGGATAGACGAATCGCCTCTTCACAAGAAGAGTTCCACCAAGGAACTACTTTATGATTTGGAGAGAATGATGTTTTGCCAATATGAGTCTTAGCAGCTGAAAGAATAGTGTCTGTTATTGACGTTAACAAATAGTCTACATCGTTTATTATTAGATGATCATGCGCGAGCAAGAGAGTGTCAACGGCTTTTGAATACTCTGGCCAGTTAGCTTTTTTTAGGCGCCAATAGCTTTTGGCAGAGGCAGTCCCATTAGAATTGTTGGAAATTATTATAGGATAATGATTGCTATCAAAGAGATCGTCAGCTGTTTGCCAGGTTAAAAAAGGTGCAGATTTAGGGTCACTAATACTAAGATCTATAGCAGAGAAAGATCCAGATGAAATATTAAAATGAGTGTTAGATCCTGTGTTAAGAAGACATGAGTTTGTGCAGTTAATAATATTTTCAACTACTTTTCCCCGTCCAAATGTGGATTGAGAACCCCACATAACGTTATGTGCATTGAAGTCTCCTGTGAGAATAAACGGCTGTGGAAGTTGGAATATAAGGTCTAGGAGCTCTTCTTCTTTTAGAGAATGGTTTGGGGGAATATATATGGAGCAGATGGTTAGTTTATTAGGGCAATATGTAGTTATGGCAATTGCCTCAAGATTCGTTATTAATGGTAGCATTGTTGAGAAGATTTCGCTGGACGCAAATATAGATGCACCTCCACTGGCTCTTAAGCAGTTCGTTCTAATGAAGTGGTATCCTTCAAAGGATTTAAGATGAGGAATATTCGTTGTATTAAAATTAGTCTCTTGGAGACAAAGAAAATCTGGATGGTAAATTGATATAAGATATTGAATGTGTTCAAGGCGCGGATAGTATCCGTCGCAGTTCCATTGTAAAATAGTGAATTTGAAAAATTTATTTGGTTAGTAGAAGAATTTACCTTGTACTTATTAAGTAATTTTAGAAAGGATCGATATCATTGCAGTTAGAGTCACATGAATTATTGGACGTAAGGCTGGTAAGTTCGTCAGCGTCTATAGAATTTAATGTGCGTTTTAGCTTTTTCGTTATTCTTGTAATGCGATTTTTAAGTGATCTATCGGATACAGTTTGGTATATTTGAGTAAGATCTTCGAGGAGAGAATGAATGTTCGTGGTGAAATTATGAGCTTCTTTGAGGGGATCACTACTTCCAAAGGAATTTTCTAGGAAGGCAATTATTTGTAATGCTGATAACGAAAATTTTTCTGGATTCGCACAAATTAATTTTTCTATACGTGAATGGGCACATAGAATAATTTTACAAATTTCTTTGTCATCTAGTTTTGTTTTTTTTTAGGACGCTGATTTAGGAGTTGCGAAGGTTGTTGTGTTTGGTGTGTTATTAGAGTTTAAGTTTAGGGGGCTAGCGGTAACCAGTAGAGAAGGTGATTCAAGACTTGTGTCAGTGGAATGAGTTCTTTTTATGCCAGAGTTAGAAGGGACAGATAATGGTGTTATAGACTGTTCATTTGGGGTTGTTATGTCAGTAGGTGGGTTATTTGAATAGATTTCTTTTTTTGTGGAGGGTGAGAGAGGAGATATACTAGAATGAGGATCGACTGGATTTTGGCTAGAAGTTGTATTTGGAGAGGGATTGCTAGATATTTCTTGAGGGTTAGGGCAGGAGTCTGCAGTGTGTCCAGATTGCTTACATAAAAAGCATTCAAGTTTGTCCGAAGTAATAAAGATCCTATAATTTGTATTTTCATATGAGATTACAATTGAAGTATTTAACTCAAAGTATTCTTTATTTGGTATCACAAAGACTGAGCGTCGAAAACTGAAGATGTGAGCATATTCGTCTTCCGGAGAACTACAACGGATATGCGAGATAGGGGAAGCAAGTTGTAATCCAAGTTCATTTTTAAGTGCTTGCTCTATGAGTGCATTCGGAATCGAAGGACACACGTTAGAAAGTAGTAGCCTCTTTGCAGGAGTGATAAGTCTACGAATAGATATTGTTTGATTTCTAATCGAAATAGTAGGATTATTTTTTAGAAGATTATCTACTACGGTTACGGAAGAAAGATAGATGCATATACGTTGATTAGAAATACGTGAAGCAAAGGTTATTTCTTTAGGGGTAACAATTTCGCCGATTGCCTTTATGTAATCAAATAGTACTACGTCTGGGATAGCGTTCATAACAATGGCTTGAGTTCTACTAGGACATGATGTTGCTGTTGTAGATTTTTTCTGTGTTATTTTGGTTACTGCAGCGAAGCTAGGTTGAGCTGTTTGTGAAGATGATGCCATATTTGATTTTAATATTTTGGATGCCAAAATATTAAGTATGGCCAAAAACGACTGGCCTAATTTTATTTGTCGAAAGTATTAATTTAACTGATATCGACTTACCAATATTTGCTTGATAAACAATCACATTAAACTAAACAAGTTTTTATTCAAAATACTATTAGTAGGAAGCCCGATGTTTACTCGTTGGCTTCTGAAATAGGAATGATAAATACAATTAAAACAAGAAAATTGGAATATCTCGGACATGTTACACGTGGAGAGAAATACACCTTGCTCCCACTAGGGAGGCGTAGAATGTCATGGCTGCGCAACCTGAGAGAGTGATACGGACGTACATCAAATGAACTTTTCAAAGCAGCCGTCTCAAAAGTCCGAATAGCCATGATGATTGCCGACCTCCGCCGCAGAGATAGCTGTGAAGAATATATTTTTTTTTTCATTATAATTAAAATTGTGGCACGTTACATCCATCTGGATTATATCAAAGAAATATCCATCATAAAATATTTACACACACCTGCAATTTTAAGTCAATATACATCTCTTATACGGCGACTTATTACATTAAAAACATCTCACAAATTTTCTTATAATATAAACACGAAAATAAACAAAATTTTACCTCATGAATTCGATGAAATAATAACTTTACTTTGTTTTTATTTTTAGGGTCAAGAAATTCCTGGTCCTCTTCCCTTAGGAGTGGCGGTCATAGATATATCAGTTTTGTTGTTTGGCCAGATCTTCTCTAGAGTAACCAACAAACATCGAGTTCAAATGTTAGACCATTTTACAGAATGCATCAAACATGTGCGTAGTACAAGGCAAGAAGCAGTACAGATGAACGTATTTACTGCACTTCTAAGTGGTTTGAAGGGATTGGCAGAAACGAAAGTTAATATAAATCAAGATGATGTAAAGAAATCTGCTGTCAACCTTATTATAGGTGCCCTGACTTCTTCAAATCCAATACTCAGATACGCAGCTGGTGAAGCAGTCGGAAGGATTGCACAGGTCGTATCTGATTCTAAATTTACAGCTGAGCTTGCTCAGACTAGCTTTGATAGGTTAAAATCTGCTAGAGATGTAGCTAGTCGCACGGGTCATTCGCTAGCTTTAGGTTGTCTACATAAATATGTGGGTGGAATGGGATCTAGTCAACATCTAAATACAAGCGTTTCAATTCTCTTAGCGCTTGCTCAAGATCAAACGTCGCCTATAGTTCAAGTGTGGTCTCTCCATGCCTTGGCATTGATAGTAGATTCAGGAGGACCAATGTTTAGAGGATACGTCGAACCAAGTTTATCTCTTCTCTTAAAATTACTGCTAACTGTTCCACAATCATATATTGACGTACATCAATGCATTGGAAAAGTATTATCTGCACTTATCACAACTGTTGGCCCCGAACTACAAGGAAACATTTCAAGTGTTTGCACAGCTCGTTCTTCCTTCTTAGGCGCATGTGCTGTTATGCAAGATCATTACGATCCTCTAGTACAAGCAGAAGCGACAGGATGTCTTCAACAGCTACATCTGTTTGCTCCAAAACATGTTAATTTATCTTCACTCGTGCCAACTTTATGTGTAAGTAAAATTAACAATAATGTGCATAGTGTATGTATATTAAATATTGTCTGTTTAAATTAAATTAAATTGTAATTAAAGAAATTATTTTCCAGAGAACATTATCAAGCAATCATCTCTTGTTAAGAAAAGCAGCTATATCCTGTCTACGACAGCTAGTTCAAAGAGAAGCCAAGGAAGTTTGTGAACATGCTTTGAATTTGGCTAACGAAAGTAGAGATAATAATAAAGTGGAAGGTCTCTTAATAACGGAGTCAGGACTACCGGGAGTATTTTTCAGTATGCTTGATACTGAAACAGATCTTGCTCTTATAAAAGATATTCATGACACCATCATTAGTATGCTGCAGGTTCTCGCTGCAAGTAATCTCTCCCAATGGTTAGGCTTATGCAAAGATGTTTTGACAATTAGTACAGGTAAGTAAATTTCTAAATTAATAACGTTTAAACGAATAATAATAATAACACAACTCCCACCCTTTGGGAGTTTTTTATCAGTTCTTCTATCGGGCGCGGCCCCCTGTGTATGGGGGATTCTCTCGTGTGTATTTTTAGCATTAATACCCAGAGGGTAGCGGGGATACCTGCCGTGGAACAAAAACTGACACCTGGCAGTAGGTAGGCAGTAGGTCGCTGCCTGGGAATTGCCAGGGCACGTCTGGAGCCGGCACTGAACGTGACAGCATGTGGGACCTCGATGGCAGGGTGTAGGCGGACCCTTGTCATACAATCAGCTACAGCCCAACGACAACCACAAGTCTGCCAAAAAACAACAAGAGCTCCTCTCACTGAAGGTGCTACGCTGGAACATCAGCCGGCCCCTCACTCAAGCGGGACGATCGGGGCTGCTCATGAAGTGGACTGTGTCTATAAACTAAAACATTTTGCACTTCTACTACAAGGTGACGAACCTCGGCCGAGAAACAACCGACTATCGAATTCTGCAGGGAGAACCTAGAGATTCAAGTATCGGAACAGCGAATAGCAGATCAATACCGGGTAATTATAAGAAATAATCTTATCCCGGAGACTAGACGCGATACAATCAGAAGCGAAGACAAACGGGAG
This sequence comes from Diabrotica balteata, assembly GCA_918026665.1. NCBI lineage: Eukaryota > Metazoa > Arthropoda > Insecta > Coleoptera > Chrysomelidae > Diabrotica > Diabrotica balteata. The sequence continues at coordinate 89,697,328 of OU898285.1, read as the reverse complement.
ATTCATAACCAAGAGCTAGTTGTAGATCGATTCCCTAATGAGCAGACTCTTGAGCCTCTCATACAACCTCTCATTCAACCTGCTAATATGCAGGAGTTGCACGATAGCCTAGTAAGTGAAATGGCACGTCTCATACAAGAGTTTAATGGGACAAACACACTTAGCAGACACCGCTGCCAAAAGTAAACTCTTGAAAGAAACTAGGTGCGCTGTTACAAATTGTGAACACCGAAGTCCTATCCAATTATATCGTGGAAGCTCATACATTAGAATACTTGTATATGCTGTATGTATATTTGTATATTATACAATTTATTACTTCATAATTTTCAAATTAAAATATTCCGAAAACGGTACACAGTATCGAGTTTTACCAAGAGTACCTTTTTCGTGTAAAATTGAATGGATGTTTAAGTTTACTTGAAATTTTGATTAATAATTATACTCTTAAAAAAGTTATATTGACTAATACTTAGTACGATCCGTGTAACTAGCGCCCTCTATGAGAATCAGATATAAAAACAAATTCATGGGATGTATCAGCTTCCAAAACATATTCGTATAAAATTTCATTACAATGTTGCCAGTAGTTTCGATAAAATTGTAAAAAATGCGTAAATTTTTTTTTCTTCAACGCCTTGTATCTTGAAAACGGATGGCGTTAGAAAAATTTTTTACTAAGCAAACCCCAATTATTTTTCAGTTTTTTACCTGCCCTAGAGACGGGTATATGTTGATACTTGTTTTGTATTGATTATATTTTTAACTGCGAACCGAAAACGAATTTCACATTTACAACAGATCAGTAGGGGCCAACACAAATATACTCTGTCTCTTTTATTGCAGATACTAATGACGATCGTTCAAATATTTTAAACGTGGACGTTGAAGAAATCTTTGAAGCTGATGACCAAGTCGAGTTCCATGCAGAAGAAGACCCATCTCATCCCACCATTCAACCAAGATGGCCAACTAGAGTGTTTGCAGCGGAGTGTGTTCGAAAGATTATTGCTGTTTGTGAATCGAATAAGACTGATCACTTTGACCTTCTAAAGGCTAAAGAATTACAACTCAAACAAGGAAGAAATGATTTCCTCTGCTTGCATTTATCTGATCTCATTAGAATGGCATTTATTGCGGCTACTAGTGATTCCGATCCATTGCGTTTACAAGGATTAAAAACAATGCAAGATATTATAGAGAAATTTGCCAAAGTTCCGGAACCAGAATTTCCAGGACATCTGCTTCTCGAACAGTATCAAGCTCAAGTAGGAGCCGCCCTAAGACCTGCATTTTTACCTGATACATCATCTTTAGTAACAGCTGCTGCTTGTGAAGTTTGTTCAACTTGGATTGGGTCTAATGTTGCAAGAGATCTTAACGATTTGAAACGAGTACATCAGTTACTTGTGTCTTCCCTTACCAAATTTAGGAACAAGAATAATTCCAGTCAATTATACAACGAAAGCCTAGTCACTCTTGAAAAGTTATCTATATTAAAAGCGTGGGCCGAAGTATATATTGTTGCTATGAAAGGAAGTGATGCTGTTTCTAGTTTTACTGTAACAGTAACATTAACAAATGATAATGATAACAATGAATTTACAAACTATGAAAGCCAAGGAGAAAGTTTGTTAACTCTCGTACAACCTGAACTAGTGAGTTTGTCACAATATTGGTTATTAGCACTGAAAGACTATGCTTTGCTTTCATTACCAAGTGAATTTTCTAGTCAATTGCCACATGATGGTGGTGCTTTTTATACTAACGAAACAATGGACCTATCAAGAACTTACTACACTTCTTTCTGGTCCCCTATCCTTCATGCGGCTGCATTATGGCTAAACTCAGGAACTTTTAAATCAAACCAAGATACGAATGGTAATGTTAAGAGTAATAAAATCAATGAAGACTCGGATATATTTCATTTATTATTTGGAATATGTATGGAAGCACTTTGTAGTCCACGTTCTATAGAACCGTTAGAAAGTGTAAAAACTTGTCTACACGCATTATATACCTTACTCGACACGGAATATACTAGAAAATTGCTCGTATCTGATTCATTTTTAGGTATTGAATTATGTAATGTCCTTCATCGACTTATTTTAACTAGAGACAATCACACTTGTCAATTATTATGTTTAGAAGTATTGCAACAAGTTATAAAAGCCGCACAGGAAAGCATTGACAAACAAAAGGAGAACAAATTAAACGAAACGAAAAATAAAACCAATGTAAATGTTTTGGAAGAAGGAGATTTAGGAGATCTGATTCCTGGAAAGTCTTTGGTTGTATCCATTTTAGAAGTTTGTCTGTGTCTATTAATCCGACTCTTACCTACAATAAGTCCTTCTGAGAATACCGCCGTTATTAATTCTCTCAAAATAACGTCAACTTTTGAAAAGAGTAATCAGTTAATAGCAGCTTCAATTAGATGTTTAGAAAAACTTCATTATTTGTGTTCCCCAAAAGGAGCTTTGTCTATTCTGCCTACAATTTTGCATCTGGTAACAGGAGTTATAAAAGAAATGGCAACAAAGCAGGTAGCAGATAGTACAGTGTTAGCAAATAATTCATGTATTCAAGAGGCATTGAAATGTTTAAGAATATTGGCGACAGATGATTATTCTAATCATCCAGAAACTGCTAACAACTGGCAAAAACTACTTCAGAGTGCTCTAGCGAAAATAATTGATCTAGCAAAGACAAGAAGTGATGGTAATAAATTTGATGAAGTCACAATGATGTTAGCGATAGCAGTTTTTGTATTGAACGCTCCCTATAAAGTAGTTACCGTACCCAATATTCAGTATCCTTGTATCAACCATTTTAGGCAGGGCTTCGAAAGTTCAGATTCTATAGTAAGTATACCTGAAATTTTTTTAGAGGTTTATATGATTAAATGGGTCATTCAGATCATCTTAGTTTGTCCGCACTTTACAATAACCAGATACTTAAATCCTATTGTACCTGTATGATTGGTATAGGTTATGAATTTAAAGTTTCGAGACAAAATTAACACACGACTAAAATTGCCGCGTAAAGGGTACTGATTTACATGAGAGTCCCTGTACAGAATAAGGGAGAGATTTATTAAATTGCAACATTTATGCAGGTCTTCTTTTGCGACGTACTAGATTAAAAGACACGAAAGATAAGAAATATTAAACCCCAAGCGCGATTCATTTAATCTACAGAAAAAAAGTGGATGGTTTAAGCAGAGGTAGTGGAATCATTAAAAACTGAAGAAAAACTATAATTTTGAGAGTGTTATATTAAAACCCTTTTTAGTGCTCAAAGAACCCATAATATCAATAAATTTATATTTATGACGTGATATGAAATCGAACATGATTGAAATTAGTCATCGGAAAATCCCCTTACTTACTTACTCTTACTTACTCCGTAGCGTTACAACCCTTCGTGGGTTTTAGCCGACTCGACAACATGCCTCCACTGTTTTCTGTCTTGAGCAACCTCCATCCGATTCTCTACGCTCATAGTGCTTAAGTCTCCTGCTATATTATCTCGCCACCGGAGACGAGGGCGTCCGCGTGATCTCCTTCCAGTTGGGACTTCCTCCCACACCAGTCATACTGTTCGTTCGTCAGAATGTCTTCTGAGGTGTCCTGCCGATTGGAGTTTTCTGCACTTTATTTCTTTTATGATGTTGGCGTCTGGGTAAAGTTCTTCGAGCTCTTTGTTAGTTCTTATCCTATATTGTCCTGATGCTTCATCCAGCACATCACCAAAGATCTTCCTTAGGATTTTTCTTTCCCAAACACATAGTCTCTCTTCCTTTGCCTTTGTTATCGTCCACGTTTCGCTTCCATACACCAAATGTCGTATGATCCGTTGATGAAGATTGAGTTCTGTAGTAGTCTACTTATTTAATAATATTTATAAATATGATTGCCAAATCGTTAATAAATACTATGTAATAAGTTTTTTAAAATTTCAAGTACGTTTAATCACTGGTGAGTTTGATGAGTTACGATTTGAATCTGAATGTTATTTTACCACAAATATAAGGAGAAAACAGGAACCACACAATGTGGTCTTCGAAATGGTTTGAAAGAAGTGATTGTTAATGGAGTTGCTCTTAACAATTTGCAATAAAATATTTGTCTGAAAAATAAAACCAAAAATGTGAAAAAAAAGCAAGACATGGTTAAATAAGTTGATGTGGAATGCTAATAACCAAAACTATTTTCCAATCAGTTAAACACCTTCAATCAAAAACATCAACAATTGTCAACTATATGTAGGGGTGAAGTGGGAGGTGTGGGACACTTTTTGAATAATATTTTGAAATAATAATGCTAGGATATGTTAGATATCCCTTTGGCGTACTCAATTTAAAAAAAAATGGCTGATATATAAGTATTCAGCCATTTAAATAATTCAGCCTATATAAATGAAGCAGTGGAGGCTTTCACACGTATCAAAAATGCCGCAGAAAACATCGGACTTCTGATTAACATCCAGAAAACTAAATATATGCCGCCCATATCAAGAATTCAACAAAATAACTTGCAAGTGCAAGTTGCAAGAGGTGCAACACGAAACGATAGAAATAATAGAAGAATTCTGCTACTTAGGATCACTGGTAGACTACAAAAATAATATATCCAACGAGATAAAAAAAGAATATGCGTGGCTAACCGCTGTTATTTTGGCCTGGGCCATCAACTAAGAGCGAGAAGTATGTCAATAGCAACAAAGTGCAAACTTTATAAAACAATAATACGCCCAGTGCTCACATACGGATCGGAAATATGGGTAATGACGACCCGAGATGACGAGTTACTACGAGTCTTTGAAAGAAAAGTATTGAGGACCATATATGGCGGAGTAAACGAACAGGGTCTGTGAAGAAGGCGATATAACTTTGAACTCTATAGACTTTTTGGTGATGCAGATATTGTGAAGACCATCAAAATAAACCGCCTAAGATGGATGGGCCACGTTATGCGGATGGCTGAGAGTGATACCATTAAAATAACTATGCTAAACAGGCCGATCGGAAAAAGAAGAAGAAGGGAGCGACCTAAACTCAGATATCTGGACGATGTACAGGAAGATTTGAGGGAGATTGGAGTGAGGGGCTGGAGAAGACAGACACTCGATAGGGAAGGATCAAAGAATGTTTTGAAGCAGGCCAAGGCTCACGAAGGGCTGTAGCGCCAACTGATGATGATAAAGTATTCTTTAAAATATAATGATATATTAGTATAATGGATAGTGTGAGGAGCTGCAAATGTCTCATACCACTGGGAGGAGTGGGACACTACTAGGAAGGTCCGGGACAGGATGTAATAAATGTTCAACACAATATAAATTTTTCTTTATTGTACATTGTATTTTGAGAATTTAACGGGAAATACAAACAATGATTTCACTCTCTCTGTACATCCAGATGATATTGGTGCAGGCAATTTAAGCAATATATCCTGTTTCTCAATAACGCTATTGTCGTTTACAAAACAGCCTTTTGTATTATATAATTTACAAACTTTAATAAAAGATTATCATTATATTGGTTTCTATATTGCATTGAAATATTATAATAATCAGAAAAAATAATTTACAAACAAGTTAAATTCTTACCTTTCAAAAATGAAAATCAATAATGTTCTCTCTTTATCACAACACATGTACTTCTCCAATACTAAACGAATAGGAAATGTTACAACCTGTAACACATCGGGTGAGAAAGTACAGAACTGATAGTTCACATATAAAGGTGGGAAATTTGAAATATCCCAGACCTCCCACTTCTCCCCTATATAATTTTTTGTCAAGTTTCAATTTTTTTTTTTCAATTCGAGGACATAAAATCTTAAATTTATGTTAAAATTTTATTTTAGGTAAAATTAAAATGCGTAAGAACTTTAAAATCTATTTTTGCACATCATAATCCGTTGATATCTGTTCCATACATTCATTCCTTGGCCCCACATTTAGTGGAGTTTTTATATTCAGAAGCTGCCAAAAGACCTTATTCTGATGGTGAGCTCTTAGTCACCGTTGAAACCATTACCACGATAGAATCTCTCATCGAACTAGCAGAACCTGGAAAACGTAAGTATATTTTTATTATAATTATATTATTATTATTATACGTAAATATTATTTATATAAAAACATTGGTAATTATTGGTAGATAAAGCCTTTTTTAGTTTTATTTATTCCAAATATAAATAGAAGGTAATAAAATATTATGGAGCAATAGAGAATTAGTAAATGCCAGTTTTGGGTGAGCTGGGTATAATAACAACTAAATTAAAGAGTGCAACAATTGAAATTTCTTTTGGAATACCTTTCCTATTTGTTCTGAGTATGCCGACAAGATGGGGTTTTCTTTCAAGTAATTTTTGTGCTAATTCGGTGCTGGTATACCAGTTATCGGTATACAGAGTCATGCCTTTATCAAGACACTCATAAGTTCAAAAACAATCTTAGTGGCCACCAGCATATCATTTGATTTTTCTGTTCCGCAATATATTTTAGAATGGTAAGTATATTCTCCATTGAGACATAGTTTGAAGAGCTTAATTCCGAATTTATTCCGTTTTCCTTTGACATATTGTCGAACAATTAAGCATCCTGGGAAGGGTACCATTGTTTCGTCTATATAGACATTTTCGTCAAAAAGGATAACTTACTTGAACTTCTCATTTATGGAGTCGACCAGGAATGGAATTTTGCTGAGTCGGTCTCCTTCTTCGGATTGTTCATTGTTAGGGAAATGCCACATTCTTAGAATATTTTCGAAGCGGTTTCGAGACATTCGATTTCAGACCAATAAATTTCAGAATGATTCCAATAATCTGTAATTTTATCTTTTATTGTGGTTTGTTCCGCATAAAAATTGGTTTCGGATACCATAGTATTTGACCATAGTATCTTGTACTTCTTTGACCAAACCAATGTCCCCATGAAAATCGAAGTCTTTGGGATCTCCAACAACTACGCTCCAATCCGACACATCTTGCTCAATATTTGAAGAACCATGTGCTTCGGAATCCTCAGATTCTGAAACAAAAAAAAATGATTAGGAAAGTTTAGGAAAAGGTTAGTTCATGTTCCTAGTGTTCTTGTTAGTCAGAAAAAAAATGCAGAAATCTTTGACGATTCATTCATACTAAAATTATTATAACATTTTCTTACTTTTTGATACTAAATTTTTATTGCTTATTGAAAAACAAACTTGAGTTTCGTTTTGGTGTACTAACTTTGGTAAATAATAAAATTCCCTGGGTGATGATTTGAAACACTCGGTAAATAAAATCTCAAATTTTATACAATATGCAAAAGAAACTACTAGAAGAAAAAATGACTAACCTTCAAGGTCCAGCTTCTCAATCCTACGTCTTTTTACCCTGGGTTCACTGGAATTCCATACACTACTGCCAGCACTCGAGCTATCTTGTTTGTACACAGGATCATTATCTGAGTCATTGTGATATGAATCCTCGGTATCATCGCTCATATTTTCATCTCATAAACTCTGCAATCTCTGTTGTTCTTTCTGGTAAGACATTATGCACAATAATTAACGTAAAGTACGTTGCGAATATTTCTTTACAACTCACCTCGAGCTTACTGATCATAAATGTTTTCGTCAAGTCTAGACTTGATAACTCCACTCTTAAATGTGTATATAAAAATATACAGGTGGCGCGCAGATGCATTTTCCATTCTCTGGGCCGCGTATACTTTTGGCACACATCAAACACATTTTTTGTCAAAAATGGTGTTTACTATTTTAATTGCGTAATTTAGAAATAGTTTGAAGAAAAAAAAGTCGTGGCCCAACGGAACTCGGCACTGATTTGGCGTGGCAGCCACAGTGTTAAATGATGATTTCTAAATATGCTAAACCATTAGAAATTTGAAAATTCGTACTCAAAGAAGCACTGTTACTACTAAAGGTAAATTTTAATAGCGAAAATTATACTTTCATAGTATTTAGTACCTTCACTACTACATGTTATGTATTCGATACCTCTGTAGAGGTAGACATAATTATTAGAATTGAATAATATCACAATTTAATTACACATTAATACAATTTTTATCATTCACATTTTGTTTTTGCCTTTTATTAGGTCTACAAATGTTGACGTTGTTGGTACCGGCCTTAGTAAGCTACTTATCTCCTGGTTCTTCAAAAAAGAATAAATATACTTCCTCACTGCATGATGTTAGTTTGCAATGGCTAATGAAAATAGGACCAAAATATCCACAGGTAAAATTAGAATGGTATCCAAAGAACATACTTTATTTCCATTGCAATATTTATTAAAAAAAGTATTCAATAACATATCTTACTGGTACGAGTAAAATTGAAACCATTTTTTCCAACCAAAACTTTGGTTTTTTCCAAAACCACTATTTTAAATATCTTGGCGAAAAGATCGCATAAATTGTAAAATCAATACATTTGTGATTAGTTTTGACTTCTAATTTCTGTTTATTCAACGTGTTCAGCTTCTATAACGACGTAAGGTCTTTCAAAATTCAATGGTCACTGTGTAAAAAAGTAAACACTATCTTGGAATAATTTGGAAAGCTTTTATGGTCGAATAGTTCAATTTACTTTTTCATTTTACAAGATAGTGATAGAACAAATTTTTTTATTTACCGACATCGACATTTTTCTTAAATGAGAATATATATGAAGTGTGATTCTATTTGAAAGCATATGCCAGAATACCATTGTGAGTAGGACAGATAATATGAAACTATTTGAAGATTTTTTTTCTATTTCTAAGTAAAAAAATAAAATAGTTTGTTTAATTTGTATTTTGAGAACAATTTCAGATGAATTGTATTTTATTCCCATTAAAGTCGTTGATATAAATGGCCATAATAAAATAATTTCAGAACCATATAGGTATGCGTTTTTACTTTTTTAGGTCTCGACGTAAAAAAAATGTCTGTTAATTTGTTAACAAATTAATGCTCTAATTTTTTGAATATTTTTTAAGTGTTCTAAAAACTTGAGTAAAATAAAAAGCTGTTATATCTTCAACAGTTTCTGGTAAACATAAAAATCACAAAAAGTCCGTTCTTGGATCAGCAATTTCTTTTTTTTTTGTTTAGTAGAGCGTACATGGTTTAATAACTTTTAGGAATTCAAGCGAATGATGTTACATTCTAAGGATCTCCGATTAAAACTGGAAAATGCCATACGGAATCAGCAGACCCAGAAGTGCAGAATTAAAAATGACATTAATATTAATCAACAAGTAACTAGTACTACTCCAACCATAAAATTAAAAACAGATTTTAGTAATTTTTCGTAAGTAATTTTGTGATTAGGAAATCTTAAATTTTAGCTTTATGTATACCACGAACTAATTGTAACGATTATTTTATCTTAATTTTCGATTATTTGTTAATTCTTTTCTCTTAATTTATTTATATATTATACAGATTCGGAAATAATTAGGCATGCCGTTTAAACCGTATTTCCGTATGCGGATAAACCGAATTAAAGAGTGGAAGTATTCCAAGAGGGATGGTTAACATTTTTGCCAAACTTATTGTTGTTATTTGAGGTGTGCTCTTTTTTAGCATTGGAAATCCGTAAGATAATTAAATTTGGGCTAATTGATTTAAATGGCAGCTTGCTATTTTTGATATAGAAACGTCAAATACACTTATTTTAAAGTCAAATTGTGGTTTATTCCCAATAAAAATAATAAATTATATTAAAATGCCACAAGAAAAAGCTTCAGAAAATTTGCCGTGAGACTTTGGTTTGGTAGATGTGGCCACGGGTCTGTTCTATTACTAAAAGGGAATATTAATTCGGTATTAACTGACTATCGACGGAAGGATGTACTCAATTAACACGTTGTTTGCCGTCTCGGTATATTTGACCGAGAAAAAAAATTACCCTGCACGCAATTGAGGTCTATTTGACCGAGAATTTTAACGTGACTGTGGTGCCGTCTCGGTCAATGTGACCGCGAGACGTTACATTGGACGGCACATATAATACTTTTGCAATTTTTTTTTGTAAGAAGAGGAATTTTGAAAATTTTTAAACATGAATCATTACAGGCTATAATGGCACCTCAGCACACCATGGCGTGAGCGGTAATTTTTTCGACCATATGCAGAAATGGTCTTGGTGTGAACGGAAGGTATTACAAATTCCTCTATGGCAGGCAACGTGTTAAGATTAAAATGGGATATTTGGTATTTTCCAAATAGTATCTTTGAAACCATATTTTTGTTTAGATTTTTTGAAAGTAGTAGTTGTGATAATAAAATTAGTTCTATAAAAGTGAAATAAAATAAAAAATAATTTCAACACTACTGTTCCAAACAATTAGAAATTCTAAACCAAGTAAAATTCTTAGCGAATTGAATGTTCAAACAAACTATCTTGTGCCAAATAGGAACCAAATCTATTATACAACGCCTTTCTCATGGCGTGGAGTTCATTTGCCGAGATGTTTTGGCTTCGAAGTTCAATTATATTTTATCTCAGTTGCTCCATGTTGGTGGCTCGCTCGAATTCATTCCTGTACAAATTGGTATTTGGCATTCCCCAAAAATCTAGGAGAGCCAAGTCTTCTTACCGAGGGGGCCATTTTATTTTTTACGTTGTATACTAATCACACTTTCTTGAAAAGTTAAAGCAAAATCGTTTCTAATGGCCTATACATTATGTGAAGGATAGCCGTCTTTTTGAAACCAAATTTCGTTTAAATTTATTTCAAGATGCTGAAGTGCAGGAATTTAATTTTGCAGTAATTGACGATAGTTTACTACGTTTCGATGAAACAATGACCAATAATATTGATAATATATGATTTCACACAATTATATCCGTTGAAAATGATGATCAGGAAATATTTCTTGAGTAGTCCGTATTTTATAACATTGGTAGTTGTATATTTTCAAAATATTTCTCACTGTTTTTTTCTTTCAAGTCAACGTCATCGGAAATTTGTTTACTTGAACACGGTGTCGCTTCAGCCAAAGGACAGACTCGGGTTTTTATAATTTCTCGTTCTTGACTAATTTTTTTTCCCTAGGTTGATCTGAAGGGCAGCAGTTGTTACATCTGCCATTGGTACGACCAAACTTTTTAGAAACTAATACATAAATTAATAGTTTCTTGTAAAGAATGGCCCCCAAAAGTACAAATTTTTATTATTTGTGCTTCTTCTTTAGTTGTGTAAACAGTCGGAATATTGAATATTTAATTGGCACGCATAGCTATTTCTGAAATAAATGCAATATTTTACTTCGAAGAATGTAATTCGATCGGTTTATCGCACAGGTTATGATATGCTTTCATCCAGAATGGTAATAAGAGACTAGGGGGAAATACGATTGTGATATTTGTCTAATAAGTGACAACATACTGTATCTTTGTTAGATATTTCGCTAATTTTTTAATCCCCACCATAAATTGTTTCCGAAACTGATATATATTTATGTAGTATTTTACTTTTTTAATATTTTTTTCTACTAATTGACAACATTAATCGTGTAAATATATATTGAATATCTAAGTATAAAATCCCTTATAATTCTGTATTTTACATTTATTTCAATTGTGTATTAATTATATAATATATTATACTATAGTGAGTGTTTTACTAATAATCATCATCCACATCATCTTTTTTAAAAAACCTCTTCGGAGAAATCATAAATTTTAAAATAAACTCGTTCTTACAAAAGTTTCTCAGTTAACAAGTTAACAGATCTGTTGGTTCTTTGGATCTCTAAAAAAATGGACTTTTAATCATATAATAATTTGATGATAATAATTTAATCTTATGTTGACTAAATAAGTAACTTAATTAGCAACAAGACAATCTTAAGATGTTTATAAAAAAATGTTTAAATCTCTCTATCATTTCTAAAAAACCTTCGTGATACTATCTTGGCATAGTAATGATTTGGTTTAAATACCAATTTTTCTTTTTTTAATACCTTTATCAAATACTAGTTCTCATCGAACTTTTTTGGGAAGCTGTTTTGTTGTAATAACCAGTTGTACTATAGCCAATTGGCTTATTGTACATCTCCCATTCATGTAACCATCTGGCTCAGTCATACTCCGAAGTACGATGGATACTCAGTTAAATTAGAAATTGAAAAATTTCTGCTGTCTATGCCGGGGGATTGAACCTGGACCGTCCGACTTGGTAAGTCAGTACTATTGCCAATGAGTTACGACCTCCACTCTCTTCAAATTTAGTACACCCATACCATACCAAAATGTTTTAGTTGAAGATTTACCATCGGTTTCTCTTATAAGTTCTCGGAAAGATCGGCATAGGTCATATGCCTTAAAAGTGACTGTTGCACCCTAATCCATTGCTAGGATCAGAGCTGTTGTATTTTTTGGAAGATTTTGGAGACATTAGAGAGTTAAAGTGCAGGTAACTCGTAAACGTTAACATTAACGTAAACAAACGTAAAAGAAATTACGTTTACGGCAACTATACGTTTTAACGTGAAGTATAAAACATTAACGTCTAACGTGTGTTTCTAACCTTACTTTTTATACATTACGATTTTTTTCACTATTTTTAGGTTACCATAACACAAATAAAAGATAAATCTTGGGTTAAAATCACAAAACAACAAACATTTTTAATTTCCGGAGATTTAACAGACATTCGGTGATACTCGGAACAATTTGGATAACGTTAAGGGAATTCGTAAACGCACGCAAGGTTACGGAGACCCGTTAACGCAAACGTGTGTATTCCTCTACTGCTAACTAACGAGTAGCTATCAAATTATACGTTAACGTTTTATCCTACACTTTAACTCACTATTAGTTAGAGTTTTTGGTTTGAATAGGAATCAGCTCGAACTGCTGACGAAGGAGAGATGCTAAAATATCTGTTATATCGTTCTATTGATTCATATTTAGACGTGAACAGTTTGACTAATTTGTGCTCCAATACCATTTTATATCATTTATAGATCTCCATTAGCTCATGGTTTTTTCATTTTCTTCTCCCAAATCTCTAATTTTTTTTCTTCTTTTTGATTCATTGTCTAAGTTTCACTTGCATACAATACTGTTTGTCTTACTATTGTTTCATAAGTTCGAATCTTGGCTGCCCTGGACACGTTTTTTCCTCCAACAGTGCGTTTGATCATGCTACTGCTTTACTGTCTGTAGAAATGAATTGCATACGTTATACACTTTTTATTTAACTGAACTATAATAAAATTAACATTTGAAACATTAAATAAAATGAAATGAAATGGACTGTATAGTTTCTGACTGGCTTGTTCGATGGTCGCTGGCTAAGAGAGGCTACTTGTTAAAGCCGACTCCGCATGGTCGGCCGGAACACAACGTTGCCACGTTGATTCAAGTTTTCACCATATTCCCCGCCTTGAACGGTTGGTTCAATAATACTGGTAGAGGACATATTTTAGTTACAGCTCTTTTTAAAGTTCCTTTCGACGTCTTCACTGTAACGACTCGTACTACGCCGTCTGGACCTGGGTGAACTTCACTGATTCGTCCTAAAATCCATTGACATGGAGGAACATTCTCATTTCTGATGGTCACCAATGTACCACATTCCAAATTGGGTACCTTTTGTTTGCCCTTATATCTGCTTTGAAGGCTGGAAAGGTAGGAAGTAGACCATTGCTTCCAAAAACTTTGCTGCAATTGTTGAAGCAGCTGAAATCTTGTTAACTGGTTCAGTTTTACCGTTTCACCAAAAGCTGGATCAGGAACAGCAGTATGTGGTCTTCCAATCAAGAAGTGAGATGGGGTTAAGGGTGAAAAGTCATTAGGGTCTGAGGACATAGGGTAAAGGGGACGGGAATTTACCGTAGCCTCAATTTGTGTTAGTATCGTTACAAATTCTTCATACGTTAATAAAACATTTTTAATTGTCCTTAGTAAATGATGTTTTACACTTTTAATGTTAGATTCCCACAATCCTCCAAATGACGGAGAATTCGACGGAATAAAATGCCATTGAATATTTTTATTTGTGAAAAAGTTTGAAAATGTATCATAAGAGGTAGACAAAAACTTAAACAATATATTTAACTCATTTTTTGCACCTACAAAATTAGTCCCATTATCCGAATATATGTGAGATGGTTTACCTCTGCGAGCAACAAATCTTCGAAATGTTGCGATAAATGCTTCGGACGTAAGAGCAGTGACTAATTCTAAATGAACTGCCTTTGTACTGAAACAAATGAACAAACAGATGTATGCTTTATACGTTTTACAACCACGACCTTTGCGATCTTTAAGGACAAAGGGTCCTGCATAATCAACACCGGTGTGATCAAATGGAAATGAAATATTTACTCTAGATTGAGGTAAATCGGCCATGAATGGAGTAATTTGAGTTGGTTTAAATTTGTGACATGTTATGCAATTTCTAACAACAGATTTTACTGCATTCATGCCTCCTGTTGGCCAGTATTGCTGCCTTATAGTATACAATAATAATTGTGGACCTGCATGAAATAAATTTAAATGTTCATCCTCAATTAGCAACTGAGTAAGCCGATGCTTACCATCTAATAAAAAAGGATGTTTGTGATTATACTCTAACCCAGAGTGGGTTAATCGACCTTTTTCTAATTCATCTTGTGATAAAAAGGGGATGTACTGATTTTTGCGAGAGCCATGATTGCTGGATGTTGCATCTGGTAGTTTTCTATTTTTGCTAGAATTAAGTAGGTTCCTTAAGTACCTTAAACAATAACTGTGGACTCGCAACAGTTTACGAAAAGTAGAAAATTTATTAAAAATAATAAATTGATCTGTTCTTGAAATTAAGGAGATTGGTTTTTGTTTGATTTCTGGAATATTGTAACATAAAATATCGAGTTTAGGAATCCATTGTATTCCTAGTGTCTTTACAGGATCTGAATTTCCCAAGTTTAAGACGCTAAGTTCATCGGCATTGTTCTTTAAATGTTCTATAATGACAGGATCATTGGAAACCCATTTGCGTAAATTAAAACCACTTGACTGCAGTATATTAGAAATGTTTCTGCAGGTTTGTTTCGCAACATCACAATCATCAAAACCTGTAATCAAATCATCGACATAAAAATCCTCATGAATTAATTTGGATTCTAATGGAAAATTATCTTGACAATCATAAGAAATTTGTCTTAAACATCTCATTGCGAGATATGGAGCACTCGAGGTACCGTATGTCACGGTATTTAAGGTCATAATTGAAAGAGGATGATGTACATCTTCTCTCCAAAATATTTTTTGTAAATGTCTATCATCTGGATGGACATCAATACACCGATACATCTTTTCGATGTCTGAAATAACTACATATTTATGAAACCGAAACCTTAACAATATTGCAAAAATATCATTTTGAATAGCTGGTCCTGCGTACTGAATAGAATTAAGAGACTTACCAGTTGTTGTATTAGCAGAACCATTGAAAACAACCCTTAATCGTGTACTAAGGCTTTCATTGCGGAGCACCCCGTGATGAGGTAGAAAATATGAACAAATGTTGTCATCGAAATATGTGTCAATTGACATATGGTTAAGTGCCTGGTATTCTTGCATAAATGAAACATAAAGATTCTTTAATTGAAGATCTTTTTCAAATTGTCTTTCAAGATTTAGAAATCTCCTCACAGCTAAGTCTTTTGAATCTCCTAACTGTTCTCTACTTTCTTTTAATGGAATCTTGACAATAAATTTACCAGTTGAATCTTTAGAATATGTATTCTTGAAATGTTCTTCACATATGTTGTCCTCTTGAGAAATTAACTTTGTATTTGAAACTTCTTCTATTGACCAAAATTTTTCAAGATCCTTCTGTACTTGATCATTCTGTACAAAAAAACATTGGACCTTATCGACATTTTGTGACCACAACCCGGCAACTACATAACCAAAACATGTGTTTTGTAAGACAGGAAGATTTTTACCCAGAGAAATTTTTCCATTTCGAAGTATATCCCAGAATAAATCGGAACCAATAAGCATATCAACTGATTGTGATCTATGAAACGAAGGATCTGCCAAAGAAATGTTTTTAGGAATATTTAATTTAGAACCTTCAATGTTATAAATAGGTAAATTTTCTGTAATTTTAGGTAGGACAAAACATGTTAAATTGAAGATATCTGAATCATAAGTAGATCCAATAGAAACATTGCATTTATAACGTAGGGTGGAAGTGACACGATTGATCCCCACTATTGAAAGATTTGCATCTATTTGCTTTAGGTTAAGTTTTTTGCATAATTTTTCTGTTAGAAATGAAGTCTGGCTACCACTGTCAAGAACAGTTCTTACCTGATGAACTTGACCATTATCATCCCATATATTAATGATGGCAGTAGACAGTAAAACATATGTATTATTAGTTTTTGAGAAATTAGACACAGCTAGCTCTGTCGCGTTATTTGATTCATGACAATTGGTGCCATTATTTGTTACTTGTAATGACTGAGCTTGAGCTGCTCGCATATTTGAATTTGTAATGTGATTAATTGAATAAGTTCCTTGATCCTGATAATGATGCAACAGGGTATTATGTTTACCTTTACAAACTTTACAGGACCCATGACTACAATCTTTACTAAAATGTCCCTTGCATAGGCAATTTGTGCATAATTTCTTACCTTTAATCCTTGTCCATCTTTGAGAAACACTTAATTGTAAAAATTGAGGACAATAGTAAATAAGATGATCACTTTGACATAAATGACATATTTTCTTTGCATTAGAAAGATTATTTGACACTAAAGATACATGTTTTTTAAATGGTTTTCTCTGTTGAGAACTTTGTTGAACTTGAGAGTTGACATTTATTCCCTCTCTTCAAGCTTTTCTAATTGATTTGCTTTGTTATCTAGAAATTTAAATAAATCATTGACTTCTGGTAAAGTATCTTTATCGTATTTTTGCTCCCATTCTTTTAAAGTAACTTTGTCTAATTTGTCTGAAATAATATGAATCAACATAGCACTAGATAATGGATTTTCATAAGACAAGTTTAAATTCTTTAAAACAAGCAAATGTTGATTAACTGTATCTACTAATTCTCTTACAGCACTAGCACTTTCTTGTGTGACTGATTTTAAATTAAATAACGATTTAATATGACTATTGACAAGCAAATGAGGATTGTCAAACCGTTTGCATAAAGCCTGCCATGCTAAAATATAATTTTGTTTAGAAAATTCTAAATGCTTAACAATTTGTTGCACTTCTGTGCCTAAAGAAGTTCGTAAATAATGGAATTTTTGAATGTCATTCAATGAAGAGTTTTGATGAACTAATAACTCAAATGTTTCTTTAAATTCTATCCATTTGCAAAACTCTCCATTAAAGGAAGGAATTGTGACTGGAGGAAGCTTGACAAATTCTACTTTATTTTCAAATAACTCGCTGTGAGTTGTATTATTTGTTTCAGAACTAATTATAACATTTAATTTGGATACCAAACATAAAGCACTTGCTGTGTAAGTTGCATGGTCGTTTGTAAAGTTAATTCGTTCAGCATATTCATTTTCTAATTGATCATCATCACATTCTTGTTCAATGTCGGTTTGTAAATCATTAAACTCATCATATAATGAACCTAATTTTGCAGATCTTTGTTGTAAATCAAAAATGATTGTCTGTTCTATATGTTCACTATCATCGTATAGTTTTTGAATTTTGTTGAAAAATGAAATAAAACATGTCAATTGCTGTTTAATCGAACCTCGTTTACGTCTTAGTTTTTTAAGATCAGCCATTATGTAAAATAAATTGAAATAAAATCTACTGTGAGATTTCTAACATTAAATGCATAAATGAAAACATAAATTTCACACTTTCAAAGTAATAAAAAACTTGTTTTTACGTTAAAATGAACGTGCATACATATATTGTAAAGCTTTTAATAAACACTTGCAATCATTAAATAAAAAAGCTTTAATAAAACAATGAAAAGAACCAAGTTTTTAAATTACTTATTAGTCCGTAATGAAAATAATAATTAATTTTTTGAATCCTGCATAAATATTTTAAAATCGGATATGTTAAACTAATCGGCAACGCTGTATAAATATACTTGATATGAACTGAGATTTTAACCGTATGGAAAACCGGTTAAACAATAAATTTCGGCTACCGGTAGGGTTTTAGATAGGTAAAGAAACACGTTTTGTAAATTTATGAGGTTAGGAAATTGAATAATGAAATAGGACTCACTTGTTTTTGCATCAAAATTATTGTAATCTTCTTTCCATCTGGATCGTACGGACCAAACTTTATGTAGAAATGAATTGCATACGTTATACACTTTTTATTTAACTGAACTATAATAAAATTAACATTTGAAACATTAAATAAAATGAAATGAAATGGACTGTATAGTTTCTGACTGGCTTGTTCGATGGTCGCTGGCTAAGAGAGGCTACTTGTTAAAGCCGACTCCGCATGGTCGGCCGGAACACAACGTTGCCACGTTGATTCAAGTTTTCACCACTGTCTTTTCCAATTTTTGGTTTTTAAAATAAATTAGTTCATGAATTTTTCAATTGATTTTTTAATTCTCAAAAGATTTTGTGTTCTTTTTTGAATCGTTTTCTTCGCTCTGAACGGTTTATAGTCACTCCTTAAGTTTTCTGTTACCCTAATTTGATATCTTGTTATCTTAATTTGATAGATTGAAGACTTCTCCAGTGGGTGTACAATTTTCATTGTATCTAAAACTGATTCAGTATGATTCACTTAGAAAAAAATGAATAACAAATACTTTGTAATATATTTATTAGAGAGAAACATTTATTTTGAAAATTGTATATTGACATAATGATTTTTTACAAAAATTACAAATTCCTAATTGTAAATAAAACAAGATATTAAAACTATATTATAAAGTAAGATATATAAAGAAGTGTCAGCATTCACGGCCGGTATCTCCTAGTAAGACATTGGTTTACTGGCTTCAGACCACGGTCTATAATTAAGTCGAAAACAAACGTATCCTTGTAAGGTACATAAGATGTGACCGATTTTTTTGTTAATAATTTATATTCCGTACCGTTTAAAAAATGTTTAACTTATTCATAATATATTTCAATATAGCAAATAATTTGTAGAAACCACAGGAATCAAAATTTGAAAAATTGTTATTTCAAGCAAAATCTTCCAAATTTTTAAAACTCCTCAAGTTCCGAAAAAATAACAGTAAAAAGGAAAAATAATAAGATAATAAGAATAAAATAATAAAAATTAAAGTGACATAATAGTTATGGAAGGACCATATTTGCGTTTTTTATTGATACTTTATGATAATACGCCGATGTAAGAGTAATTAAACTTTTTATTATTCAATAAAATAATAGAAGATTAATAAATAAGTAATTAAACCAAAAATATATCAGACTTCTATTTACTAAATTTAATTTCACAATTCCTAAATTTATGTATTTGTTCAAAAGGTATTTTTTGTGTGAAACTTGCGGCTACTTTATAATTAGATTGACAATCAATTAATAGTATTTGTGCTGGTATTTTAAATATTTGTTATGGAAATTTTATTGGTTTTTTTTATATCCACTATAAAGCTCGTTTATTATTAGGGTGGAACGAAAGAGGTCAAAAAAATAAAGAAAATAAAAATTCTTTAAAAGAACCTGAAGATAGGGTCCAATACAAAAAAGATTTCTTACAGTTTTATTATACATCAAAACGCAACTTTTTCGCACTAGCCCCATAAAAAATGATGGCTTCGAATTTTTCGTTTCACCCTATTATATATGTTATTAGTTGTGAAAATTGAAATACACTACCGAGCATAAAATTAGGGTCACCCCGTAATTTGAATTTATTTTAGAAATTATTCTGTTTTAACTATTTTCGGTTGTAACATAGTTTACTAATAGCAAAGAATATAGACGCTAATAGAAGAATCTTTCACTGTTATGTTTGAAAGTTTGCAAAAGATGATCGCACGTTATGAAAAAGAATGAGAGGGTGGATCGAGAAGGGAGCGGTCATGTCAACGCTATTATTGCTTTTAAAATATGAAAGAGTGGGGCAACAAATGCAACAGATATTTTTATGTATAATGCCAGAGAACTACGAACACATAATGCCGCGTGGCCGTAGAATAGGATTAAATTTTTGCGTTTTATAATATTTTTTAAAGAAAATAATAATATTTTACCTTTTAATAAATGAATCCTATTAGAAAAAATATTATGATTCGAATTTTTAATTTAAACAGGTACAAATCTACAAATAATATTATAGTTAATAAGAAGAATTCTCTTCTTATTAACTATAAAATTAATTCAACCAATAAAGTCATCAATCACCGGAATTAAATATTTCCAAATTTTCTAAATTTAATAATTTCTTCTTTGTTTTTAATATAAAATAACAAAATGTAAAACACAACACTGTTTTTTCTGCAGAATAATGGAAACATGTCTAAAAAGCTTAATGAAAAGACCTGAGAAAATCAAATTTTTGGGCAGAAAAACAGTATAATAAAAATTTATGTGACGGTTTTTCGCTGTGTTGGAACAAACCTATTTTTAATTCAAAGTTATAAAATGTAAAAAATAAATGCTTTGAATATTGTAAATATCATACCTTTTTAAATTTCAAAATTCAAAATTTAACAATTTAATATATTGAAAATAAAGATTTTATTGTGAAAAAAAAAAAAACAAAAAAAGCATGGGATTTTTTTTAATCGTAGATGCAAAGTTAAATAAATAGCTCCGTTCGTACTCCTTTCCCACTTTCCCCTAACTACATCTTTTATGAGATAGTTTAGGCCGACTGCCAGATGTGTTTTAAAGTGTAAACCCTAACCAAATCGTCCATTTGAACTGTTCTTCTATAAGCGTCTATATTCTTTGCTAATAGATTTCTTGAAAAAAAATTGTCGTGGTTGTTTCGACAAGCGTTTGAAATAAAAAGGGCCCCTTAGCCTAATTCCTAAAAACCGTTATCAGCACAGTTTTTGTTTCTATGGTTTTAACATCAATTGTAAATTGTTTGTGTATTGAAACTGCGAGAAACGTTGGTGTAAGTCTCTCGAGTGTGCAACGAGTATGGCAACGGTACGAAGAGACCGGTCTGCTTACTCGAAGACCTGGTTCAGGTCGAGGCAGGATTACAACAGCTAGAGATGACCGCTTTGTCGTTTCTAGTGCTTTGACAAACCGAACAGTCACGGCAGTTTCTCTTCGAAATCATCTGTAAGAAGTGAGAAATGTAAACATGGACAGTTAGGAGACGACTTCATGCTGCTGGTTTATCTTCTCGAACTAGAGTAACTGGACCGCCGCTTTCCCGTGAACACCGAATTGCCAGATTGAATTTTGCACGAGGACACTTGGCTTGGACAATGCACGATTGGAGTTGTGTATTGTTTTCCGATGAATCGAGATTCTGTCTTACGGGCTCAGACAAACGTGTAAGAAAGTGGCGATGTCCAAGCGAGAGATATGCTCAAGCGTGTTGCCGAGCGTCTTCCACTCAATGGAGGGTCAGTTATGGCATGGGGAGGCATATCGTTTGATGCTTGCACGGAGTTAGTCTTTATCGAGAATGGGGCATTGATTCTGGAAGACCATGTTTTACCGTTTATGGATATTCTTGGAGACGACGCAACATTTATGCATGATAATGCACGGCACTGCTAGGATAGTTACTGAGGATTTTGACGAGGTTTAAATCACACGATTTGTTTGGCCTGCTCGCAGTCCAGATATCAATCCCATAGAACATGTTTAGGATGAGATGAAGAGACGTTTACGGAGTCATGTGCCGGCCCCCAGAAATTCGAGAGAGCTTCGCGACATATTGATGCAAGAATGGAATAATTTTCTGCAGAATGTAATCCAAAATCTGATTCAAAGCATGTCTCGTCGTTTGCAAGCTGTTATCACTGCCAGAGGAAGGAATACTCGCTACTGAAGTTCTTAAAATTTCTTTTTTTCAACAAAAAGCACATCAAATTAAAATTGTCCCTTTTCAATATTTAGTATATCAAGGGAAAATTCAGAAAATCCGTTAGTAAAATATGTTAAAACCGAAAATAGTTAAAACAGAATAATTTCTAAAATAAATTCAAATTACGGGGTGGCCCTAATTTTATGCTCGGTAGTGTAGATTTACTTACGCATAATTAAGATTTATTGTTGTATGTACATCAAAATACATTGTCTCTTAGTTTACATGCTGATACTGCTAGAAGTGTTTACTATACCGATACATTTACCCTGCTAGTATCAACAAAATATATACGGTCGATTGCATTGGGTCCTAATAATAAACTGAAGTATATTACAACGAAATATTTAGGCTATGAACAATATAAGGTCTTTTGTATGAGAATATAAGATCTTGTGTAGTTTCCCTAATCTATAATCTTAGGATACCAACGCTTCTTGCATATATAAACAACTTTCTATGCTACTACAAGTACTATATCAGAATATCTCTTAAAGATCAACTCGTTTATTAGAAGCATGCGGTAAGGCATCGCATTAACATCAAAATTCCTTGTATTAGCTGACTAACTAACTCTTTCAAAAACACTGATCATCCATAATATGTAGATCCAACATTCAACAGTAAAAAATAATCACAAAAATTCACCATGTAAAAAGAAACACAAAAATTGAATTCCTTTTCTGGATGTGTTAAAAGATGACACAGAATATGCAATCAAAGTTTACAAATACGCCAACAGAGATTTAAATTACCACTCAAACCACAACATAAACATCAAAAAACGATTCATCAAATAATTATATGATAGATCCTGAAATACCTGCTCCAATTAAAATGCATTTGAGGAAGAAAAAATCCTGCTAACAAAGGTTTTAACAAAAAATGACTACTCATTGTCATTTATAAACAAAGAATTTCACAAGTTTGAAGAAAGGAAACAACCAAAACACCATAAGCAATTTAGAAACACTCACAAGAAGGTATTCCAAGATGACAATAATACCATATGAAAAGAGCTTATCAGAAAAATTAAAAAGGATGGGAAATAAGTACGTCACAAAATTCAAAACAACCAATACACTGAGATCTACCAAAACCAAAACCAAACCACATACAATAAAGATACAAAACTGCACCTATAAAATACCCTGCGAATGCAACAATTTTTAAGTGGAAGAAACCGCAAGACAACTAAGTGTGGGGATAAACGAGCATGAAAAATAAATCAGGAACAGAGACTTCGACAAATCTCAGATATACAAACATGACTGGGATAACGAGCACAGAGTACAATGGAAAGATGCATCGATAACCATGAGAGAAACAGACATGAAAAAGAAAATAATCAATGAAGCAGCTCTCATTCTACTTTATGAAGAAAAATGTGTAGCAAACTCATAAGCAGAATGTAGCAGACTTTGGTTGCCAATACTAAAAGAAATAAACGGTAAAAATATACCAACAATAGCAAATTAAATATAGTCGCAGATATCATCTACAACTATACACAATACATATATACAATACACAAACATATAATCTATGTTAAACACACTTTATACAAACAAATAAAACACACAAAACAGCCAGAATTTGATATTCCGAGGGTGGAATTCAGATTTTTTTGTCAAACAAAAGAAGGCTATTGCCTACCTACAAGTTCGATACCGAGTGAGTCAATCAAACAATTTTGAAAAACAACCTACAAATAACAACTTGTTGGTTATGCATTTATTTTTCCGTATTTTTTTTATAATACTTTTCTGAAAACGATTTCCGGAATGGAAATCGAAATATGAAACGTTATTTAAATAAAATCAATTGAAGGGCTTGGAATTATTTCAGCTATTGATAAAGAGATGGCGCCTCTATACGAGAATTTCTTTCTTAACAATTGCTAAAATTCAGAACTTTTTGGTTAGAAAAGGAACATGCCACAGGCGATTTTCAAGATGGATGACTATAAATTACGCCGAGCTAAAAGAAAAGTTGATTTTGAGAGTAGTAGTGGAAGTGAATTCTCTGATTTTGATGCAGGTGACGATCTGAATGATAAAGATTACAGTGTTACTAAAAGTGACTGTTCAACAGGAGTTACACATACAGTGTAGGTAAAATTTTAAGGTCGGTATGGTAACATTTAACAGGATATCTAACGCAGATATAAAATCATATTTTCAACGAATTAGACAAAGATAACAATCATATTTCCCCTTCGTCTCCCCTCCTAAAATCCTTTTAACACTCATTGGCCATTGCCCATTAGTGAGACGATTAGTTCCGATCAGATATTCTCTGGTTCCGATCCTAATATACCTAAAAAACTAGAGGTGGGTCTTCTCGTTTTTTTAATTTTTAGCGGAACCGTTTTTCGTAAACTGTAACTAGTTGATTGTTTACCAGTATTCAAATTAGCGAGTACACAAACATATTAGCTATTATCGTTTATGTGTATAAGTATTGAAATAAAAGAACCTAACGAAGGATATATTTATTGTAACTTGAAAAATAAATTAAATAATAAAAATGGTACTTAAATAGTTACATTTACATTACACATTATTAAATCGCGAATCGTCTAAATTGACATTTAAAAACATAAGTTTTTCCACTTTTTTTCTTAATCGCGTTCTTCTTTTATTTAAAATTATACCAGATGTTAAACATGTGTTCACAAGGAAAAGATTTTGTTACAATACTACAACATTTTATGAATATAGTGGTTAAGTTACGATATACATGGCGATGGTTTTTTCACCACGGTAATGGACAGTTCCAATCTCCGTTCGAAATTGTCTGTGGATAATATATCATCAGACAATTACATGTCGACTTCTTTTATACCTCTCGATACAGGTGTATGTTTAGATGAGTCATGTCCAATTAATTCATCAAAAATACACCATGGACTTAAGTCATCTTTATCAGTTTCTTTTTCTTGGACTGATTGATTTTTAAGATTTACTAAACTTTTCGTTTCATCCGTTTTCCATAGTTAAAGAACCAGCTTTTAAAAAGTTTGCAGGGTGGATTCCTGGATATAAACCGCCAACAAGAAAAACTGTCAGGTTCATTACTTCAGGAATGTTATGTCAAAAGTGAGCAAATTATTAGATCGCAAGTTGTTAAAGAAGTAGAAAATATCTGTATTAATACTGACCTCTGTACATCTGGAGTAACTGAGAGTTACTTCGCATTAACAGGACAATATCTAACCGAAAATTTAGTATTCAAAACTTTTTTATTAGGCTGCTGCCATTTTTCTGGAAACCATAATCCAGAAAACAGCGATTACTGAAATTATTAATCAGTCGGGTCTAAAACGAAAAGTAAATTTTGCAGTAACTGATAATTCCTAAAATATGGTCAAAGCTATTAAATATGTTTTGTTTTATGATGATTGTGATTTATAATGATGATTAAATTTATTGGTGGGGGACGCACTTAAATGCTGTCGTGTACAAATAGATAAAACAAAAAGTCCTTTTTTCGACAATTCTGCAAAAAAACACATTTCAAAAAAGTACCTTATCTTCAGAAAGGCTTTTAAAGTATTAATTACAACAGAACACATTTCCCAAACGGCCAATCCAAGACGTGGAAACTAGGTAGAACTTCACCTATTACATGTTAAAAAGAATGACCGAGTTAGAAGAGGCAACCCGTTCCACATTGGTATTAAATAATACAGACTTAGACTTAAACCTAATCTAAATAAAGAACACTGGATTATTTGTTCTCAACTTTCCCAAATTTTACGGCCGTTTAAAGAAATAACAAGTACAATGAGTGACCAAAAATACTTGAATGCTAGTTCAGTGATTGTTATGGTACGCTGCCTGCAAGAATCTTGCAATAAAATTTTAGCAAACGGCATACTTACATCCATAGTATATGACATATTACAATTACTAATATCGGGTTTAGCAAAAAGATTTAGAGGGATAGAACAGAGTGGCACATTGTCATTATGTACATTTATGGATTCACGATTTAAAGTGCAGAACAAAACAAAAAGTTAAGAAGCTGGTTACTTCTATAATTAACGAACAAGAAGATTGTACTATTGAAAATCAACCAGTACAAGAAAAAGAAACCAATAAATATGACTTAAGTCCATGGTGTATTTTTGATCAATTAATTGGAGATGACTCATCTACACGTACACCTGCATCGAGAGTCCATTACAACGGTGGAAAAACCATCGCCATGTATATCCTAACTTAACCACTATATTCATAAAGTATTGTAAATGTGAACACATGTTCAAAATCTGGTTTAATTTTAAATAAAAAAGAATACGGTTAACAAGAAGTAAAGTAGAAAAACTTATGTTTTTATGTCAATTAAGACTATTCGCGATTTAATAATAACGTGTAATGTAAATGTAAGTCCGATTTACTATTTGTATTGTTTAGTTTAGAACAGAATATTTAAAACAGAATATTTAAAAATTGGAGGAAATACCACAGATCTGATGCTTGAAAACGCAGTCATAAAAGGCTGCAACCAGTATAAATATCTAGGAAGCATCATATCAGCAGATGGCAGAGTTAAGATAGATGTACAAAACCGAATAACCCAAGGGAAAAAATGCATTCGAGTACTGAATTCATTACTGTGGTCTAATAAAATAAAGATGCATACCAAACTTCGCGTATACAGAGCAATTGTAGAACCAATTACCACATATGGTGCCGAATGTTGGACGATGACAAAGAATGAACGAGATAAAGTAGACGTTGTGGAAATGGATTATCTTAGAAGGTCATGTCGAGTATCGAGAATGGAAAGAATCAGGAATGAGGAAATACGAAACCGTACAGGAATTAGAGATACTCTTTCAGATAGAATACAAGGAAGCCAATTACAATGGTATGGTCACGTGATGAGAATGGAGGAGGAGCGGTGGCCAAAGAAAGCCTTAATGTATGTTCCGCCAGAAAGAAGGAAAAGGGGAAGACCACCAAATTCCTGGAGAAGAGAAATTACAAAAACAATGCAATCTAGAGACTTAGAAGAGGGAGATTGGGGAGATAGGAAAAGATGGAGGCTGAAATGCGGGAAGCGGCAATCGCCGTAGGACCCCCATTATATGATGATGATTGTTTAGTTTATTTTTCAAGTTATAATAAATATATCATTAGGTAGTTTCTTTCACTTCAAAAGATATACACATAAACGATAATAGCCGTTATGTTGGTTTATGTAGGTACTATCTTACTTGAAACTACTTTTAAACAATCATAGTTACTTGTTTATGAAAATTAAAATTTTTAAATGCTTTTTAGCATTCAAAAAAATTTAAATTTTTTTGGAATCCTGAGAAAACTAATAAATATTTTTGAAAAATTTAAATGCAGAATGAAAGATTACATTATTACCGAGGGCCGAAGGTCCCTTAGAATAAACAAAAAGTTTTTTTAATGAGATATTTGAAATTAAAAATCACACAAAATTTTGTTTTTTTTTTCATCCCTATAACTTATTAAAATAAACATTATAGAAGTTTTCAGGGACTTTCAGCTCTCGGTAATAATGTATTGTTTCATTCTGCGTTTAATTTTTTCAAAAATATTTATTTGTTTTCTCAGGATTCGAAAAAAATGAATGCATTTAAAAAACATTGGCCCGAAATTTTGCTTCTACGCTCTTAACGATAAACTAGCACGACCCACCTCTACTTCTCATTACTCGATCTTTTGACCAGACGACAATCTAGACTAGACGTTGCCAAATAAAATTAGTGTATGAATATTTTTTAATTTGGCGTTATTGTATGCATGTTTAATTGTTTATTATTTCATATTGGGAAATTATTTTGATGTTTAGATTTTTAGTTCGGAAATCGTACTTAAAATACGAAACATTAATAAATTTTATTTATATAAAACGATTTCCGAAATGGAAATCAAAATGTTATATTACAATTATTGTAAAGAAAACTTGTGGCATATTCCCAATAAAAAAAACAGTAACCTGCCATTTAAATCAATTTCGTCCAAATTTGATTATCTTGAGCATTTTATCTTCTTGATAGAACATTGTTCAAATGCAAAAAAAAGACAACAGGTCAAATAAAACCAATAAGTTTGGCAACGTTGAATTTCCCCTTTTTTAATATTTCCATTCGGCGATATAAAGGGCGTACCTAATATACCTCTCTCTTTTTAAACAGCTGTTTCTCACTCCATCTCACGTAAGGTCCATACCGACCATAAAATTTTTCCTACACTGTATATTGGTAAGTTTATTTCTATGCGGCTTATTCCCTTTTTTAGCAAAAGATTTTGTTATTTTTAAGATTGATATAAAATTTCATATTTTACCTGTGTATCGAAATATGTATTGTTGCCTTTACGTACAATACGTCTACATAACGGAGTAATGTTGTGTTACTACGATGTGTACTGCGTTATATCCGGCTGCAGAACAAGATATTTCTAGAGGTTATCTAAGTTTTCCAGAAAATTCAACGCCCTCACGCTGGGGAAAAGTTCATTCTAAGAAAAGGGACCGGAAGAAAACAAGAAGAAATCTGTGCCATGGGTACAAAACATACCAATGGACTGAAATGGAACCTAAAGCTATTGGAGAACCATGTAAATGCAAACACAAATGTAGAACAAGCCTGATGGGGAAAGAAGAAGAAATTTTTCATGCATTTTGGAATCTGGGGACTCGACAGTAACAAAATAACTACTTATTTGGTAAAGTAAAATGCATTCCCAAAAAAAGAAGTTACCCAAAAAAGATCAAACGCCAAACATCTTGTAGAAGTGTATCATTTAAATATTATATAAAGATGCCACCGACAAAGAAGTATGCAAATCTGAATTTTTTCCAGTTCATTGTCTGCAGCAGTCAAAAAAGCGGATATATGTCTGTTTCCAAATAAAGGAAGGAAAGTCTACTCCAAAAACGGATAAGCGAGGAAAACATACGAATAGAAAAAACAAAATATCTGAAGAGAGAATTCTGTCCATCCATCGACATATTCAAGCAATACCCAAATATTCCAGCCATCACGATTTATCGATATCATCTTTATATACAGATTATTATATACCTTGGTGCAATGCCAAACATATTGTCCCAGTGAAAGAAAATTATTACAGAAGAGTTTTTTGCAATATAATAGGACTACAAAAGGACTTGATAAAAGAGTCTGCACATGCCAAATTAACAGATGAAAAGGAAGTAATATCATTTGATTTACAACAGGCATTGCCAGTGCCGAATGAGACCGTGGGAAAAGCATTTTATTTGAGAACGGCATGGATGGACAATTTGGGCATCCATAACTGCAACGGAGAGAAAACTGGGCTCCGATGTCAGTATATATGCAGCTAGTCAGAGAAAAACAGTTTTTGGATATCGAACAACGTTTTCTTGTAAGGCAGTACGCGCTTACCCTCAGATCGTGAATTCGCCCTAATTGAGAAGAAAAAGAAATTCACGGCACAAATCTATCATCCCAATTAATGGTGCGACGTTATAAGAAAAGCCAAAAAAACCAATCCATTTGAAGTTATCAAGATGCAACAAAAAGATTTTATTTCCTTTGACGAGCTGCAAAGGCAAACTAACAAAAAACAGACGACAGACGAAAAAGAATATTTACGTTTTAGTCAAGTTAGATGTTTTAGATTTGAGGCGGAAAAACCCAACACAATGCTTGTAAAACACTTTTTAAATGAAGAGTTTAAATCGGTCAATATTGGTAAGCGAGGAGTAAAAGATGAAAATCGAATAAAAAATCTAAGAGATCTTCCTCAAAAATATACCACATCTGTACCTATTAACGAAAATAAGCTAAAAAATTTAAGGGACCGCATGCCTTATATTCATTTAGTTTATCACGACTTTTACGTTGAGCTGGGCATTCGACAACAGTTAACAAATCTCGAAAAAGATCCGGAAACGGAGAATTTTGACTTGGACAAGTAAAATAGAAACATCTTAGATAAAAAAACTTACAACAATGTTTTTGTAAAAAAGGAGTAAGCCACATTTCTCAAGAAAAATATTTTTCTCTTTTAGTTAAGAGTTCCGTTTTTTTTTTAGTTTGTAAATTGCTTATAGTCAGAATAAAGCTTCATTTAAAAAAAAATATTGTTGTGTTATAATAAAAACTCTGATTTAAGGATTTGATTGAAAGTTTCAAACTAGGTTTTCTCCATCTTCTACTTTTGTGGCTTGTTACCTTTTCCCCCAAGCACTTCAATTGTGCACATAAACATATTATTTATGTTTAAAGATATTATATTATTTCTCATGTCTGATTATTCGCATAAACAATTGAAAGTTACAGGTTTTGAAATATTTTTGATCTAACAGGTATTATTTTCTTTGAGTAAATTTGTGAGTTAATGCTCATATTTTACTGTACAAGTCCTCAGTAAACGTTAACTTTTCTTTGTAAATGACCAGCAAAAATCTTTATTAAGTGGTTGCAAAAAAACTAATTTATTGTATTTAAAATACAAGAAGAGCCGTTTTTCAAAGTTAACGTTAAAACAGAGTAAAAGGGGCTTCGCCAAATATTTAAATAGGGTTTAATGATATGCTTAATGCTTTATAACTAATACATAATATACCTTAGTAAAGGTGTGTCAACTACAAGGTTTGTTAAAATTAAAAATGAATTAATCAGGAAATACCTAGAATTTTCTAATTAATAAAATAAGTTATGACCTAATTGTAATAATTATAATGATTTCTTATGGAACTAGCAAAAATATGTACCTAGACAAGAAATAAAAAACAAATTGAATGCTGTTTTCGAGCATAGTAAAGTTTATCTTTAGTCCGAGGATAAAAAACTGACTAAATTAAAGTTCTTATTTTCGGTCACATTTCCTGCAATTCACCTTTATACTAAACTGATCAACTCTATATGAAACAAGAAAATGGGTAAATAAAATTATGCAACCAAGGAGTGTATAGGTACCACGTCTTTTATTCTTCAATGTTATGTTTCAATGTTCAATATACGAAGCAATAAGAGCAATAAATAACAAAATAATAAAACTGAATTATAATTCACATCAGTTAAAAAATAAGAAAATGTGTTAGAACGAAAAAAAAAACGATCCATATAAGTTGCATAAAATAAATATAATTGGTATTAGTAGACACTGCAATTCATACGAAGTAAAGAAATCAAAGAAAAACATAGGCCAAACATAGACAGCTAAGATTAGATGTATTCGAGACAAAAATAATAGAGAAATACACGAAAACATGTTAAAATTGCCCCACTTTAATAACTTAACACAGCATACAAAGTAAGGAACGACGAAATTACTTCATAAATGACAGATGATAATCCTGGAAAAGCATGGAAAGCTTTAGATAAAACAGGAATTAGTTGCAAAATAGTTTTTTTAAGACTGGAGAGAACTAGTATCTTAGTGCATGTGTACAAAAACAATCAAAATGCTGAACAATGAGTAATTTATAGGATCCTAAAACTAATTAATCACACCATACAAACGCGGTAGAGAAACAATGGATTAATCCATTAGAGAAAAATGACATACAGATGTCAGTTGAAATTTAAGTTAGGCTAATTAACAACAGCATTGAAGCTGATAAAGGTATTCATATGGTTTTCATTGATCTTTAGAAAGCATATGATTCGTGAAGTTACGTAGTAGTCATTAAAAAAAAAGTTCCTGGTGAGTATTTGAAAATTGTGGTAAATATATTGCAGATTATAAAGGCAGATTGATAAATTTCATATGAGACTGAGATTGCTTTTGAGCACAATGTCAAGATCCGTACCTATTCACATTGATGTCCACTTGGATCACCGTTAAGTTCAAAGGATAAATTAGTTGTGGGTATTCGTATTATTAGATCAGGTAATAAAGAAACTCTAAGGTGAGATTCATTATCACGATATTCATTGAACTTTGATATACTCAGCGCATCATTTTCTTACAAGAATGGACGTCCTTGGAAGACAATTTGTGTTAATTTAAAACTTAAAATAGGATAAAATACAAAGCGGATTTGAACAAAGAGCGGACAAAGAAATTTGATCGAACATAATGGCTGGCATGATATATGGATAATGGTCGATGTAAACTCATTTACGTAATATTTTTATGAAGCCATGTTCATGCGATATTTTATTGTTTAATTAAATAAATGTAAATAATTAAAACATTTAAGTAATTTTTACTAGACACAAGAAACCAGTTTAAACTACAAAACAAAGAATATAAAGTATAATCGATATATAATCACATGGAATAAGCATAAAAATTATAGCTATAAAGCATTAATTAATATGATTTAAAATATAGTTAAATATTTGAAAAAAAAAAGAAATTGTGATAATACTAATAGAAATTAATCAATGTTCGAAATATATTAACAGGCTGATCTATGTCGAAATAAAAATGGTACACAAAAAATAGGTCAATCGTTAAGACATTGGTTAGTTTTTTCTTTGTTATCAACTTCAACTCAACCTTACTAAATATTATGGCTGCGTTACAATACAACTGAAAAATTAACTTGTTAATAGAGCAACGTTGATCTCCTTAACCATTTTTACTCTATGAAGCATCTTTTCCAGTGCCTCTCTTGGTAGTGGCATTGTTGAATACCATACTGGACTGTCTGGGACACAAGATCGTTCTGGTTGTAAGTAGAACACGTCATTTCTTGTTTTTACACTTTCAGGGCTAAAATAAAATAAAAATAATAAAATAATACTAATATTTTAGTTAACCTTTCTATTTACTTAAGATTGTGTCAGGTTAATCCCGATATTATCTTTGGTTATTTTAGATGGTTCGATTTTGTTAACAAAAAAAAGGAGAGCTTTGTTATCTAGTACTTTTGCTCTGTTTGTACATTTGTTTAAAATTTTTATTATCTTTACTTTAAAATTAACAAATTATTCTACAATATATTTCTTCAAAAACCACTCTTATAAAGACAAAACAATTAAGCCGTTAAAAGCCAGAGTGGCACAAGTAAGAAAATTCAATTTTTGCCCAAATATCGGCAAAAGCTTCATTTTACAAGAATTTATTTTCACATAAAATATGAAATACACTGAACGACAAAAAAAATGGCCACCCTATAAATTTCCGAAAATAATTCATTCATCTTTCATTCAAATAAAAAAAGGTTGACTACAACTACCTCAGAATCATATCAAAGTTATAGTATAAACAGCGAGCAAAAGTACGTGTTAACTAACAGTTGTCAGAAGAAATTGAAATTAGATGTGGAGTGAGACAGGAATGCGTATTGTCGCCAATTCTTTTTAATGCCTACTTCGAAGAGATTCTGAAAAACGCTCTTGAGGGTGAAATAGCTGGAATAAAGGTTAATGGAGTTCCCATTAACAACATTAGATATGCGGATGACACTGTGATCTTAGCCGAAAACATTGAAGATCTTCAGAGACTGGTGACCAGAATAGCAGAGTATGGAAAAGAGTGTGGTCTAACAATGAATGTCAAGAAGACGAAATTTATCAGAATATCGAAAACTCAACGAAATAACGAGAATCTTTTAATAAACGAAACCCACGTCGAACAAGTTGACAAGAAAAGGCTAGAGCAAATTTCAACAAAATGAGAAGAGTGTTAGGTTGGCGAGGTGCTATGTTTTTTCTATTTTGTTTTATGGAATGGCATATTGGACCTGGAATGCGACATCAATGAAAAAACTGGAATCATTGGAGCTGTGGGTGTATAGAAGAATTCTGAAACTATCGTGGACAGAACACGTCACAAAGAGGTTATGATTAGGTTGAATAAAAAATTTTTTTAAATTTTAAATACAATTAAAACAAGAAAATTAGAATATCTCGGACATATTACACGTGGAGAGAAATACACCTTGCTCCAACTAGGGAGGTGTAGAATGTCGTGGCTGCGCAACCTGAGAGAGTGGTACGGATGTACATCAAATGAACTTTTCAGAGCAGCCGTCTCAACAGTCCGAATAGCTATGATGATTGCCGACCTACGCCGCGGAGATGGCACTTGAAGAAGAAGTTCTTTTAAAATAGTTGTTTTCGAAGTGACCACGAGTAGGCTATCAACTTGTTGATAGGTTGATCAACTTCAAAAGGTAAATATGGCAACTTTAATATACAGACTTTATTATACAATATTTATGATTAATTACAAATTTTTTGTTTTATTACTACAGATTTATAAATGTTTTTAAACCTACAGAGGGCGATACTTGTTCAGCTGCACGGTGCGAATATGTATTGTATTAAAAAGCTAATTAATCTAAAAAGGAAGGGGAGAAAGAAAAGAACTTACCATTTAGACAAGTAAAATTCGTAAAGTTTAACGGGACATCTTAGAGGGTTTTCTTCATTTTCTTGTTGTTCATAGACCTTCTTCTTCCTTACATTATTTTCTAAAATAGAAAAGAGCTTATTAAGTAGACTAAACTGATTTAAGGTTCTACTTCAGACACAATCCGTTCTTAAAATGAATCTAGTTATTGTGGAGCAAAATAGATTCCAGACAAAATAATTCGAATCAAAACTTCAGCAACCGCTAGACAATAAATGAATAGTATGAATAGTTTAAGAAATAAAAAAGAAAGATAGTATAAACTTACGGATTGCACTTTGTGGAGGGTAAAACCTTAAAAGAACATTTCTGGAACCCGGTACCTTAGAAGCACCTGGCTGGTTTGGATTTCTTTTCCAGTGTTTCATTATATGTGAGAAAGACAGCTGCATATGTTCATCTACACTCTACAAAAATAAAACATTGAAAATACAGTAAGTTCTAAACATTGATGGATATCTATTATCTATACAGTGTTAATGTAGTATTTTTTAGTAAACTACAGCAAAATTAACATTAAATCTGAACTAAAATATGATCATACATGGACCAATATTAGAAGGATAAATAACATAGTCAGTCGCATTTTCTAATATTCCATTACAGTTAACACTACATAAACTTAAATATTTAATGTTGAAAGATGTTTACACAAATTGTTGCAACTAGAAATTGCAATTACTGGATCCAGCAATCCAGCTGCTCAGGAACCTCAGCCTCAGACCTTCGACAACATATTTATCATCATCATCATGGTGCTACAGCCATATAAAAGAGCCTTGACCTTCCCAAGTCTAGTACAACAGTCAGTTCTATCCATTACCAACTGTTGCCAGTTTGCTGCGCCTATTTTTCTACCATCCTCATCTACACCATCCCTCCATCTGAGTTTTGGCCTACCGCTACTTCTACTTCCCACAGGTTGTGACATAAGGACTTTTCTAGGAGGGTTGTCTGCTGTGATCTTGCCAGATGTCCTGCCCATCTCAGTCTTCGTATTTTTATAAGGGTTACTATGTCTGTACCACCACATATACATTTATATCTGTGTTATATCTCGTAGTTGTACCTCCTTTTCCAAACACCGTTTTCACAGATGCCACCGAATATTCTTCTCAGGATCCTTCGTTCAAATATAAGCAGGAGGTTTTCATTGCTTTGTAGATGGTTCATGTCTCCGATTCATATGTCAACACTGGTTGTATAAGCGTTTTGTATATGGTTATTTTTGTTTTTTGTCTTAAGTTTACGTTTGGCGTCGAATCTTATCAGTTTATCAGGGACGTGGAATTCATGCATAGCTTCAAACAATTTATTTCTTAGGACACTACCATAGGCCGATTTAAAGTCTACGAAAAGATGGTAAAGGCAATGGATTTTGACAAGAGCTATGAGTCATACCGATTTAGTACACACGTTTACCTGTTATTTACAAGGTCATAGCTCTTCGTCAAAATCCATTAGCTATGTGTCGATATTGAATTCATTAGTTTTTTCCCAGTATTTGCTTTAGCACAAAGGTCTGGTCTGTTGTTGATCGACCAGGCATAAAATCACTTTCATATTCGCCAAGAAGATCCTCTGAATATGCACTCAGGCGACTATATAAAATACTCGAAAATATTTTGTATGCTGTATTAAGGAGGGTTATTCCCCTATAGTTTCTACATTCCAATTTATCACCCTTTTTGTGTAGCGGGCAAATGATCCCAATACGCAACTCTTCCGAGATTTGTTCCTCATTCCAGGCTCTCAGTATGAATATATATAATATATATATATATATATATATATATATATATATATATATATATATATATATATATATATATATATATATGGAGTCAGAATAGTACATCCACATTTAATAAGTTCCGCGGGTATACCATCACTTCCTGGAGATTTATTATTTTTTAGGTGTTTTATTGCATCCCGCACTTCTTGAATTGATGGAGGCTCCAATGGTGTATTGTTGCTTGCTCCTGGGGGTGGTTAATTTGGATCTTCTACATAATCTTCTTAGTTATTTCTATTTCCGTATTCTTCACATTCTCCAGTAACACTGGAGCAAGCAACACAACATCATCCGCATATTTCAGATCACTGAATTCCGTTGAACATGATACCGACATCAACCTCAGCAAGTGCCTCTTTGAGAATATGCTCGGAGTACAGAGTAAAAAGCAGCGGTGACAAGTGCACCCACGGAGAATTTCAATTGATTCAGAAGTATCTAGACCAATTCTGACATATGCTTGCTGGCGCTAATAGATATTTTGTACACTTCTTAAATCTTTATCGTCTATTCCTATTCGTCCAAGAATTTCCATCAGTTTTCCACGTGAAACTTATCGAATGCCTTCTCGAAGTCTATAAAGCATATGCACACAGGATGATTGACATCTCTACACCTTTGGACCATAACTTCCACACTGAATATTGCCTCTGTTGTTCTAAGATTATCACGGAAACCAAATTGCGTGTCACTGATTTCTCCTTCAATTCTAGATTTAATTCTGGGGTGAATTACCCAAAGAAAGATTTTTTTTGTCCTATAGTCGGAGCACTTTTTAGAATTTGCTTTTTTTGGAAGCATCACAAATAGAGATTTGAGCCAATATGTTGGTATTTTTCCGTTTTTGTATACTTATTTAAAAGGCCAAGAAGTGATTTGTTCTCGCATTTTCAAGTATCCTAAGTATTTCTGTTGGTATTTCATCTTGTCCTGTAGCTTTTCTGTTTTTGACTGTTTTTATTGCATTTTCAAAGTTTGCACATTAATGCATAATTAACCCAGAATGCACAGGCATGTCGAATTTGAGAACTGTCAAAATGTTTGAAAGAGTATTTGTTTATGAAGCCACAAAAATGCCGGCAACATTAAGTCTGGAAGAAAAAATTAGCAAATTAAGGCAAGTTCATCAATAACCTACATCCTTACGCCACCTTACTCGCCGCAGTGCAATCCAGTGTAACGAACCAACAAAGTATTAAAGGTAATGATATCTACATACGTGGAGAAAAATCATAAATTCATCAAGACATGATTCGACAGGATTTTCATCAACACTTCTTAATTTTAGAAGAGAATTTGACAGGAAAAATTAATCCAAATGCCAAAATATACAGGATTCCGCAGAAAATTTAGAGCTTATTAGAGAAATTTAGTGAAAATTGAGTATTAAAAATAAGCAATAAGAGAACTGGCAAAAGTACACATGGAACATGTTTTCGAAGACCAGAAGAGCACTAAAATATTCAGGACCCTACACAGTAACATCAGTTATATCACTGGTAATGGTAAAACTAGTAGCAATCCCAAACAGATGACTTAAGACTATGAGAGGGGGAGATACCTCCGAAGAGCCCCTATCCTTATCTTAGACAAACAGTAACTGGCACGTTTTAAAAGAACATAGTTCAGTCAGAAGTCAACGATTCAAGAAATACTAAAAATTTCAGAAGAGACGAGCCCACTGGGAACACCAGAGAGCTCTGGGCTGCCAGTCACGACAGGAAAAGAGATGGAACGCATTCTTCTGAAGTTCAAGCAGTTCTTCGGTTGAACCAAGAAATCGCCACGTGTGGAACGAGGCATTAAGATTAAGATGAAGTTGCCACGTGTGGAACAAGGAATTAAGATTAAGATGAAGTTGCCATGTAGGGTGGGTGGGATCACCCCATGGTCTTCACGCAACAAAAAAATGTATGCTACATTTTTTTTCCAAATAAACACCCGCACTCCCATCAGCAACCTACCACCACCATCGACACGCACTGGGGATGGAATACCGGCCAAAAGTATAAAACGCCATGAAAAACGACAGAGAACCAAGTTCGATCTAGAGTATTGACCTGGTAAAAGCTTCTACCGCCAGGTCTCTGAATAGTAACCAGAGGCCACCTCTGATCTAAATGTCAACTAGTCTATTTCGAGGTGCTGTGAACAGAATAAGATGGATCAGTGTGGTCGACAAAATCACTGGAACATAGGCACCTTTAGAAGAAGAAATATCAGTCAGAGGCAATAAATCTTCCCCAATACCTATTGGTTCGTTAAAAATTAAGTCTGAATTTAATTTCTAATATTTCGATTGTTTTTTCTTTAATTTTTTGTTGTTTATAGGAAATTTTCAAGTTATGTTAAAACGATATTTTGTAATTAAATGATTCGCATATACGAAATTATTTTTTCCGTTATTCTCATATGCTAACCATTGCTGTACTAGAATATAAATGGTTTTAGCTTAAAAAATAAACAATACTTACTGTGAGATTGAAGTGTTTAGTGTTGAAAAACATCAAAGTACTCAGTAAAACGTGCGGTGAATGAGCTCCTAATTGCTTACTTTCCCAAAGATGTTCCTCTTCAACTCTAGTAACGATGTAGTGTGAATCATTGTACAGAATTGAAAACTTCTTTGCCACTTCGTCTAAACAATCTGTGAATTTTTCATAGTACGGATCGCAAAATATATTATCTATGCGGCCATTTTCGAACAAATACTGTTGTATTCCAAGACATAGGTAATATATTGTATCTGGTGCATACTCCGCACCATTCGGTTTCCTGACTTCTTTCACAAATAAACAGAGGGAGAAATTTAATTCATCAGCCGTTAATTGTAGAATTTCAGTTTTGAACAGTTTCACATGACGAGTTTTTTCTAAGTCAGCGTTTTTCGTAGTAACCCACTGCTTCCAGGCGTTTACTCCAAAGGTGTACTAAAATAAAAGGACTATTAGATAATCGAAGTTCAACTTCTTATAAATTGATTAATTTTTCCACGAGATTCTGTCACCAAATATTTTTTAACATTATTCTGAAATCATATATTTAAGATGCTTCGCTATAGTTATCTAATAGCATCGAAATATCTAGACAATATTCATATATTCGACGTTTGGAGTGTACATTGCTGTACTATCTACTATTCAAGCTACTATTATACTATTTAGCCATATGGCTAAAAATATAGTTATTGAACTATAGGGGGTTAAACTAAAAATAAATGAAACGATGATGTACTAAGCTACGAACACGAAAAATGTAAGAGAATCAGCAAAAAGAAATTTAAACTGTAACAAAGAATAATCGCAACTTATTGCATGAATTTATTCTTTACATAGAGCTTAGTTTGGGTTCATGTGTATTTAAAATTACGAATTATTATATTACTTTTTATAATATATTTATTTTGGCTTAACAAATACCTTGTGACATTTTTAGTTCCATTAGTTATTGCCCAGAATAATCTAACCTCCTCATAGCCCTAACTGGTAATCTACAATAGGCAACTATAGAAACACTAACACAACATCCCCCTTTAAACCTTTTTATAAATTATACAAAATATTAATACAAAACAGCATACTAGTAATATGGTTGTCCTATTTCTCGTTTAAGTCTGACTGAAATAGGAATTTCAGCAATATTTTTCTACAATTTTGGAGTAAACATACATTGGGATTCATATGACACATATAGTGACTTAGCACCAACAGTTTCATACACACTCTTTGGTGATGTATTAAATTTAGTTTCACTTTCTTGATTTTACTCTACTACTGTCTTGTTTGACAAATTACATTTCGCATCCTACTTGGATTTTTATGTACTACTTTCTTGCTTATGTTCAAAACTATTAAAATTACTGTAGGGAGTCTAAAGACTCAATCTGACCTCAATTTGGTTCTATTATTAAGATCTAGGTTGATCCAAGAGACTATATTCAAAACTTATTTAATCTTAAACAATCCATAATTTAAGGGGCATTGAAAGTGCAAAATAAAATTCATTGCTAATTTTACCTTCAAACACATGTTAGCATCTGGCTTCTCGGCAGGTTCTGATGGTGGAGGGGGCTGCTGTACTTGGTGATGCTGCATCATTGGCATATCAACTTGATGATGAGACATTCGCCTACCACGCTTAGTTCCCCCTCTGGATTGCCGCATTCCCCTCTTTCTGCCTCTTGCTGATGGGCTCCTTTCCATCATGTGATGCATGGGCTGAGTTTCGTCTACATTCTCATCTTGAGGATGATGTGGTTCACCACCTTGTGACGCTACGTATAAGTAGATTAGGGTTTTTTATACCAAGAATATTGAGATACCCATTTTAAATGTTTCGTAACTACTTTTTATTATTATTTTTGTATATACTAATGTATTGGAAATTATATTTTTTTATAAGATAGAATAAACCAAAATTAAAATACAAAAATCTATAGCACCTTTAGTAAATACATAAAATAATTGTAAATATATTAAAATGTAAGAAGGGCTTGCAGGAGGTACCATCCATCAATCGTCTACTGTATATTTCTAAGTATTCTGGATCATCTATTATTTCCAGTGATTGGTAGAAGAGCCCTTATCAGATTATTTTAAAGTATTTTTTCGTATTTTTTTGCACCGTATCTTAGGACGTCCGTTGCCCTAGCAATTCGTTTAATGTGATTAATAATGCCTTTATAATTAGATCTACCGGATATTATTAATACTTTATTACCAATTCTGGTTAATGTAATAAAAACGCATTTTGGAATTCACTATTGATTATTTATGAAATTTGGTAATCCTCACTCTGGGGACATAGACTTTCTTTTGCAACAGGGAATCCATCATTAGAATGCTTTAACATTCTGATAGCTTGTTTTACAATCATTAATACCAATATAATTAAGCGAAACCGCCTGCAGTGGGCAGAACATGTAGCCCGGGCCCCTGAATCGAACATGATAAAAAAGATTCTAACAGCGCAACCCGTGGGAATGAGAAGACGAGGTAGACCAAAGCTGAGGTGGATGGATGGGGTAACACAAGATGCGGAGAAGATCGAAGTCGACAACTGGAAAATGCAAGCAAGGGACAGAACAGAATGGCGTAGAAAGCTTGAGAAGGTCGAGGCCCTAAGGGCTGTAGCACCAAGATGATGATGATGATGAGCTTGTTTTATAAGTGACTGTTTTAAAAGATATGGAATCTTTTGAATTTTCCGTGAGGCTTTGTCAATTGCAGTGCCATCTTCTTCGTCTCCTTTATTTTCTTCAACTCCAAGACTGGCACAGTACTTATACGCACAGTACATAACGTACACGCATTATATTCGATTGAGCTGTTAGTGTTACCTGGATCTTTAATATTCGGTAACTGTGAATCCTTGGTTGTACTGTTGACATCCACATTACCACGGTGCTTTGCTCCATCTTCAGCGTCATCAGACTGATCTGTTAATATCGCTTCTAAATCTTCTTCGTTTCTGATTTCGGATAAAGTACCAGCAGGTAAGGATTTTTTTTAATAACCTTGCAACCAAATAATCTTATGGACTACAATTAATGCCGGAATAGTAAGTTCTATTTTTCATAAATTGGATAAACTTTCTTCCTTCCGATCATTGACTTATTTCGTTTGTTCCCAACCATGCGGCCAACATTTTCTCGATATCATGATTAATTCTCTCTGCCGCACCTTGTAACTGGCTGTGTCTGGGTTTTCCGTGAACAATTTTCCGTTCATCCCACATACGGCAGGCTTCTTCAATAACCTTGTTTGCGAATTCTCGACATTAACGGTGTGTAAAATGTGTGGAGCTCCAAATATGATGAACATATAAAACAAATAGTACGCAACTTCTTCGGCACGCTTAGTTTTTAATGCTCTTAGGTGGACAAATGGTGATAGATAGGGGACGACTGGAAAAAAATCTTGGGGAGGCTAGGACCCACACAGGGTTGTAAAGCCAAAATGATGATGATGAGGTGGACAAATTTGCTAAGATGGTCTTAATAGACCATAATAAATTTGTAGTCACCATCCGCTTGTGACTGCACGACAATAAGATAGATTTGACATCTCGAATTAATTGCACGGCTTAAAATAGATTTTACGAGTGCATAATACTCATCACTTGTCAATAGCTGATGATTTTTCCTTTTCAAGATTTAAACGTATTAATTTGATCGTTAAATCGTGTTTTCATGGAGTCTAAATCACTCATTATGCTCGTCGTTCAAAAAATTTAACAAAACTAACTCTTGAAAAAGTTCAAAGTAGAGTACGAATTCAGGAGGAACTGTCTGAACCTTTTAAAACAAATAATGGGCTGCGCCAGGAAGACCCTCTCTCCTGTATACTGTTCAATCTGGCTCTGGGAAAAGTAATACGTATGTCAAAAATCGCAACCACTGGTTCAATACATATATAATAAATCAATGCAAATCCTGGCCTATGATGATAATATTTATATTGTTGGGAGAATGGAAAACGCTGTACGAGAGACGTATGTAGCATTAAAAGGATCAGCTACAAAATGGGTTTAATAATAAACACCAACAAAACGAAGTATATAAAAATAAGCATGCAACCACAAATCCTAAGACCACTCGTTATAGAAAACGACGTCATCGAAGCAGTGAACGAATTTGTATACCTGGGAGCGCTCCTTAACACTGAAAATAATACTACTGCAGATATAAACCATAGAATTTGCACGACTAACAGATGCTATTTTGGGCTCAATCTCCTCCTTAAACCACAATTATATCGAGAAATAATACTCAGTCAGTTAGATTTTTTAAATAAAAGTATAGTTAGAACTACTTTAAACATGGGTAAATCTCAATAGAAACGCCAAACCAACACTCACCTGTTATAGTATTTGCTGTCAGTGCCCCTTCCAGGTCAACTGCAGGTTCATCTAGTTCGGTAGCCATTTTTAATGCCATCTGCAACATGTCGTCGCCAAAAGTGTTGCTAGCATCAACAGGTTCGGGGCTGTAACTATCTTCTGGACCACCTGTGTCGTCAACATCGCTTTCTGAATCGGTAATGTCATCCTTCTTTTCTTCAGCCACCATTTCTGCCATCATCAGAAGCTCAGCTTCATACGGATCTGTTGGTATCTTGACTTGAATTTTCTACAAGAATCATTTGTTACATTTACAGCATTATCAAACTAATACAATATTATCATACTAAGGATAAATTTAAGACCAT
Source organism: Diabrotica balteata (assembly GCA_918026665.1). Lineage (NCBI taxonomy): Eukaryota > Metazoa > Arthropoda > Insecta > Coleoptera > Chrysomelidae > Diabrotica > Diabrotica balteata. The sequence continues at coordinate 89,653,984 of OU898285.1, read as the reverse complement.
ACATTCTGAGATATTCATATATTTAAAATATAATATATTGAGAAAATACTTGGATTCTCATTATTCAAAACGAATCAGAAAATAGCACACATGACAAAAAAGTTGGACCATAAAACAAAAAAAAAAAAAGAACAGAAAATATCAGAAGTAATAATATGTATACATAATAAATCTGTATATTAAGATTTATCCAGATGATACTAAATGACCAATACCAGTTAGCAAAATGACCTTAAAAGAATTAGAAATTAGATAAAAAAATTGATTCGCTGAACATGGCATTGAGGCTGTAGCTATGTCATTAACTGTATATTTATTGATTGAACATGACATACACAACTCACGCATAAACACAAACTACGCGGTGAGATTTGTACTGGTACTAGTGCATGGTACAAAAAACATGTATCCAATCGATGTCCAGAAAGCTAGAGAAATTTTCGGGATTATAACATTGGGACTGTTACACTGGCGGGCCTGGCAGCAATTTGTTATAAATAACATAAGAGATACTGTTATAAATCCACAAATAAAAATATATAAGGAACGAGTAGAGAAGAGACCATCGTGAAAATGGCTGTGGCAGAACTTACTGTTGCTATGCGAAAGTTCAGTGTCACCTTGTCTCAAGAGTCTTGAATATACCGGTGTATTGAGATATTAAGATATTGATATAATTAAAAAATCCCAAAAGAATACTTTTATAAATTACGTAAATTGTTTACCTGCTTAAATTAGAACACTGGATGTAAGTGGCAATCTCTTTGTACATACCTTCCAAATGGTAGAAAACAACTTTTCTATTTCAACGGATGGAATACTCCGAAGAGACTTTATAACCAGCTATTTATGCATATTAGATTACACGAATTCAAAAATGCACATTAAGGATGACAGAAATTGTTAGATGATGTAGTTGACAATACAATAATAATACCACCTAGATGTGAAGTCTACGGAGTAGTTCAATATTTTAAATTCTTTTCTTGCGGATCAAAATTTATATGACGTCATATGTTTTTCGGAGCATTGGCAAAGTGAAGAAAATTTAAAATTAATTAGTATCTCTGGCTTTTTATTAGCTGATTTTTTTTGTAGGATAAAAAAGAAACAAAGGTGGAGTTTCATTTTATGTAAAAGAAAATCTTTTGTATTCTTGGTTATAAATAATGGTTTATCAGGTGTAGGCGGAGTACTTATATAACAGATATGCAGAAGTTTCGTGGACATGTATTATAATTAATGCAATATGTACAATAAACCAATTGGCCACAGTAATGCCTGTGTAGAGTAGAAGGTTGCCAGAGAGAAAAAAACAAAACAAAAAAAACAGAAATAAATAGAAAAAATTACGACTTACCTTAATTTCTTTCATAATTCCAGCAGCTGAATTTCTTGTTGTAGGTATAAATATTGGAACAGGTATTGGTATTGGAATAGGAACCGGAACAGGAGTTGGTGTACTGTACATGTGCATCGGTGTGGGGACATAAATTGGAACTGGTACAGGTATCAAAATCTTTGTTGCTTCTCTCTCGTCAGTCTGAACTTCCCGATCTACCATAGTAGGTGTTGCAAGTATGCCTTTATTCATTTTTTTAGTAGAACACATAGTTGCAACTGTTCTTTGTTCAGGTACTGGTGCCTGTTTTAAAATAAAGTGATGTTTGATTTGAACTTGGAATGGTATGTCTGATAATGAGCTGATTACTCTAGGGGTAGAAGCCAAAAGACTTGCTCCTGAAGAACTCTTTGAACGAGTAAATCGAGTGCCTTTAGGAGGCACTGGTGGTGGAGGTAAAAAAGTTCCATTGGTGTTGGCAAGACTCTGAACACTGGAAATTATTGGCATCATAGGCACGTCAGATACAGCTACATCTAAAAATTCATATTTCGAATCAGTGTTAATATCAAATAAATAAAAATTTAATTTTATGACCTTAATTTATTGAAATATGTAACAATAAAGTAACAAATATAATGTTTGCATGTGATTAAGTCACAATTGGTTGTAATGAAAATTGGTGTTTTATTTGTTTTTGAAGTTTCGACTTCCACCCTGGAAATCGTTTTACATTTTTTTAAAGTAAAATTCAAATAAGAAGGTTATACACCTGTGTGTGTATTATTGGCGGTTGAATTAATTGACGGGCAACTTTCTCGGCCTCGATCTTGTAGGCAGATAGCTATGATTTGAGTTGTTTTATCTCCGGACGATATTAAATTCTGATTTGTTGTGAGTTGTGTAGATAATTGTGTATTGTATATGAAGAGTTCAGGGGAAAACCCATCCATCGACATTTTTGGGTTAATCTGGTTCAAAGTGGTTACTAAAGGATTGCGAGGCATAGAATCCGACGAAGCCCTTGGTTTTGGAAAATAACCCCGTCATCTCAGCGAAAAATCGGGTTGAATATAAGCAGTACTGGGAAAAAACCACGTCATCGATAGAGCTTGCGGGGAAGAACCCCGTCATTGCATTTTAAATGCACATCGCAAACACGCAGCGCATGCCGGGATCTTTATTAAAGTTGCATACCGGGGGCTAGACACTAGTATTATTTCTTCCGCGCTCAGTACCGTATTATTAACCTGTGTATAGCGTTTCGTGTTTTTGTGAAAATGGACAGAGATGATGGAAAGTGGAGTGATAGTGATGATGAGACGAAGCCCTCAACCAGCAAGAAGCAGAAGAAAACTAGTAGAGTAACAGATGTGATGAAAGTGTTGAGAGCTGTGAGCCATGAACTCAACCCGAATTGTTGATGCAAGATGCTTCACTGTTTTGAAGCAGTTCCTGAGTATCAGCGCAAAAGAATCATTCGCGAGTTCAATGCGATGGGGGATGTAAATAAACAGAATTCGTATTTAGGCGGTCTCATTAGTGTGTTGCCGGTAATGCGAAGAGGGAAAAATGAAAATCAAACGAAGTACAACACAGCTTCCTTTGCCTACAGAGTTCTTTCGCTAACATATGATGGTGTTGACCGTAATGTGAGAGTGTGCTAGAAAGCTTTCATGAGCATGCAGGGTATCTCAGAAGACAAATTCTTGTTCAAATGGGAAAAGCACCCACAGATCAACGTGGAAAGCACTCAAAGAGACCCCACAAGCTAACAGAAGATACTAAGAAAAAAATGTACACATTTTTTAAGTCACTGAGAGGGAGAAAATCACACTGTTCTCTGAAGAAAACGGAAAAATTATACCTACCTGAAGAACTTAACATTACAAAGCTGCACAAAATGTACACTGATCAGTATCCGGAAAATGAAGTATCGTATGAATCCTTTCATGAATATTTTGAAAATGAATTCAACATCTCCTTCAGCTATCGTCGCAGCACATGTGACTCCCTGAAGTCTGAGATTTCCATATTGGAAGCAAAAGACCCATCCAGAACAGATCCCCAGTTGTCTGTGAAGTTGCAAAATAGGGAAATACGGAGACGGGAAATCAAAGCCATTCTAAATATTAGCAAGAATCTCCCAATCGACAATCGAAATAAACAACAGAACAACAATTGATAAAAGCAATTAAATTAGATGACAGGTTAAATGTTTAGCATTTAAACAGCTGAAAAGGAAAATCAAAACTGTCTATTTGCTCCCTAAAAGGAATAGTGTAAACAAGAGACTGTGATATTCTGGTTACTACTAAATCAATAAATAAGACAAGCAAACGATGTCATGGTAAAAAAATTGTTGTCGATATGAAATAATAATTATGACTGATGAATATGAGTTGTGTTAATTTGCTAGTTAAGCATTATTTACAGGAAAGTCCGACTGATTCGTGTTAAAATAAGTACTTACTTGTATCTGTTCCTGTATTTCTTTTACCCTTTCTAGTAGAAACATTGGAAAGTGTGCTCTCTTCTCTACTGCGTATAGTCGATCCAATATTACTCGATAATTTATTTTGGAAGTTTGTTACGCAATTATAAGTACAAAAGCTTCTCATCACACCATCATGACTTTTTAAATGATACAAAGGAGGAACAACCTTATGGCAATGACTACAAATATTATTTCTTTCAATAGAAAACCTATACAGGTTAAGACAGTTCACACTGCACATATTTATTGTAGGTCCTTGTTTGTTGTATTGTCGTATCATATCAAAATTATACTTCTTTACTTTACACCAGCTGCAATTTACTATTTTTCTGTGAGCAATAATGTAGATATTTTCACAGCTTGTGGAGCAAAAGCTGTACTGAACATTATCATAATACATTGTATGTTTTTCAAGAGTTGATTTTTCAAAATGTCTAGAACACATGGCACATTTTCCTGTTGAAATATTTTCTACAAAACTGAAAGCCACAAAACATAACTCACCACAGAAGTAGTGAAGATTTGAATCTAACTCAAATTCCATGGTGATGGAGTTTTCAGCTTTACAAACTGAGCATATCGTACCTGGAGGCACTGTGAGAGTTCTACCAGTGGCCATTATATCATATTTCTCCATACAAATTTGGGAACAAAAGTCTTTAAATTGACCTTTATCCCCAACTGGTGCCAAAAATGCAGAATCTCCTGCAGAAATATCTTGTTGACAGTATGAACACACTTTAAGGAATTTTTTGTACTTATCAAGACACGTACTTGTGCAGAATTGCCTAATGTCATTACCAAATCTAACACAGTATTTTCCAAGAAAGTGACTTTCCACATCTCCTTTACAGTTTGAACACTGTGAGCCTGTATCTTTCTGATATTTTGTTAAACAATATTCGTTGCAAAAATCCATAATCTCCCACGTTAAATTTTGATTAATATCATTAGTTTCTCGTTTACATGAAGCACATCTCCTTATAAGTGAAACAGATTCTGCACTCTTCACTTCAGATAAGTCCTTAACCCTTATACATCGTTCAACCCAATTTAAAACAACCTTATTTGCGTGGCTGTTTTTAAAATCATTTAAGCAATTATCGTCGCACAGATAATAATGTGTTCCATTAGTTTTCATAACATAGTAATATCGGACTTTCCTTTTCTGTAAAATAATAAAAGAAATTAATAAATCTATCAACATACTTTTTAAAAATACTTACCAGTTTACATCGATTGCATACTTCCAAGTCATCTCTTTCGTGTTTAAAAACTACTATGGAAGAACCTCCTGACTGATTTGAGGATCCTTCAATGTTATTAACTTGACTTGATGTACTGGCTTCACTGATATCACGGAGTGGCCGCATTGAAGAAGCAGCGTCCCTTTCAGCCTATTAACAAATTACTTTTATTTTAAATTAGTCGACTAATATTTAAATATATGACAATACAGCAAAAGATACACAAATGTAATTACGAATATGTCTGCATCAAAATTAACATCAGAACAATTCACTGGAATTTCAAGTAACACACCATTAAACATACATAAGATTTTTTGGTCAGACTAGATTACAATATTATAGAGCTTTAAACATACATATATAGTTAAAATCAGAAGTAGTGATCATATACAATTATTATTGCATTTAATACAATTGGAGGAGGCAGTTTTTACATCAGCAACCTCTGGGAAAAAACATAGGAATGGATATAACAGCAGTCCAAGAAATAAGATGACCAGACGATGGAAATTTAAAAATTAGTAAATCCACCATCTTCTTCAGTGGTAACAAAAACGGAAGACATGAATTTGGAACGGGCTTTGTGATTAGAGACTGCCTAATACAGAATATACTAAATTTCAAACCTATAAACGAAAGGATATGCTACATACGAATGGAGGGAGAACGATACAACATTTCGATTATCTCAGCGCATGCACCAACGGAAGAGGGATGAAGATATCAAGGATGACTTCTACGATGCCGATAGAAAGAGAGATAGATACGATGCCCAAACAAGATATGCGCATACTCTGCTGGGACTTTAATGCTCAAATAGGCAAAGAGCCTAGCATATACCCCACAATAGGTAAACACAGCCTCCACAATATATCCAACGACAATGGTTAAGACTCACAGAATCTGCAGCAGCTAATAATATGCTAATAAAGTCAACCATCTTTCCGCATAAAGACATCCATAAGCAAACCTGGGTCTCAAACGACCATATTACGCGCAACCAAATTGACCACATTATTGTAGATGTCCGTCATGGAAACAATATTATAGACGTAGGAAGCCTGAGAGGAATAGACGGAGACACAGATAATTACTTAGAGCAAAAGTCAAATCCAGAATATCTAGCCACAAATACAAGAAAACAACAATAAACACACAGTGGAACATGGACGAAATGCACAATAAGAAAAACAACAAAACTATAGAGAACAACTTGAACAAACCTTGAACTCTGAAAGAGAATACAATGATATAGAACAGCTATGGAAAATGACTGCCGAAATAATAACCAAGACAGCGGACAAGATCTTTGGAAGGAGTAGACAGAAGAGGGCAAAAACATGGTACGACGTGGAATGTCGCAAACATCTGGAAAAAAGACAAACAGTAGGGAAGACTTGGATACAACTGCAAACAGACCAAATTAAAAAGGAATATGACGACTGCCGAAAAGAAACAAGAAAAATAATACGCACAAAGGAAAGAAACTGTGAACAACAAAAATATGAAGCTATGGAGAGAGACCGGCCCAAAGCAAGCTCCAGAAAATTCTATAAAGCAATTTCCTCTGAGAAAAGAGGACATAGAACCAATTCCATCCATACACTGAGAGACAATTAAGGCCGTATGATAATCGACGGTAAAGACGTAACTGAAGAATTTAAAGAGTATTTTAGGGACCTTCTAAACATCATACAGGAAGAACAGCACAAAGAAGAGATCTATATCACAGCGGACATGCCCGTCAAAAATCCCTCCTTTCAGCTTATTTAAGGCCAAAAGGCCTTAAATAAGCTGAAAAATCACAAAGCGCCAGGTACGGACGAGATACCAGCAGAACTTCTGAAATTTGGGGGAGACGCACTACATCGCCAAATCCATCAGCTAATAACGCACATATGGTTAGAAAAAAGGATACCAGCACGATGGAAGGAAAACATAATAGTGCCCATCCACAAAAAAGGAGATAAAACAAAATGCGCAAATTATAGAGGAATTTCACTGCTAAACACGGCATATAAAACCCTCTCAAACATCATTCTTAGTAGACTGATCCCTTATGCTGAAAATGTCCTAGGCGAATATCAAGCCGGTTTTAGGGCAAACAGATCAACAATAAATCAACTATTCACGCTGAGACAACTTCTAGAAAAGGGATGAGAGTATAACAGATCCATACACAATCTTTTCATAGACTTTCGACAGGCATATGATCGTAGAAAGAAGTCAAGTATGGTATGCTATGGCGGAGTTCTCAATACCCAAGAAACTCATTCGGATGACCGAATTCTGTATGGAGGGTGGAATATCTAAAGTACGTGTAAATAATAAACGATCTGACAGCTTTTAAATCAACAATGAACTCAAACGTGCGTTATCTCGTGGTGGGTGATGCGTTATCTCCACTACTTTTTAACCTTGTATTAGAGAAAGCCATGAGGTCGGCCGAAATAAAAACAGAATTGCTATTGGTTCAAGGTCCCAAGCTGTTACTCGCATATGCGATGACATAAATATCGTTGGAGACTCCATACTATCTACGAAAGACATATTCAACAAGGTGGAAGGGGCAACAAGTGAAGTAGGGCTGAAGATTAATGAAGAGAAGACGAAATATATGTGTATAAATAGAACGACACGAAGAGACAGAATAGGACAAAATGTGACGGTCAACATCTTCAATTTCGAAAGAGTACAACGTTTTAAGTATCTGGGGGCCGCAATCACAACTGACAACGATTTTACTGAAGAAATAAGACAGATTCCAATCTGCAAACCGCTGTATATTCGCACTGAATAAGCTCATAAAATTAAAAAATCTTACAAGAAGTTCAAAAATCAAAATCTATAAATCCATCGTCAGACCTGTAATAACATACGGATGAGAAACGTGGACCATGACCAAAGCAAACGAAGAAAAGCTCAGACGATTTGAACGAAAAATACTTGTCCCAGAATTCGATGGAGAGATAACATCCAAGCAGATCTCCGGAAAATGAACATTCCATTTAACCCTAGGTTGATGAAAGACCGAACAAATTGGAAAAAAGTTGAACAGTCAGCCAAGACCCACCCAGGGTTGTAGCGCTACGTGATGATGATGATGTATCTACCTAACAAGGGATTAAATAATCTGCATAATAATTAGGATCGGTGATCACAAGGTTTTTAAATTGCTCTAATAATAATGTGTATTTATACATGGTAAACTTTAAGAAATATATTTATAAATATATTTATCTACATAAATATATTTTTAAATTTAGTAAACTGGTAAAAAACCAGCTTTTAAACACACCCGATTTGTTTTAAATATTATAAACAGTTCAGCCAGTCCAAAGTCTGGATAAAGTGTGATGGAAAGTTCGCAAATTTTACCTAGGTAATTATTATTTTCGTTAGTAGTAATTATAGAGGATTCAAGATGGCTCCACTAAAGAGCGGAAGTTAAATGATCCAAAAGACGAAATTTTGGATACCGTGTTTGACGATGAGGATCCAAGGTTAATGGAAATCAGGTATCTAAGAAAATTATAAAGCAGAATGAACTAATCATATCAAATCAGCAAATTACTATAAATTCGCTAAAAGAATAATTAGATTTAATTGTTATAAAGTTAACAAAACAATCGCCATCTATACAACAAAATATGAGTTTAAATACCTATTCAAATAAAAACCTAAAACAGTAAACGAACGAAACAATTAATCATTAAAGAATATCCGAAACAACTGTACCGCAAAAACAATTGATGATAAAAGCCCAGCTGTTGTTAATGATAGTAGTGGAACCATGTCCAGAGGAAAATCACAACACATGGCATCACGAACCAACCGAAGGTATCCCGATAGGTACCCGAGCAAGCCAGACGATATGAATAGTTCAACTGTTAGTAGGCTAAATAACACAGAATCATGGATCCTAAACATTTCACACCCACTGCTCAGACGTCACCCATAAAACAAGTAAACATAAACAAAAATGGACACCTTAAAGAATTTAATGACAACAACACAAATATTATTCAAGTACAGGAAGTTAGAGCTGCAGTACATGAAGCAAAAATTGTGCAGAAAATGACCGCGATACAGAATTTGGAATCAGTAGATGAAGAAACAAGGTGGCAGAAGAAAGAACGTTGCAGAAATAAACAATTTGTTATTTGGACAAGCAACAGCAATGACAAAGTAACAACGGTTACCAAGTCTGTATCCTTACATATAAATAGATTAACACCAGACATCAAATTATAAGATCTAGAATAAATGATAAAACAACATTTTCCACAAGCAAAATGCGAAAATCAGTTATCAAAACATCCAAAGGTTTATGCATCTTTTAATGGAACTATTAACCAGTCAAATTTCAGAAGTGCTTAGCAAAGAGTCATCTGGCCCAGCGAATCATTGGTTTCAAGTGTTTTGCAGCAAAAGGCACCATCGACAAATGCAACGAATTAAGGAATCAAGAAAATACAGGTGAACAATTATTTAATGTTAGTATAGTTCACCAAAACATTCGATCGATGGGAAACTGTTTTGACACAATTCAAGAGGAAATTCAACAACACAAAGAATGTACTGCGGTATGTATAAGTGAACATTGTAAATCTAAAATACAACTTGAAAATTAAATTTTGCAAAACTTTGGGCTGGTCTCTGCTTTCTGCAGGAGTGAAGGATAGCATGGGGGAGTAGCTATTTATCTTAAAAATGGAATAGTGTGGAAAGCAAGACAGGATATCGATCAGATGGCTATACCTAGGTTGTTTGAGTATTCTTAAGCAGAAATAATTTTGAGTAATAAGAAAGTTTTAGATTTGTGTGTATCCTTCAGGATATTGTATGCAGCAATTTCATAAATTTGAGCATTGAAAACAACAATAAAACAAATGTTCTTCCCATGCAAAACACTTTTAATATATTTCCTTCAATTTTAAATTACACACGCATAATCGGAACCTCTAGATCATGTATTGACAACATTTTAACAAACTGTGAGTTTTTTCAGCTGAAGTATTAGTCACTCATATATCTGATCACTCAGCACAAAAGTTGACCTTTCAGGTCTCTGACAACCATAATGTAAATATTATCAAAAGAAGGGTTATTTATTAACAAAATAAGGAACATGTTAGATCCATGTTTGGAGAACAGTGTTGGGAACAAGTATTTAATACATCTAAAAATGTTAATGAACAATGGGACATGTTTATGCAAATACTAGTTTCTATCTTCAATTACTGCTTTCAAGAAAAAACGGTAATATCAAATAAAAAAAAATTAACATATTATAACAGCATAGAACTAAAACAGTGTAAATAGCTCCTTGATTATTTATTAGTGCTTAGCAGGATAAAATACTAAATATGTGGAATAGTATCAACAAACAAAACGAAATTACAACAAAATGTTAGTAGAGTCAGGGAAATTGCAGTATAGGTATCGAATTAAAAACAGTGATAATAAATCAAAATGTTTATAGTAGATAGTCAGGGAAATTAGAGGTAATAATCAAACAGCAAATAGTTTCAAAATTACTGGAGATCCTGCAAATGTAAAGGCCGTATGACACTATGCATTTTCTTGTATCATTTCTGATATAGAAAGTTATTTAAGTTTTCTTGTATCGTTGCTTGCACGTACATTCGTGCTCTGTATGCCATTGAAATTTTGTTTGTCACACTGTGTCACGTTACATTGGTAGTACTGCGTCTACAGATGATTTTATAAATTTTAACCTAAATTTTTACAGTCACTCCCTTAATCCAGTTAATCACTTCTCCTGGATATCCATGGTCTACTTCATAAACGTTTTGGTTTCTTTTTTCTAGTAAACATGTGTGCAGCTAGCATTGTCAAACACGTTGACACTACAGCTACTATCACGAAATCTTCGTCCATATTAAGTATCAATATCAATAAAAAATTTACGAAAAAAAAAAATCAAATCAAATCATATGATCGCATTTTCAGCAGCCATTATGACAGAAGTTTTACGTTTTTGCGCACAAATTTTCTCATTTCTTGTACAAGAAACTGCGATGGACACAAATTCTTGTACCGTTTCTGATATAAGGACTATACGCTTGTATGACACTATCCATTTTTTTTGTTATATCAGAAACGATATAAGAAATGATACAAGAAAATGCATAGTGTCATAAGGCCTTAAGTAATAATTGTAATAAATTTTTCCTTGAAGTACCTTCAAAAATACTAATACTATGTATATAACACCACTTACCATTACTGAGGAATTGTTTTAACACAAAAGTTGAAAAATAATAGTTCAGGATATGATAATATATCAAATAGGTTAATAAAATTTTGTACCTTTGAGTTAGCAACAGCAATGTGTCATTTGGTTAATATGTGACTCAACAGGTGTATTTTCCGATGCACTGAAAGTTGCATTAGTCAAACCTATGCGCTGACACTTCAGTATCAATATTGTAGACAGTGACTCATACTTTCAATGTAGACCTTTGCGGGTCTGAGGAGAAAGGAAATCGACGAGTCATAGGCGTGCGGTTATTATTTAAAAAATAATCAGGATTTTAGAACAAATTGATTGCCATAAAAATTATTTTCTTATTTTATAGATGCCTTAGATGAAGAAAACTAATCCTTGTTAAATATATTTCTTTTTTTTTGGAAACCCTTTATCCGATTAAAGTAACAAACTTATGACGGATCAAGGATTAAATTTAATTTCTATTGTCAAATGTGATTTAATTACATGGGATTAGAAAAAGGGATTACAGCAAATTAAATATGCTGATCAAGGAGAAGGATAGGCCAGAGGTTAATTAAAAATAAGATATTTGGAAAATGCCAAATAATATCTTTGAAACCATATTTTTGTTTAACTATTTTAGTAGTGGGTGAGAATAGAAAAATATTTCTATAAAAAATTAATTCAACACTATCGCTTAAATTAAAAATAATTCCAAACAATCAGAAATTCTAAACCATATAAAATTTTTAGGGAATTAAATGTTTAAACGGACCACCACCTTGTGTCAAGCAGAAACAAAATCTATTACACAACGCCTTTCTAATGGCGTTCAGTTTATTTGCTGAGATGTTTTGGCAAATTTCGATAATCTTTTCTTTTGTCTCAGTTGCTCTATGTTGGTGGGTCACTCCAAGAGTAATTAGATCTGTACCGTATCTGGTACCAACTTATTGAGATATACTTTATATAGATTTCCCAACTTAACTTAATGGGGTTAATAAAGTAACACCAATTTCCAAAACCGAACTCCATTTATAAAATGGCTTTTTAATAAACTATATTGGAATATGGTGTAATCAAAACCAAAACCAAAATTTAAATAAAAATAATAAAGATAATTACCTGAGAAATAACTCTTTCTGTATCGGGAATAATACACAATTCCGCATCGGCACCTTCCCTATTGTCATTTTTGTCAAAAGAACTACCATCAACACCTTTGGAATTCGATGACTTCTCTTTTTCAGACAGGTCTTTTACAGTTTCAGCGGACTCTTTATTTGATTCCATTGAACCGTCAGTTATTTCTTTATCCACTGTTGTCAAATCAGCGGTCTTTTCACTGTTCTCTGTTGTTGTATCGACGGTTTTTTCCTTAGAATTCATTAAATCAGTAGTGACTTCTTTCTCTGTCATTAAAACAACAGTTTCTTGTGTATCTAGTTTCTCACCATCTTTTAAATTTTGATCTACAGTTTCGCTTACATTCCCTTCGGTTTCAATTGATGTTGTATTTTCTTTGACAGATGGTTCTGTTTTATCATCAGCAGTAGATTTTTCAACTAATAATTCTTTTTCTTTTTCTTTTTCCTGTAAACAGAAGTAATGGAATATAAATTTCTTTTATTAAAAAACTTGAACAAACATTGTAGAACGTTTTTGACGTCGCAATTAACACACATTTTTGTAAAGCGTAAAACGAACAATTGATTCCATCACGAACTATTGATAGAATTATAAGAGATAGTAGAAAACATAGTATGATGGTATACAGAGAGTCGTATGTAGCACTAAAAGAACCAGCTACAAAAATGGGTTTAATAATAAACACCAACAAAACGAAGTAAATGAAAATAAGCACGTAACCAGCAGTGAAGTGAATAGTGATCAGTGCAGTAGTGCCTTTGGGCTTGGGAGACAGACCTCGGAAGCCCTGAAGAAGACATCAGAGAGGATATCGAAAGCTCGGCGCAATGGAAATCAACGCGGTTCAACCAGGAACGCTTTTATAATAGTATTAATCTTAGTTCTAGGTTCAATATATATAAGTGGTCATCCTATAAATCTCCGAAAATAAAAATTCATTGGTAGTTTTATGCACTGTTTCATATTGTATCTCAAATTAAATATTTTTTGCGATCTTGTATGCTTGTTTTTGACAGTTTATGGCTCCGGTCGTGGAAGAGTTAACTTGCAAAGAGATGATCGTTTTATTATGATGGAACTTTTAAGAAATCGCTATTCCACTGCAATTGCTGAAGAAACTGTCTGCAGGAGGTTCAAAATGGGAATGTAAGTGAGAGAAGACAGCTCAATGAAAGAGGGCTAGTGGCAAGAAGGCAGGCTATTATTCCCGAATTATAACCCAGACACTGTAGGAACCGATTCATTTTTTCCCCACAGCATCAAGACTGAGACATACAGGATTGGAGCTGAATTCTCTTTACTGATGAATCGTGGTTCTGTTTGAAATCTGGCAATGAACGAAAGAGGGTTTGGAGATGGAGAAATGAAAGATATGCTGAAGCTTGTACGTCTCAGAGAAGAAAGTTTGGCAGTGGTAGTGTCTTGGTTTGGACCGGAATCTCACTTGAAGCTCGAACTGAACTTATTTTCATCAATGGCCACCTGAATGCTCACTGGTATATAGAGGATGCTTTGACGGAAGCAGTAGTTTCATTCGGTTCCTTTATTGATGACAATTTCGTCTTTATGCATAATAATACACGGCAGCATACTACAAGAATACTGACATATTACTTGGGGAAAGTTGGAATTAAGACTCTAGAATGGCCAGCCTGCAGCCCCGATCTAAATATCATCAAACCTTTGGGATGAATTTCATTGTAGGGTTATAAGTCAACCAGGTCAGCCAGAAAGTCTTGCAAAAATTTTTCCTTTCCATTCCAAATCATATGCAAACGGTTATTGATGTTTTAGGGTATAATACTCGATATTAGACAATTTTAGTTAAGTTCACTCGTAATTTTTATTGTTTGTAATTCATTTCAATATCACACCATTTTCTTTTGTAGCCTTCTGATTAAATAAATTATGCTAAGAAATCAAACAGTAATGGCCATTTTTTTGTTTTAAAAATGAAAGATGTTAAGAGTACAATATGAAACAGTGCATAAAACTTCCAATGAATTTTTATTTTCAGAAATTTATTGGGTGTCCACTTTTTTGGCAGTCAGTGTATATATATTCAATATTCTATAAGCTATTAAATAAACTACCTGTAACAATGGACTGTCTTCTTTGGTTTCGGATTCTGTATTGCTTTTCTCAGTCTGTTGACACATGGTTTTCTGTGTTTTTTCACTATCAGTTGCATCATTCAGATCACTATTGAGTTTCTCTTTGTCATTAGAACTTACTTCAAATATGTTACTACTAAATGATCTACTAGCCACATCTTCTAATCCTGCAAAACTCTCACTAGGTATTTCTGATAGATCATCTAACATTGTTAATTCAGTACTTTCATGAGGTTCATTACCATCATCATACCTATTTCTACCAAATATATCAAGTGAATTAAATGTATGCTGTTTAGTTGCATCCTTATCCAAAGATTGTAATTGTTTTTCACTTTCGAAATGTAAACCACTAGAACTCTTGTCGGTTTGCACCTCTATGGATTCATTTAAGGCAGTAGAAAACTCTTCTGGTTGATTTGGATTTCCAACAGCTTGGCTACTTTCATTTTCCAAATTTCTGAAGGAGTCTGGGCAAGCATTACCAATAGATTCCTTTACATTTTTACTTGTAAAACTAATACCTAAAACAAATTATAAATGAACTACTAACTACTCTTTATGACATACAAAGAAATTAAAACAGGTTATAAAATCCAAAATAGCAGTGAGGAAACCAGACAATAATAAATTAAAATTAAAAAAGATAACTTTTCGATTTACTATAGATTGTCTCAAAACAACTAGTCTGTATAGGGTAAATGCACAACATCAATGCCATACTTCTTTGCAAACTTGTGTTAAAATAAATGTCACTTCTTACTATTTAGCCTAATCCATCTTTTGTGTTGAGAGTAGCTTAAATACTAATGCCCAGTAACGACCCTGCCTGGCTTCCTACTGTCAGTGGTTCTCAAACATAAATAATATTTGCTACAACATACTTGGGTTAAATTAAAATAAAATAGAAATTAAGAAATGCCTTTTATTTATGTCACACAAGCAGTTTGTTTTTAATTCTACAGTATGTGCTAGCCATACAAACCATTTGTTTATAGATTTAAATAAAATTGAATACAATAAAACTAAAATATAAAGAAACATTTTATTTATGTATTATGTTAAAAAGTTAGGGGGGAAGGACTTTCAAAAAGTGCACTGTATATGTTGGCAGTAACAAAACATAGAAATATCCAAAAATAACACTAATAAATAAGTTGAAAACAAAAGAAGTCATTGTATTTAATTTCGTGTGTAAGTAATCGTAATTGTACACCATTATACTTAATTCCTTTTTCTGTCAATCGCTGTCACATTTAGTTTCTGCTTAACTATTATCATCATCATTATTATCTTCCCTCTCATCACTATCTAAATTATTTATATTTATAATAATTGGTTCGATATCATCCAACAAATTGTCAATTTCCCACATTTTTTTCTGTTGCTATTACGTGGTTTACATAGTTTTTCCATTTCTCTGGAGTAATGTCCTGGTACGCTGCTGTAATTAAATTTTGCATTTCAGCTTTTTTTAAAATTTGTGTTGCGTCCAGCTATATACCGTTTCACTTCACTCCAAAGCATTTCGAAGGAATTGAGTTCACAGTGATAGGGTGGAAGCCTCAGAATCTTTATGTTGTGCTTTTTGGCAATATCTACTATTATGTATCTGTCATATTTTGCTTTGAAGGCCTTGACTACATCAAGTAACTCGCATTTTAGGTGGTCTTCTTAAAAAAAATAGGCCCTTTGACTGAAGCCATTCTTGAATATCTTTTTTTAGTGTTGAACTGTTGGGAACTTGTTCTAACTTTCTGCTGTGATAGGCATTGTCCATTACCACAACAAATTTACTATTTTTCTGGCAAATTTAACATTGTTATTTTCGAACTAATCTTTCAAGATCGGTCCATCCATTTCGTTGTGGTAGTCCTGAGTATTTTTCTTTGCCAAAAGCGTGAGCTCTGCTCCATCAACAAATCCACTGGTAGATCCTGCATGTAATAAAACGAACCGTGCACCACGAGCTGTTGGAGCTTTTTATCCTATTGTCATACCACAAACAAAAATGTCGTCATGAGATGTAATTGTTTTATCAACCCATTCTTTTTTCACACTGTGCCCAATATTTATCCATGATTCATCCAAATACACTATGTTGTATCCTTCTGAACGGTATTTACGAATTGCGTGTAAATAACGATGAGGCCATGAGATGATTTCTGGTTTTTCAATCAAAATTGAATTTCTGCCACGTTTTATAAACACAAAATCCATATCACTCAGCAAGCAATGTAGCGTGGTCCGTGAAAAGTTGAGCAAAGTTTCCTTCAACATTTACAACAGCTAATATTATGTTTACTGTTGGTGGTATGTTGTCACGAAAAAATTGATGAACTGTTCTACGAATTTGGTACCTGACACCTTCGTTGTACTTGTTGTCAAGAGAATTACCAACCTTTCGCTTCTTGGGCCTGCTCATTGAAGATTGTAATCCAGCAGGTGAAGAATATTCCTATTGTATGCGAAACAGAGTCTTTTCACAAACACCACTCATTTCTGACACTTTCCTAATTGTTTCCTTCTTTCTTAAACTTCTTTCCTAATGTTATTGTAAATATCCAGCAAAAGTGGTACCACATTATTAGTCATTAAAAAGAATAACTTGTGTTTGGTCCTTTTTATGAAAAAGAACCAGTAATGTTAGTAAACATACAATTAGTTTAATAAACAATTTGAAAAACAGAAAATGCATTTGTAAAAACTGTAACAAGCAAACATTTAGTTTGAAATGACCAAGCTGCTATTTTATCAATTGCAAATATTACCTAAAGTATTAAGTTTGTATCATGAAAATATAACTTAGAAATTGGTTAACATGAAGAAACATTTTTAAATTACCTTGTATACTATCCCAATCCGAGGGTTCTACAGAATTATCATTAATGCTTTCTGTGCTCATCCGATCTTCAACTCTTTCTTTAGTAGAGCTATGAATATTTGCTATTTGAGATTCTACACAGGAAGAACTAATTTGCAATTCCCTTAGAGTAGGTTCTGGATGCTGGTGGAAGCTTTTTGAAGTACTTAATAAATTAGCTGCTAATTCATTATCTACAGAATTCATATTTGTACTTTCATGTTTACTATTAATATCTATTTCATTCTCATTGTATCTTTCTGCAATATTAGTTTGAAGAGTGTTTAACATCTCATGTCTGTGAATGTCTGGGATAGCTATTGAAATATTGTTAGCAATGTCTTGAACTGTTTTAAGAGCTTCACTATTATATTCCTCCATTCTGAAAATTGCTACACTTATATTTTAAAAGTTAGTGATTCCTTCTCTGCCTACAATTTATTTTTTGCGGTTAATAGTTACACCTCATATCACATTGTAGAATGTTGTAAACGAACTTCTGAGAAATGAACATGGTAGTGCAGGTAAACCATCAAAAACAAATTTGGTTTTTCTCAAACCTTTCTGAGTGTTAAATCCCGGCTTTTTCTGATTGTTTGGTTCCCCTGTATCACAATATGTTCAAATATTTTCAAAACCGCTAATATGTATACTAACGATACGAATTTTATGATAATATTACATTGTTATTATAAACATGATTTAACAAGAACATTCATAACAAAAAACTATGCACTTTGGCAATTTAACCAAGCCATATAATGGTGGATGTAAAAATATTCCGCCAATCAATTCTGCCAACATTTCCGGGAATTAATTTTTTATTTCATTTTATTATTCATTATTACATATGAGCTTCTTTTCTATATGACAGTTTCTATTAGGGAATTTGTGTTCTGTCAACTATGTAACTCTGTCACCAAATACATAGAAAGCATAGATATATACATATCTCTGACAGAAAGAAAGCCAAAGAAATCAAATCGACAAGGTTCCTTGTCTAAGAATCAAATACTTCTTCTTTCTTTATTTGTTGTCACGCATCCTTGTGCATATGCCAGTGAATCAAATACAAACTGGTTAAGTTTACCGAAAGTACAAGCTGAGCATAGCCTCAAATGTCAAACATGGAACAAAAAATTTCGGTTTAACATTTACTTGTTATTGTTTAATATAAATAAAAAATTGCAGAATTCATAAAATAGTGTAATCGATATGTACTTTTTAAAAGCTGTCTCTCTTTATATTTGAAGCATACAACAGTTGTATTCTAAAAACATCCCAACCCAAATATTTTAATTCTTGGTTGACATTTGCGGCTATCTTCAGCTTGTACTTTCGGTAAACTCAACTAATGCGGGCTTTACACCAACAATAAATTCACGAAGAAATTCATCAATTTCTGTGTCAATAAACAATAAATTCGTGAATTTCTTGGATGTATGTTCAGTTTCTTTTCAAATAAATTTTTACATCAAATCAAGTGTCATTATTTCAGTAGTACCAATCTACCAATGGTTTATCAAAGAATATAGACGCATTGACGCATATGCGACATGGCATGCCTCTCTCTCTCTCTCTCTCTCTCTCTCTCTCTCTCTCTCTAAATTCTTTGGAATTTGGATGTTATTTATTGTTGTTCCTTTGAATCAAGATGCATTTGGAAATATAATCAGAAAACAATAATATTGTTTTAAAAAGAAAATAGTGATTAAGATTGTAAAAATTAGTAGAAACTGTTGAGTTTTAGACACAGAAGATAATTTTAAATAACTTAAATAAGGACAACAGAGCTAAAGAAACAATATATTCTCAATAGATTCCTAAATAGGGCATTTCGCAATTGCGGGCACTCTAACCTAACCAAGCATTTATATGACATTTAACGTTCGCTTAAATGGTGTCAGAGTTGCCAAGTCTCCAGTTTTTACATACTCTCACATAATATACAAATGTTGATTAAAGTGATATATAAAAAATTAATAGTATAGATTTTAGTTAAATTTAGATAATCAAATGCATATACAATAAAATTGATTAAAATTATATAAAAAATTAATAGTAATAATTAAATTACCGTATATAATAGAAATGCATTGAAATTATATAAAAATTCAAAGATTTTACAAAATATTTGTTTTATAAGAAACAAACTTTTTTTTATAAGAAATTTGTTTTATAAACAAAGAAAATATTTGTTTTATAATTATTTAAATCTTGTAGCTTCTCATAATACAAATTATAATTTCGTAAAAGTAACTTATATTTTAAACCTTCATATACATTTTACAAAAAAAAATACGGCAAGTTTTATACTTATTTAAAATTTGTAGCTTCTCATAACACAAATTATTATTTCGTAAAAGTAAATTTATATTTGTAGCATTCATATACATATTTTACTAAAATAAATACGGCAACACTGTGACGCAGTGCCTTGAGGAAAATATATTTGGTTAGGTAAGTTAGGTTAGAGTGCCCGCAATTGCGAAATGCTCGATTCCTAATATAAATAAATATGTTTATTGTTCAGATGTGTAGAGAATAATTCTAATTAAAAAGAGGAGTTTTAAAAAAATGAATACTTAAAAATAAATAAAAAATGGAAATAACCAGTAATACTTTACCAATGTGAGTTGATTCTTTACAATATTAATGATTTGTCTTTAGCATATTACAATTTGCTATATTGAATAGTGGGGTAGGACTAAACTAAATATATAAAACTACAATAATTTTTAAATAATATGTTGCCCTATAATTTAAAGGGTAAATGAACAAACATAATAGCATGAATAAAAGTTAATTTTAACATTTGTTATACACAAACAACTATGATTTTATTCTAAATAAAGAATTATATTTACAGATTTTATCAGTAGGATATGGAATCCTGTATTTATAAAGAAATGCGAATTTAGGAAGGAAACTATGAATAATTAAGTAGTTAGCATTGATGGTAGTGAGCCTATTTGAAGAAAGAACAAAACTAGTAGCAGGCCAACAGCTTCATGTAGAAAAAGAGAAGAAAAGGGCACAACAGAAACATATCAGAGAAATGGAACTGGCAGAAGACCAGCACTGAAAAGAAATATATTTAATTATGCAAAGAAAAAGTTAATAAAAAGAATTATATGTGTATTAATGAACCTCCTGAGGTTTTCCCTTAAGTTGAAGATATTTGAGAGCCCTATAAAATATTTTTGTGAGGTTCAATAAAGTCTTTATTTAGCAATTCATCTTCAAAATTGTCTCCACTTCGATTTTTCAATTGAATCATTTCAACTTTACAGCCACTTTCATTGGCTAAAATGAGAAACTTTCTCTTCCAAAATTGAATTTAGTGGACTTGATCTGAATGTGAATTTAAAACCTTATCAATAATATAGAATTATCCATATGTAGTTCAAGAAAATAGACGAGTAGACTAGATCTGAAGTAAATTTAAAAATCCTATCCCTAATATAGAATTATTCATACCTGGTTGAAAAAAATATATCTAAGTATTTAAAACATATCCACTTAAATCTAATGACTAGACCACGTAACAGATAATAAACTTACCTCTTTTCTAACATTTTTTTTTTAATTCTCAAATAAAAAAACTAGTTAAAAACTCTTATTTGACACACAATTTAAAGATGCAATTTCAATAATCAAAAACAAAATAATTATTATCCCAACTTCGTGTCAAATCTACACAGGTTGCTGACACTGAATTCAGGTCCAATAAATGAGAAAAATAGAACATGTTCTATTTCCTTAAAATTTATTTACAGCAAAATTGGACGTCAAATTGGGCTTTACACACGTCAAATTTGACCTTAAAGCGACTTCATGAATTTATTGTTGGTGTAAAGCCCCTACAATAAAAATCATACTTGTCAATTTTATTAAGCCTTTGCCGCCATTTACGTTTTTGACAGAGAAAGTACATTTAGATTACAACAGCTTTTACTGTGATCCAGCGTTTTGGTTTATTTACCAATTTTTTGTATTGCATGCATAGATTTTACGATTTTTTAAGGACCAAACATTGGATTGAAAAAAACGATTCATTTTACAAAAGATGGCAACTTCCTGTAGATCTTTTTTTACAGATAAACATTTTTGCAGATGCAGAACTTTAAAAAGCTTTGATTATTTCTTTTTGATACCGACCAAGCATTCCAAAATAGGTAGTGACAATTTTAATGAAGTTGATTAATTTCACAGGTAATTATTTTGAATGTTTCGGAACATAATTTTGGTAATTACACAAATATTGCTTTATTTAGCTTATATATAGCTATTTATTTAATACAAATATCTAGAAAAAATATATAAAGTAAACAGTATTAATATTAGTCATTTCTATGAATGGGATCTCCCCCCTAAGTTGAATTAAGGTACCCCCTATAAACGGGCTAGGCCTAGTAAATGGGAAGTATTAAGATGTGAAATGACTATGCTAGAACAGTTCTTGTCACTACATAGCTCTCTGGGGTATCTGGGAATCTCTCCCAGGTAGTTGAGAGACTAGGAATAGATGAACTGCTTCAGCGACCAAGAAGCAGCCTACCTAAGTTAAGGTGTGAGGTAATCGTGCCGATGTCTGCATGGCCACAGGGTTTTATGTGGTCGTGAACGATCTCTCTGGGAACCAGGAAAACCCCATTGTATAAAACCTTACCCTGGTAATGCGGGGCGACCAACCTGTCTCTAGCTACTCGTGGGAACAACATGAATGTACAAAAAACCAAATTCCGTTCACCTCAGTCTGAAGCCGCAGTTGAGGATGGACAGAAATGTTCACCTCCAATATCGGCCCAACCGGAAGGCTGGACCAAAACGTTCACCTCAGCCTGAAGCCGGAACTAAGAATGAACAGCAATGTTCACCTCTAATTTCTGCCCAAGCGGATGATGGACAAGGACCACCTCAGGAAAAGCGTCGCAGAATTTGTGGCGCCGAGGCAAAAAGGAGGAAGGCCAGAGAGGCGATGGGAAAAGCAGCTCATCCCTCTTTAGCCCCTCCCAAAACAAAGGTGAACGTGCCCACATCGGAGGCTGACAACGGTTCCACCCCCAAGAGGACAAGGACCGACAGCTCCCGGTGTGAAGCGCCTTCACCCAAGTACCTCCACAGAGGCAAGCCGCGGAAGCATAAGAAGTCACGCAGTGGTGGAAACGCCGCTACGCATTCCCAAAGCTTCGCGGAAGCCGCCTTAAGGTCGCTATTATAAATAAGGTAAACAGGTACAGAAAGGTCACTGCCGACCGGGCAAACTTTATTAAACGCAGTATAATTGAGGAATTGGACATAGCAATCTTGCCTACTTCCAGCAGCCAGGTAAAAGCACCCACGTACAAATCGTGGACTTACTCTGGTGAGATCATCAGAGTAGTCTGTGATAACGATGGGGCGCTTGCATTGTTGGAAAAGGTTACAGCTGATCTCTAACCGTGGGAGGAGGCATCACTGGCTGTTGTCAGTCAGTATAAGGTCCCAAAGCCTCTCTATAGACCCCGGAGGATGCTACTAGCACCGCTGATGACCCAGCAAGACTGCTGCGGAGGTTAACGGCGCAAAATCCAGACATGACTGTTGCGAGATGATGTACCTTCCACACCTTTTCGGAATCTGAGACGATGACATAGCTGTCCTTAGGAAAAGGGCAATGAGACTGAGTTACACGTTCATCTCATTGACTCTAAAATCAAGCACCAACATAGTGAAGGATACCTCCTTGGAACCAGGAACCTCAGACATTCAGCATCCGACGACGGTTGCTGAGACTGAGATACCCCTAGTCCCACAACATGGAGAAGACCATCAGATGATGGTCGACGAACTCGGCTGCGAAACGACTAAGTCTGCCCCCTCCTCAACCGAGGAGGAAATAGAAACCTAAAAGGACTGGAACGATACCTAAGCCATGGGCAAGGATGTCGGAAAAAATAAAGTTACTATTATTCAATGCAACCTCCGACACAAAAAGGTGGCAAAGGCGACACTATCGCCGCCTTGATGGAGGATACAATAGCACTAATCCAAGAACCTTCAAAAACGAAAAATTTTCAGCTTACCAAGCAATCAACAACCGAAAACAGCAATATATGTTCACAGGAAAATCAAAGCCACTCTTAGCTGTTACTTCAACGCAGTCAATTTTTGTAGTCATTTTAAATTAATTATTAATATTGTAATGCTTCAATAAATATATGCCTCTAGAGGCAATTATCAAACAGACACCATAGTAGAAGAAATGCTTTCATTGAAGGCAACTTGGGATGCAATCAGCATATTCGCGATGGAAGACCTGTAGAATCTTCGCCGCATTGAAAGGAGACGAGTTGAAAATACAGACGCTTAGAAGGAAAGAAGCAATGACTTCAACAACATGAAGGAAAAGCAATAGCTAGATCCGCCCCCATGAAGTAATACCTTACGGTAGTACCGTGGGGAAAAACAGAGGCAGAAGGGGACAGCTTTTAGTCGGTATTGTATTTAGTCAGTCATTACATCTATCATAATGCATATCATGATAAATAAAAGTATTTCCAACCCAAAAAAAACATGCACACGCGCGCGCACACACACACACACACACACACAATGAAACATATTTGGTTTTACAATAAAATTGTGTCAACTACATTAAAGTAGGATATGTAATTCTATAAAAATTTTCAATCTCTAACATTTTGCTCTTCCCATTGACCAGCGCCACAAGTATTTAGGGAACTAGCAATCAAACATGTTCTTTTTTGGTTCAGTTTCTAGTTATCAATTTCTGGATAATAGATTTACATGATATAAAAAATGACTTCTAAATCATATATTCAAAAAACATATTCAATTTTTTGTACATAAACATTATTAAGTTTCACAATCAATTGTGTTTATAATAAATATATATATAAAAAATGACTTCAAAATCATATATTCAAAAAACATATTCAATTTTTTGTACATAATAAACATCATTAAGTTTGACAATCAATTGTGTTTATAATAAACCAGATACGGAAGTGTTTTGGATTTAACAACTCACTGGCTATCAAAAACAAAGTCATGTAGGCTTCCAAGTAACCATTTGTAGCTTAAAATTGAGTTGTTCCAGAATAAACTGACAATGTTTTTGTAATTCAGGTGTGATTTTGGTCAGTACTTCATCTTCTTCTTCATCTTCCTTTTTCATTTTTTTCTTCTTACTCTTACAATTATCCTTTCTGTTATCTTCTTCTTCATCATTATCACATTCACTTAAACGTTGTTTCATCTAAAATTTATAAAAATAGTACATTTAGTTATCATACTAAACATTAATTTTTGCAAGAAATTAAAAAACTAAATTAATAGTAAAGTGAGAATTAAAAACTAATAGTTTTATTTATACTTATAAGTTTGTAAATGCAAGTCACCCTGTATTAATTTTTTTAATTGAATAGCGACTCCTTCAATTTTTCCTTTTATAACCTAATAGTGCTTTCATAAAAATCATATTTAGTGTAAGCTATGCATTACTTAAAATTAAGGCAGGTTGGTGCTGATGTCACCACTAATTTTCACTAAATGAGATGACATTATGATTTTACTCCCATAAAGATGTAAATGAAAATGGCGAGTGCTGTAAACTAGTTCGCCTCCTCACCGTGAACCCTGGATAGCATGTTTATGTGAAACTAACTATAGCAATTGATGGCTGTTAGGTTATCTCATGAAGATTTCCTGACAGCTATATACATGGATACACCATCATAATAGAACGGTTTTTGGACATGGACCATAGCAAATCCCAAGAAAACCAAATCGGCAACACCAGAGGATAAAAAGAGACTTTGGGAGAATACCATCACCCCTCTCTAAGAGAGTTGCTTAGAAACCAAGGATCTCTAAGGAGCAGACTAGGTCATAAAGCATAAAGTTTCTTTCCCTAATGATATTTCTGCACATTTGTAATCAGTTTTAATTCATTATATTGAACAGTAATACTTTACATATAAAGTCCTTCATTTGTTTAATAATATATTTCGTGAATTTATTTAAAACATCATCTTTGCTGAATCTTTAAAATATTCAAAAAGTATGAATTCATTTTTTTATACTTTTTTAATCCACTTGACTAATTTCGAAAAAAAAAAATTAATCAAATAGTACTTTTTATTTATATACATAGAATGCTTACTTTTGAACTATGAAAATCCATTTCATAATCCATAAACACAATAAAACTGGAATAGAATCTCTAATGAAATACTCAATAACTTGTTTAAATATTTCTCTAATAAAGTAAAAACATCCAATTGATTGAGCCTCACATTATGAAGATACTTGGAAACACTCACTGTTAATATCCAGAGAGAACTCTAATTGAAGAAATCCTCTACATATCAAGACAATAAACAACTTATGGTTATGGTAGATTGGGACAGGGCCCATTTGTGAGCCTAATAAACAAATTTCCTTTAGTGTCTATATTTAGTCTTAAAAAATAATTAATGTATCCATAATAATTCTGTAAATTTGCTGAAAGACTTCAGTCAATGGCCTTTTGATGCTTAGTATTAATAAAGTATATTTCTCTCTGTATACCTATATAAATATGGATTCATATATTATTAATATATTCAGTATTATGTAGTAGTATGTTGCCCAAGTTTAAACATTATCATTTATATCTTTAAACTAAGGCAAAGTACAAGATAAAATATTAACATAAATGTCAGACTAAATACATACACCTGCTAAATACAAATGGAATCCTACAAATGTAGGAAGGGCACAAGAGTCATGGATCTTACATGACATGATCATATCATATCAGAATTTAAATTAAGTTATGCACAGCACTTTAGGAAACAATATACTTCCAGAACTAACAGTAAAGTAAAAAATATAAAATACTAATACCAATTTCAAAGTAAACACTTAGCACACACAACATCTAAATTTAACATGCACAATTGTAAAAAACCCACTAAATAAAAATGGAATACTACAAATGTGTGAAGGATACAAGAATCATTTATAAATTGTATGTGTCAGATGTGACAGCAGTACTTTTTGAAACCTCAAAATTTGAAAACGGAATTTGCCAAGCTTATTTTTTAACTTAACCCCCTTAGGGTATACAACAATATTAATAGCATTTAATATCCAAAACAAAGATTCAGATAACAATTCTTAAAATATTAAAATTACATTATTACCTTATGTAACAGAATTATATTAAAAATTATTATAATTATAATGCTTCCTCTGGTAATCATGGAGTATAACCATACTGGTTATCCAGTGTTTAAATAAGGAAAAACATGAAATGGTTCTAATTGAAGCAGAGAAACATTATTACACGAAATAATATATTCCTCACCTTTTTGATATGCTTTTCATATTCAAGGGCATCATAATAATTAGGTTTTTCTCTCCGAACTCTAGCAGTTCTCCTCCTATAGTCTGCCTCTATGGCAAACTCTCTAGCTATGCGTCTAGCATTGTAGAAAAAATGGCCACAGGGACAAGACTTACATGCCACAGGTACCTAAAATGGTATAAAATACTAACATAATATTTGATAACATGTTATTTTACCTGTTGTTTGCAGGTTGGACATATCTTTGCTATCATATTCTTCTTGGGCATATTAGGGTCTGTTGGGCCTTTGTCATGATTTAAACATTTTGGTTTTGTTCTTTTCTTTGATCTGTACGTTGAAAGGTGCAAATATACAAATACAAACTATTTCAGTAACTGATGATCTGGAAATATTTTTCTTGAAGTAGCTGTTAAACACACTTCACAGTGAAGTAATTAGGATCAATTTTTGTTATAATTTTAGACTATTAAATTTTTTGAAGTACCTATGCAAATATACTCTAAGCTAGTTTAACAAAGTATACATCTTACATTTTCGAGTTACATAGATGCAAAAACATCAATATTTACTAACATGCGAAGTTAGCTAGACTCATATAGTACATAACATTATACCAACCAAAGAATATAATAGACGCATAGAATATAGAGGCCATGATACAAATAAAAGCAGAAAATAAACAGAGTTGCCAGAAGCGATTTTCTAAATCCCCCACTTGGAAACTGAAATTCCCCCAAATTTAAGCTCAAATCCCCCAAACTTAAAATTTTGTCATATAATCAAAATTTGAAAAGACTCTATATTGGAACACATTGTACTATAATTTTTTATTTATTTATACTATTTATACTAAAACAATGATTCAGAGGGTTGAGTTTACCGAAAGTACAAGCTGAATATAGCCGCAAATGTCAAAAATATTTCGGCTTAGCAGTGTTGGCATGTTTTTATAATGCATCTATTGTATGTTTCAAATATAAAGAGATAAAGCTTTTAAAAAGTACATTTTGATTATACTATTTTATGAATTCTGCAATTTTTAATTTATATGAGCAGTAACGAGTAGATATTTGTCTCTTTCGAGATTAATTGCAAACATCTGTTGTAATCTGGCAACTACTGATTTGACGACTGCCAAATCTATCTATCTGCCCTAATCTACCAAAGGGTAATTGCTAAACAAATTTTTAATAATTAACTGCAATTAATCTTTAAAGAAACAAATATTTACTCATTGTTGTTTTATATAAATCAAAAATTGCAAAGCGTTTAACATAATATAAACAAAATGTACTTTTCTAATGCTTTATGCTATATTTGAAGCATACAGCATCTACAGCATATCTACAGTATAAAAACATAGCAACACCGCTATACCGAAATTATTTGTTCCATGTTTGACATTTGCGGCTATGATCAGCTTGTACTATTGGTGAACTCAACCAAAAGTTCCATAAAATCAACCTGAAAAGTTGAAATGTCCCTAACACAGCTAAAAAACGACACCGATACCACAGAATAATAAACCATTGATTATGGTCAAAAGTGAAATGTCAATATGATGTCAATGTCATTTTAGGACACAGGGACCTTTGTTACTTTGTTTGTTGTTCGTGTATGGGAGCGAAACAACTGTCCACGGAGGTGGCCGAAAATCGATTTTTAAATGTAAATTTGTTTTCTAATGCCGCTATGGTTATGGAATGAAGATTTTCTTCGCTATTGCTAACCTACAGGGAAATTACTTGGACCTTAGACTTGGATCGAAATGAAATTTTTGTTTTGTTTTTTGTGAATCGTAAAGATCCGCGGACATTTGAATTTTAAATGATTCTAAAATAATTGGTGCTAAAATAATTCATAGATTCCATCATCTTGGATTATATGAGAGTAGAATAATATACAGTTCTATGTACATTCCCAAATTTAATTGAACATGACCCCCTATAAAATCCTCCACAATCTTGTTTACCCCCAAAAAATCCCACAGCCATTTCTACTAGAGGGAAAACTACGCTGTACAAAAAAGCAAGTAAAACAGTTGTGCAAACTATTTTAAAGAGCTAAGTCTAAATTTTTAAATAAAAGTTCTCATTTTTTGTAAGACTGATATATTTTATTTCATTTTACTTTTAGAGACACTTTTGGTGGTGTTGATGGTTATTTTGGTGAAGGTACAAGTAGTGATAGGCCTAATTGTGATGTTTCTATGTTAATTTAGCTTCAACTGCTCGAAACATTGGGTGGGTAATTCCAAGATAACTTGAAATGTAACTAGAAAAACAGAAAGAAATTGTTTTTTCTTTCTTGTTAAATTTGGTGATAGACAAAAGTAATTTAATAGGAGACCACAACTCTAGTATTAGCAGTAAGGTTTTCTAATAATTTGTGTTTGTTTTGACATATATGCTAAATGACAGTCATATATGCTACTGATTAAATAAATAAAAACGCACACTAAATAAACGTAAAACTACTAAAAAATATATGGTTATAATTTATCTCTAAAAACAAATACGTTCCCAATTAAAAATGGACTTGTAAATCTATGAAAAATACTGATTTTGAAAAGTGGTAACATAAGTGAGCTAAAGTAACATAAATGACAAATTTTGTGGAAACATTAAAAAAGCTGTATGTTTTCCGGAAGTGTTTCCCCAAAACTGCAACGTCCCCGCCTAATATGAGCTTGTGGTAAAACCATCGAGCAATAAGACAAAAGAGGGAATCTAATCCTTATGAAAAGGAGACCAAAAAAGTGGCCTCTGATGGCGGACATATCCGGAAATGCGAATGCGCCAAATTTAAATTTTCCGAC
Source organism: Diabrotica balteata (assembly GCA_918026665.1). Lineage (NCBI taxonomy): Eukaryota > Metazoa > Arthropoda > Insecta > Coleoptera > Chrysomelidae > Diabrotica > Diabrotica balteata. Next base: position 89,624,352 of record OU898285.1, on the reverse strand, counting down.
ACTTATTAACAGAAGCTATATAATATTTTTCAGAATGTGTCTTAGACGAGAAAGTTTTAATTAATTATTAATAATAAGAGTCTAAAATGCAACACAATTGTTAAAAAACTTCAATATAAATAAGATTTCATGTGACATTTGGGACAAACAATAACATAACCCAACTAAATTTGATGTCAAACAAGGAGAGAGACTCTCTGTCCTTGTTTAATGTGGCCTCTAAAGATCGCACTTCCTGTCTAACAATATGTTTGCCCCCACTACCTTTACATTCCCTCATTTATCTTTTTGCTCGATGGGTAAAACACAAATAATATTTTCAAATATAACAACATTCTTATCTTCAATCTTGTCTATTAGTAAAAACAAATTCATTTCCTTTTTTCTTCAAACAGCTTATAAAATAGGAAGTGTCATCATTGACCTCGAGAATAACACTAACGAAATGTTTTTTGGTTTCATGTTTTGTTCCTTCATCATAAGTGAATCTGCAAACAACAAATTTCCTTACGGTCAGGTACTTGATTAGGTCTCTTATTGACAATAGTGGAATATCATCTTCCCAGTCAAAAAGCTCAGCTGTAGTTTTTTTATGGTTTGCCTCTCCAATAGTTGCTTCCTCTTCATTTTCTATTGGTAGCGTATTCGACTCAAAAACTTAAACTTTTTTGCAGTTAAAACAAATTAAATCCAAAACCGGCAATTTTTTGCAAAAACATGAATATTCTCGAATGCAGAGATTTTATTTATGACCAACTGACAAAACTTGATGGACTTTCATTATTCCTAGAATTTTCATTATTTGATTGAGAGATTTTTCGTGTTCTATAGATGTTATGTCATCCTCAGTAATAAAAAACATTTTTATGGTTTTAGTTTGGTATTGTACTGAGAATATTTGAGCGCAAAATACTAAGGGAGATATTTGGACCAACCTAATGCAGCGATGGTTCGTGGAGAATTAAAATGAACCACGAGCTGGATGAACTAATGCAGAGCGCAGATATTGTTAGATTTGTAAAGTCACAAATACTAAACTGGCTTGGTCAGCTAGAAAAAATGCCAGATAATCGAGCTGTAAAAGTAGTCCAGAGATGGAAGCCCCAAGGAAACAGAACAAGATGAAGGCCCCGTAAAAGATCGATAGACGACGTAGAGAGGGGTCTTAAAACCATGAACATCAGGTAGTGGCGAAGGAAAGTTTCCGACAGTGCAGATTGGAAGAACATTGTTAAGCAGGCCAAGACTCACAAAGGGTTGTAGCGCCATTAGAAGAAGAAGAAGAAGAAGTTTGGTCTTGTACCGGTTGAAAGAAAGCCTTAGCATTTCCCACACCGTATACCCTAGCAACAAGATTATCTGCAGTCCTTTTTACAACAGCACCGATTCCACCTGGCGCTTCTTTTCCATGGGCAGCTTCTAAAAACTTCCAAGTACCACACCTGAATACTCGAGAATTAAAGAAAAAAAAAAGTCTTTGTTTTTATATTGCTAGATTGGTCCATCACTAAAGTAATGAACAACATTAATATTTTCTGTTCTAAGTTCTAATAAAATTGGCATCAGTTTGTGGCCCACACTGCTGACGGATCATGTCTTCTCGAATCAGATACTGTACAGTAAGACTGGTGCTCTCCATTTTCTCGATAGACGACTACTGTGTGCAAGATAGCTTGATTATGAGGGGCACCAAAATTCATAGCTTGAATTTCTTTACCCTTTTACATAAGTAATTTTCTGAAAAATCAATGTTGACGGCAACTTCATCGTAAGACAATTCTTATTTATATTTTTTGAACTGGTTAAATTGATGCCTAATTCGAAATACGTGTGGACAGAATTGTTAGTTAAATTCTTTGTTAAAACCTTCAATTAAATCGAATAAGTTTTCCTCTTCTTTAACTTTTACTGTCTTTAAAAATTGTAATGTTTTTCCTATTTTTCTATTACATTTCTTTTGGTTTTCCAAGCAAACCATGTAACTAGCTTGGATGAATATACATTCTGGCTAACCATTTTTTTATCCTTACAAGTTGGACATTTATTAATCATACATAATAACGAATTCACATGGCATTTGACAGTTTCACAGAGTCCTTCTAATTCCACTACTCGAACAACTTTTTCTCTAATTAAAGTTTTCAGTTTTTTTTTGTAGATTGTCATGTGTCACATTCTGATAATTTTGATTGCACCACCCAAAAATGACGCCATTTGAAAAAGTTGCTTTTGCACATTTTATGTTAAAAACCTTACACAATTTTTGAAAAAGGCTATTAATTGACTGAAACTTATCTTTTATCTGTTTCCAACAGATCTGACAAATCCGGTTCTATTTTATAAAACGAAACTTGCTACTTATAATTTTATGATTTTCAATACTGAAAATAATACTGGTAAATTTTTCATGTGGACTGAGGTTGAGTATGGACGTGTGCCCTCAGAAGTAGCGTATCGCTTGTTTCACCATCTTAGGAACCTCCACCAAACATTTAAAAGTGTTATAGACTATTCAGTGACACTTGCGATGGTCAGAACAAAAATCAGTTTGTAGCTGCCATGTTTCTGTATGCTGTTCAGGCTTTACCTATTGAAGTAATCGATCAAAAATTGCTTATCTATGGTCACAGTCAAATGTAATATACGTAGTACGTGCATATATGTAATCCAAAAATATCTCAGTATATTAGCCGCATAAATGGGTAACTATTGTAAAGAATGCAAAACAAAATGCTCCAAAATATGAAGTTTATACAACACCTGACCTTACCTTATTGAACTGTGATTAATTATTGGTGTGACATTAAGTGCATTCGTTATAAAAAAGGTAATCCTTTTGTGATGCTCGTTAAAACCTATTTAGATGAAGACGTATTTCACAAAATATTGATTGTTCCCCGTAGAGGTCGAAGAGTTACGCCCACCATGGAAAACTGTTTAAAGCCTTTGTTTAAAGGAAAAAGAAAAATATCGGCTGCAAACCTTCAAAACTTAAAAGAAATCGTTAGTGCCGCAAATTTTCCCGACGATTGCAGAGCTATTTATAGAGACTTAATTGGAGATCTAAATATTGAGAACGAGACGGTATTACCCGATATAAAGGACCAGGAAGAGCAAGATTTTTTTTTAAATATTTATTTTACAAGAAGTTTACACCGTTGTTTATTTATTACTTGTTTTTATAAATTTTACTGTAATTGTAATATTGTAGATAAGCAGTATTCATTTTTCAATTTAAAATAAAGTTAAGTTCCAAATGTAGCTATATATAGATCGGTTTAAAACGTTCTCCTAACACTTCCGATACCCAGTTGCCACGCCTCTCGATTCATCCATAAGTCTTCTTCTATGTCTCTGTCTTTCATTTCTCTATTGATGCCTTTTCTTCAACTAAGGCGGGGTCTTCCCCACTTTTTTTTCTACCGTGAGGGGTCCACATTAAGACTTGTTTTGGGAGACGTTCTTCCGACATTCTCTGTACATGACCGTACCATCTGAGTTGTTGGGTACCAATATCGTCTTCCATTGTATGTTTTACTTTCATAATTTCTCTTATTCTGTTGTTCGTTACTCTTTCTAGTCTAGATTTTCCAGCTGAACGTCTCCAGAAATCCATTTCTGTTGCCTCAAGTTTTCTCTTGTATCTTTCCTTTATTTGCCATACTTCACTACTGTAGGTAATTATACTTTTAATGATTGTATTATATATCTTGTGTTTGTTATTATTAAAGATTAATTGATCCCAATGGATACTATTGAGAAGGGAAATTGCTTTTCTTATTTGGTTGTTTTCTCCTCAATTGTGTCGTCTACCTTGCCTTCTTTTGTGATGATCATACCTAAATATTTATTTGTATTGCAATGTTTGATAACTTATCCATCTTCCAATATGAGGTCCTGTTGTTTCCTTTGGTCCAATATTAAATATTGATTTCAAGTCCCCATTTTTTATACTCCTCGATTAATTTTCGAGTCATATACTCAATATCTTAATAATCTTGTGCTATCACTAGTTGATCATCTGCAAATGACAAAGTGTATATGCTATTGTTGTTAATCGGCATTCCCATATTTCTACATTTGCGCCTCCACAGTTTTAGAGCCTGTTCTAGATAAATTTTAAATAATGTCGGGGAGAGACAGCAGCCTTGCTTAAGGCCTTTATTCATTTGGAATCTTCTCGACAGATTATATCCAAGCTTTATTTTTGAATCAGACAGTCCCTTCGTCGAATTTATTAAATTCATGCTTATGTTTGTTTTCTCTAACGCTTCACATAATTTAAAATGTGGTACGCTATCATAAGCCTTTCGTAGGCCTACATACAATAAATGTACTTCTTGCTTAACGGCTATTTTCTTTTCAATAATCTGTGTAATGCAAAATAAATGCTCCGAAATCTCATCCTGACCGAAACATCATCTTAGACAAACAGAGTAAAATAAGCACGTGGAAAGAATATCTAGAAAAACTATTTAAAGACCAAAGAGATAACACCTTTGAGCTAGAAGAAGAGGTAAATGATGGACCAAGAATATTACAGCAGGAAGTTTATTCCGCAATAACACAGTTAAATGATGGGAAAGCGGCAGGCCCTGATAATATGCAAGCAGAACTACTCAAACTAATGGACAACGAATTAATAGCAATAATCGCAAAGATATTCAACAACACATACAACTCTGGGGAAATACCAACAAAATGGCTAAAATCTGAGTTTATTGCACTTCCAAAAAAACCAGGAGACAAAAGATGCGAAGATTACCGTACTATAAGCCTCATGAGTCATCTCCTAAAATTGTTCCTAAAGATAATTCATAAGAGAATCTACAAGCTCTCTGAAGAATGCTGCGATGCTACGTCTTTTCTGTCCGTTTTTATGGTGTTAATCGTGAACCTTGAACAAAGATATGTGCAAAAAATTGAAAGCATTTGAGATGTGGCTATATCGAAGAATACTTAAGTTCCCGAGTCACAAATGAGGAGGTCCTCAGAAGAATGAATAAGAACCGAGAGGTACTGACCACCATTAAATCTCGAAAGTTACAATTCTCCGGACATATTATGCGAAATTAATCGCATAATATAAATAAAGAAGAAGAACATCTTAGTAAAAGAACCTCAGAATCTGGTTCAATACAAAATCTGCCATGATGATCGCCTGAAGCGATGATCTGCATGAAGATTGCCATGATCATCGCCAACATTCGTAACTGATAGGCAAATCAAGAAGAAGAATTCCTTCTGCCTTTTTTGTGTATAGTGGATCTGAATGATGTCTACTACTCCTTTGGGGTTGTCATTCCATTAATGCAGTTTTGGAACTGCATGTTTAGTTTGGCTAAACTTGTATATAGTTTGGTTGTACCGTGTTTAATTAACTCTGCAGGGATATTACCTGGACCCGGTGCTTTGTTATTTTTTAGAGATCTACATACATCTTCAACTTCTTTTGTTGTTATTGGTATGGGCGAACTTAAAATATGTATATTTTGTGTTTCGTTGCTGTTTTTAAATTGTGGTCTATCTTTCTTTAAGAGTTTACACACTCCAAATGTAGCTACGTGCATTTTATTACGAAAAATCCCCCCCAGACTAATTATTTAAAGAACTATTTATTATTCTTATATCTAAAGTATTTGTCAGTATTACTACTTAATATTTTATAGAGACACAATAATTCGATTTGAGAGACCTGATTTGATCGACAGGGTTTAACTTAAAATTTCGTTTAATCAAAAACGACGATTTTGTAGTTAGCTACTTTTGGAACCAGGCCATCGATATGCATGTTCTTTTAATTACCTGTATTGTTCTAAAACGATAGTCTAAAATTTATAAAAGAATACCATTTAACACACTCCATTAGAGAATAAACATTATCCACATACGATCAATATATATTTGTATAATTACCATGGACACACCTTAATTTCTATGGAAACTAGAGGGTCACGACTAGTTAGGTAGGGCAGTGTGTGGTAGTAAGAGCTCAAGGCAAAATCATTTAATCGTCATGAACCACAATGGGGAATAAGTTGGTAACTTTTACAGAACAACAGTTGGAAAATTATCAGGTAAAATAAGTTATGTGATTCATTGTACACATTTTTGTAACAAATATGTGTTTTTTATAGGATTGTACTTTCTTTACCAGAAAAGAAATATTAAGGTATGTGTTAATTAAGGAAACAATTGAGATTCATTTTTGTAACTTTTTTTATATAATCATATATGTTTAATATCTTGATCCCTAAACATTCAAAAGCTATATTGTTGTTGTAACTGCACTTGATTAAAAAAATCTCATTTATAAATAAAAAGAAACCCCTATTTACAAAAATTTAATAAGGGCTATATTAATTCAACATCTTGCAGAACTATTTACATTAGATTACATTTAGATGGTTGATAAATTTAAACGAGGAGAATTGTTTATCTTAGTTTATTGCAGATTTCCTTTACTAATTACTCCAAAATACTACTTACCACTATAAGATTCTTATTTGGATATGACAACTAACTAAGTTGGCTTTCTTTGACTATGAGAGATATTAGAGGGCAGTAGTTATGAGAACTGTGTATCTCATATTCTAATATTTTAGATATTACTAGATATTATCTTACAGCATATTTCTTAAAGTATTACTTATCTATTCCTAATAGAATTTGAAAAAGATTTGTATTTTAGGTAAAGTTCATTCACATTATAAGAACTGACTTATGCAGAATTTAAAAGTATCTCGCTGATAAAGTTGAAGCCATAAAGGGATTTGCCTCTTCAGGTAAATAGTAAAAAGGGCCGGCTTAACGAATTTAATATTTTATTTGGCATTTACATTACATATTTAATTTAAATAAATATCTAGATAATTAAAGAACAAATACATAAACTGATGGAGTATTAGAATTAATTAATTATTATCTTTTTCGCACATTCCGAGCAAATTGGTTTTTGACAATGAAAGCATACATAAGCTGTTCTTCTTTTCTTTTTATAGTGACAGTAAGAACAGTCCTTTCTTTTTTCTAATTTTTCCACTCTTACTTCTGGACGCCGTTGAGGTTCATCTATACCCAGTATCTCGCATATGCTCAACTTTAGTTTTCTAGGTAAAGAGTAACTTTCTAGTCTTCTATTTAGCTGAGGTTGGATAAGTTGAAATGCCAGTTTTTCAAGCAAATTAGGCCTTTCTTAATGAGTATTATTTTTAAAAGACTCCAAAAGAATATAAGCATTTACTGTACTTACTTCTGAAAAATATAGCCATAGACCAATGGCGAGTTCGACGACTGCTTGTAAATTTAGCACATTTTTCATCCATTGAATCGACACCACCCTTTGTTGAATTATAATCCACTATTATGTGTGGTTTTTTAGTGTCTGTATCCTCAGTAGCTGTTTGATGAGATGATGATACCAAAATTACGGCTTTATTTTTATGTGTTGTGTCTGAAAATAAACTAACGTGTTTTCTAAAACCGTAAATTGCCCTTCCTACTTATCGTTGTCTGGTGGGTAAGAAGATAGGAGGAATTTTTTTCCAATGCAAGTTAGACCTTTACTTCTCAATACCTCTACCAACTCTGTAGATCTAAACCAGTTGTCAAGGGTTATAGATCTGTTGGTGTCATAGAGAGGAGTAGTTATGCGCATAACAGCCTGTGTCGGCTCACTGTATCTTTTCTGTTCCTCTGTACGTCCAGTACCGTCAGATTTTTTCCCGTATATATATAAGAATTAAATAAGTAGCTAGTTTGAGTATAAGTACAACAGATAATTTTTATAGCATACTTTACGGGCTTACTCGGTATGTACATTTTGAAGCGACATCGACCTCTGAATCCCACTAGCATTTAATCAATACAAGCTGAAGTTCCTATAGTAAACATTTCTGAAATCGGTGCTGCTGGATCCAACACTGTTTTCTCATTTCTGTCTTTGAGATTGTCAAATCGCAAACATGACAAACGGAACGCACATCTCTCTTTTGACATAATGCATCTCATTATTTATCTACCAGTTCCATTAGTAGCAAAAATAATATATAAATTTTCGTTGTTTGATTTAAATAAGCATGTAAATGCTAAAAATAATAAAAATGCGTGAAGTTCTGTCATGTCAAGGTCTTTGAGAGAAGGCGAATTTTGATTTTTGTACTTGGCTCTTTCTTTGCCGATTTTCACATTCGTCCATCTAAGAATTACGTTGCAAATATTATCACTAAATAATAATAAAAAATAAACTCCCAAACCTGCACTTTCAGCGGCAGGGCGTAATCCAGGTCACTGTAAAACTATATTCTTCTGTGGACGCCGACCTCTATTTGAAGTGGGAGGATTTTTTGACCATTTGTATCTATTTCTACCATATAAATACTTCCTTGTCTCCGCTGGATCGTCTTCTTCACTGCTTTGGATATTATCTTCTCTATTAACCTGTTCAACCTCATTTTTATTTTCTGAAACTAAAAAGAGAACTTCAGGTAATGCTATACTATGCGGTCTACCGTCGTGTTTCTACTATATTTTACTGCAACCCAGGGATGCGGTGGATACGCTGTATTCGACAAAAAAATCTTTACAAAGTGAATAAAACGCATAAATCATAAGAATTTCTATTTTAATTTTACAAATCAATACACTCAATAAATAATTCTTCTACATTATGCATTTTATTCACTTTGTAAAGATTGTTTTTGTTGGTATTGTATACATTTGCTAACCACCATATTCTTTACTCAGAATGGTTTGCAAACAATAATGAAAGGCACCTTTGTAGACGAACTGTTTATTGCTAAGTACAATAAACATTTATACTACTATTTTTTAGAAATATAACATAAACTATGCAAATTTAGTTTCTTTACTTATATGCAAATAACACCCATAACAATTTTTCCCAGGGTATGCACAAATATGAACCCATCTTTTCAAATAACATGGCATGGTAGATTTACTTTCATTTTATTTTACATTGATTTTTTTTCAAATGTTTATTACTTGTCAATAAATAACTTTTTCTACAAGATTCTTCTTGTATCTCATTATTTGGTGCACCAGGTAGATTGCACCCTTGAGGTAGATCGCATACTACAGTAACACCAAACTTTAGTTCAAAACATATATAATAATTCCAAGAGACTTACCTTAGGAACTAGAGACTTACCCTCTACTTCTGATTCCGTTTCGTGATCGCTGTCAATAGCAACATTTCCATCACAAATTGATTCAACTTCGCTTATGTCGTCATCTACCTCATCAAGCCATTTCAAAAGAGTTTCCTCATAGTTTTTATCCCCATATTTGACCTTTTTTGACATACTGGGTCCTCCATCCATTTTCAGGTAAATAGTAAATAAATATGGACACTAACAACCCGTCTATTAGACGGAAATCACACTTTGAATCTAAATATCTTTGGAATAACAACCTGCATCAAACTGCCGATCTCATTACTAATAAAAAATAACAAAACTTGAAAAGTCATAAGCAGGGGACCTTCAAAATTTTTTCTGAGGGATGGGGCGTTAGTACGTAAGAGTTAAAGAAAATCGAAATTAAACGCTCGCATAAGATAAGTCTTGCATTTGATATAACATATGTGGAATCAATCATAAGAGCAATGACACTAATCTTATTTATCTGAACATCATGGCACAACTACGTGATCTGTTCCAAGAAAAATATATTGATCCTACCTACCTTAAACATTACTCGATGTATGCCTAAACAAATAATTGCAATATAGGGTAACAAAAAGTTTATATAGTTAAGTTTTTCATTTTTTTTATTAGTTTTATACATTTTATGTATGATTTACGCATTACCCATTTTGCTTGATTCTGGTTTTTATATAATTATGTCGCTATTTTTCAATAAACGTCAATTTTATAATTTAGTTTGAGTGAATCATTTTCGTGAAACAATTTTGCAACTATGTATCTATATGAAACTTTTAAAAACATTTTTTTTTCAGAGTATTTAAAACATTTCGAGAAGTACGTCCAGATCTAATTCCAAAACAAATGCGAAAAAACGAGGCTATTAACGCAAGAATTCCATTAGAAGACAGCATAGAAAAAATTCCAGAATTGCACGTAAGACAAAATTTGAATGATATATGCATTTAAATTAAAACATATTTCTATGGTACCAGCACAATGTCCTTAAAATATAATGTAATTTAATTTCCTTTTGGTATGAGAGCCAAGCAGGCTATAAAACAAAAAGTCTAACGTAGTAGTATAAAATCTATATTATAGACTAGTAGCCCAGGCTGTGGGGAAAAAGGGTGATTTTACACTGTAATTGTTGTAATGGGTAATTTGTATAGATTATGAAAGTACTCTAAAAGACCTTCAATTTGAGCCGGTATATGTTCAATTTAATTTATTTGTTATTGCAAAAATGACGAATGAAGGCCAAAAATAAAAAACGTAATATTTATTGCAAAATAATTTTTTTTATTTCAAATATATTACGAACCGAATGAGCCGTAGTAGGCCTAGATCGCTTAATTTGTTGCTAAGATACGTTAATTAGTTTATCCCATGACCTTCAACTTTGAATGCTCATAGAATTACCAAAAAAAAAAAGAAGAGGGCTAATTCTTATTTAATTCTCTTCCTAAAGCCGCAAATTTACATATTCCTGTTTATATATAAATTTACATAATAAATTTTTTTATCCTGTTAAAAACAATTATTTATGAAGTTGTAAAATTGCAGTTATAAACTTTAGAGCTGCAGTTATTGTAGCTGGCTTCGAGTCGAAGGAAAAAAAAAGAGTTTTCTACGACCAATAGGAGCCAGGTTAGCATAATTTTTTTAAAAATCACAGAGGCTTTATTAATAACAATTAAGAAACGAATCTGGTGTTATTCAATACTTAAAAACCAAGTATTTGTATTCTCCTTAAATTAAAATCATTATTTATTTTTAAAAATGACGAATAAAATATACCTTTTTTCAAGCGATAGCACAGAAGTAGTGGTGGGGATGACTTCTCGCGCAACGAGAAAAAAACCAAATCGGAAAAATTTGCAATATCTCTGTGAAAAATGAACTGATTTCGATGAATTTTTTTAATCTGGGGTAACTCTGGTAGCTCGTCGAAATAATAACATCTGGAATACTTTCACCCTTAAAAAACTACCTTCAAACCCCCAAAAATTTTTTTTAATATTCAATTTTTTTTTTTCAATTCTTTTACTTTTACAATACTATTAAACGTAATCTACTACCAAATTATTATTGAGAACATCCCCATTTCTAAAAAAAAATTAAAATTCCAAAATATTTACTATCATTACTACTATTAATACTATTATTTCAGTATTTATCTTTTTTTTAAATACTTACTCTGCCCCGCTGTGTAATCTTTTATCAGTGAAAAATTATGTTTAAGTAAAGTTCAAATGATTAAAATTTCCATTTAAACACAATCTATTTTCCAAAAAAAAAACTCAAAAAAATTGATTTTAAAAACTCTTGGTTAAACTGGATTTTTAGTACAATTCCATAAGAAATTAAATAATTGGGTTAATAAATTAAAATAAACATCATATATACGTATATCTTAAATTGCAAATTACTTTGATAGAAGGAATAAATTAGTAAAACAAAGATATAAACAGTAACATAATTGTAATTTATTTATATGGTTTTAAAATGAGATTCAATATTTATAAAATCAGAAGTATGCTTAGTTTTTATTTATTTTTCTTTTTTTAGTAGGTTGTACAATTTCATCCATCTCACTCTCACATTCTTTTTCTGCGTTATCTAGTTCATATTCAGCAGTATGACAATTTTCACAACTCTCTCCATTACAATTTTCGCACATTTTTTAGGCCGTGATTACGGCATCCACAATGTTTGCCACATACTGTTTCGGTGCTACATTGAAAAAAGGTAAACTTTATTCGTCACTTTTAACAATAAATAATAATTTTAATTTAACGAAAATTCAAATACTTGAAAATATAGGTTTTTAAGTAGTGAATGACGCCAGATTCGCTTCTTAATTGTTATTAATAAAGCCTATGTAATTAAAAAAAATATGCTAACTCTGCTCCTATTGGTCGTAGAAAACTCTTTTTTTTAATCTTCGTCTCGAAGCCAGCTACAATAATCTGCAAATTAGAAATTCGTAGGGTACATAGGGGGCGCTGCAGCTCTAAATGTTTATAACTGCAATTTAACAACTTCATAAATAATTGTTTTTAACGGGTTAAAATTTTTTTTCATTATTTTCCAGTGGATTATGAAAATTTACAGCTTTAGGAACAGAATAAAATAAGAATTAGGCCCCTACCATTTTTTTTGACAATTCTATGAGCATTCAAAGTTGAAGGACGTGGGATAAACTAATTAACGTATCTCAGCAACAAACTAAGTGGTCTAGGCCTACTACGGCTCATTCGATTTGTAATTTTATAGGCTTAAATGTCATATATTTGAAATAAATAAAAAAGGAATTTTGCAATAAATATTACGTTTTCTAATATTGACCTTCATTCGTCATTTTTGCAATAACAAATAAATTAAATTGAACGTATACCGGCTCAAATTGAAGGTCTTTTAGAGTACTTTCATAATCTATACAGAAATTACCCATTACAGTACTTACTTTAAGCAAAAAATGAAAAAAACTCAAAAAATACTTATTTTGCACTTATAAACGGTCATAAATAAATACTATCCAAACATTTTTTGTTGAATGAACTTTGGGATTGCTCCTGAGGTTGCCCTTTATAACCCAACCCACATTACATAAATTACTGGATTAGAGAATACTTTTTCTCCCACAGCCTGGGCTATAGAACCGTTGATTGAATATGCGAATATTCGGATATTCAATCAACGCTAGAACGCTGATATATCAGATCGACTTATGTATTGAGCAGTCGGCAAGACATGGAGACTTGTTCTCGGTGTTACTTACTTAATATATTCCTACCAGATCAGCCCGTATGCTGAGAAAGTTTAATATAGATATATGTAATTTAAATTCTTAAAGTTCTGTAGGAAAGTCCTTTTGCCTAATATAAAATATCCACATATTTCTCAAAAAATCATCATACACGTAGTTTTCCTTTAACTTTCCGAGTGTGTGACATTAATAACTTAATTAAAGAAATGCAAAAACATTTAAACAGCCATTACAATTAGTTAATATTAAATTTAATTGCATGTTATTTAATTTATTTCTTTCGTCGTGTCTTTCAGTATAGTAACCTTTTGTATTCAGATAGAATTTGCTTTGCCAATCTAAAACATATTGGTTTATGTTTATTGGCAAGTTGTATTATAATAATATAACTATAAACATATCTGTACCTCAGAACCAGACAAACGTAAGTCATGTTTAGCCAACTTTTCAGGAGAGTGCAAAAACTAAAAAAGTTACCTAATTGCTTAATTACAAAGCTCTCACTTTAATTTACCTTTAAACTATTGTTTGTATTATTAACAAATAAGTATCCCTTATTTATTGTTTGAGTTTTTTTTACTAAATATATCCCATTTTGTAAAAAGTGGACTTATGTTATTGTGGCTCCACACAAAACCATACTGTAGTACTTACTCCTGGACTTGCGTTATTTTGGCTCTACAAAAATCTCTCATAGGAGTTACTTAACTAGGAAAAGGTGATTAGAAATAAATTTCATGTGCTACTATTAAAAACATAATTATTATAAACAAACATAGATGAAAAACTAGCATTTAGTCAATGTTTTTCAATTAATTTTGAACATTATTGTCAAAGAGGTAAGGGCTTTCCCTGCTGTAGTGGCTTTCATATACAGGGAACTTTGAAATATGATTTTTGATTCTTTGTAGTCTATCTATAGGTATTACATTACCTGGCATATGTTTTCCCCTGAGGTCTGTAGTTACCAATCCAGATGCACTGGCCTTTTTTAAGGCTAGGACTTAGGTACGTTTTACAGGTTTCAAGCACAACCTCAGAGCCATAATGTAGTATGTGGAGTTACGTTTGTCTGGCTCTGATATGGGTAAGGACTTACGCTCTTATAACCTTGGCTAATTTGTAAAGTATAATTTTTAAAGGAGTTACGTTATTATGGCTCGATGTAGAATTAAATTTTACACACAAAACATCAAAAACCCGAAAATCACAATTTTTTTTTGAGGTACAGACATATCCGGATTGACCGGAACATTTTTACTCTTATTATGAAAAAGGGTGAGCTTGATGTGAGAAATTTGATCGTCTTCAGTAATTATTCAATTATGCAAAGTAAGTACTGGTATTGGTAGATGGGTTGTTTCCCTAATCTTTTTCCAAACTTAACTGGAAGGACACTTATTATTCAACACTTATAATATAAAAAAATCATTTATACCAGAAGTTTTTTTTCTTTGTTTCGTTACTCGGCGCGCTTTTGCCTTTAGTTATTTGAATTGGATCAGGTTTGCTTCATTTCTAGTTCTACGATATTTGTTTAATACCATCTTATTTTTTCGATACTATCTTACATTCATAACCGCACCAGGATACAGTCTAGAGTTGAATCTGGATCTTCTGACAACTGTAGTTGATTTCGATAAAATCAGAAAGAACTCTTCAATTGGCACAATAAAATTAACTTTTAAAAATTTTCGTCTTAGTTTTGCCGATAAAATTAGGGATCAAAATTGGGAAGTGACTAGTGTTATCAAGGCAGTTCATTGTATTCTAAGTTAAAAATTGTGTCGACTTTGGGATCTCTTAAAATACAATTAATTTAGGAGAAGATCCCACTAGAAATATCAAAGCATATTTTGCAAAATTAAAAAAAAAATTACATACCTTAGGGGAAAAGGGACTAGTGGCTACCTAAGAATTTTAGTTTACTTAGCTTTAAAAATTATACTGTTAACGTAAATAAAATTTGAAATCTTAGTACTTCAAACTCTATTTACGAAAAATTTTTAAACAGAACAAAAAAAAATAAAACGGTTTTTCAGACTTCTTAAATTAAATTAAATTAAATTTCTGATCCGTTGTTCTTAAGAAATTTTGTAAAAATGGATTTAATCATGTTGAATGAGTTTATTTTTCTTATGTAGGTTTTGTAGATTTCGGCTAAATAGTTAAATATTCTAGGAATTAACTGATTGAAATTGTGTTTTCCAATTTATTTATAAGCACTAGTAATTTGGACATGGTCATAAACTTTTCTTCTAGTGCTGTAAGTATGATCTATTGATTTTAATACATTTTAATTTTTGTGTGTAAGCAAAATTATACTACTACAGTTGAATGTACTCCCCTTTCCCCGCTGGTGATGACACCTACTTGTTTCTTTCCTTTTAGCGCAAAAATTTTAGAAGTATTTTGTACAGTTGTCAACCCTGACTCGTCCATGTTAAAAATCATACTTTTGTCGATTTCTTTAAAAGGTCTTTACTTGTGGTTTGTTAAATCTTTCAGCGCGTGCCATTGATGTTGCCTGTGGCTGACGTAAAGATATATTCGGATGCCTTAGTCAAAAAGAGCGTAGCCAACCTCTGCCTGCAATGTTTTTCGTGTTATTGAATTGATGTTTTAACTTCATTCTCACTGCAAATTCATATGCCAAAATGCGGACATCTACGGTCGTTAAGCCTAGTGCTAGCATATGCCCCACTAGAGCCTCTTCTAGTTCTCGATTTAAGGTTGTTTCATGTCTGCTAAGATGCTTTCTTGTACCAACTGCTATTTTATTTCGATCCATGGCACGGCGGCGAAGTGTTGCCTGGGGCACTTGGTAATGCCTGCTAGCCTCTAACCAACCCATGCGCTTTTCCGCTACAGCTTGCAATGCTCGCTCCATGTTCTTCTCATTCCATGCGCCTCTATTGGTTTTTCTTTTATAATTGGAAACCATCTGTAAATAAAAACAGCAGTTGCAAATTTTATGTCATGAAGGCCAAGGGCGGATCTATGGGGGGACGGGGGGAGAAATGGGGATAATTACTCCCCCCGGACAGGTCCCACTATAATTTAAATAAATAGAAAAAACTTGATAAAAATACTATAGGTAAGAGCTTAAAAATATACTAAAAAAATATACAGATACCCATGTTTTTACTTCTATATTAATAGTAAGTACCCAAAACATTAGTTGAGAATTTTGTTTTAAAGGAGTTTTGGGTAAATGTTGGGCCCAGAGTTTTTTACCCTCCCCCAGAAATATTTCATAGATCCGTCCTGTAGAGGGCAAGATGACACAGCTATATCTCAACTTAGCCGCTAGCGCGTGTAATCATAACATGAAAACATGGTCGATTAAAATATAACCTAAGAGCAGTTGCAATATCCTAAGGTAAAGCTTAGGAACACCCTTTTTATCTCCAAAATAAATCATGACAAGAAATGCTACGATGGCATAAATATGTAACGACACATATGGTACTTACATTGGACCAACACGCAACAATGACACAAAAACGTAAATATTTTTTTAAACGTACGGAGCATCCACACCCTAAGGCTATCAAACGATTACTGTATGATTACTGTGAAGGAGTAGATTGTAACGAGCGTGAAGACTGAACGAATAAGGGACTAGTTTTCGTGGTGGAGGTATGTGTCGTCTTGCCCGGCTATGTCAACTTGCCCACCCTTCTTATGCATTAGAGAGTTAATTTGGTTTCCGTATTCCAAATCCCGCTAATCCGCCAAAGACAATTAAAATTCTTAAGAGAATCCACCGCGTGTGAACTCTGCTTATATGACGACTATTAGTCCGCGAGCGTATATAACAGGAATATTGGTAAGCTTTTTTGTAAACTTGATTCAGGTATATTCTGTATAACATTTAATTACCTCTCCTAATTATTTTAAACCACACATATGATACAATTCTAAAACTCTGAAATTACTTTCTACAAAGACCGATACTTCTTTATTTTCAATAATTAAAATGAGAACTTATTTTAAAAATGCCAACCGCATATGATACGTCCTTAAAATAAGACCTGTATTATTTGTGTGATGTCTTTTTTTTAGGAAAATCCCTTCAAAAAACGAATATGTGAAGTATTCTCTAGAGATGGTAAAGGTAACTTATCGTTTGAGGATTTTTTGGATCTACTTTCGGTTTTCAGCGAACAAGCTCCCCGAGATATAAAAGTTTTTTATGCCTTCCGTATTTATGGTACGTATAACTATTTATTTAGTGAGATTCTAAAATGAAGAGGTTTGATCACTGTTTCAATTATACTGTGTTATATACTCCACACTACACATTATTGCACTGTTATACAAAAAATGTGATGAATCTATAACGCGATGTATTATTAATGTGTTAAATGGTTTTTTACTACTTAAATTAATGTACTTCAAAATGAACGTGAAATAAATAAATAAATTCAGAGCGACTATGAATTGCCGTTCTGAAGAGGCCTATTAGGCCAAAATACGTATAAGCAGATACATAGACGCACTATACGTAAAATCAAATCTTAATTGTTTTTTCCTTTTTTAAAAAAAGTAAGTTATTATAATGCATACATTAAAATAAATGGTAAAACATACATAAAATATTTAGGCATTAATATTGGTTGCCACTTAAAGTGGGATGTACATTGATATAGTACGTAAAACTCTAAGAATGTTATTATACAAATTTAGATATCTCAGCAATATCCTTACTTTGTCTTATTTAAAGATAGTATAAAATTCTTTGATAGAGTCTTGTCTTAAATATGCCATTTTAGCATGAGGTGGAACTATATGCTTCTCACATGAATAAACTCGAAATACTACAAAGGAGGTTTTTAAAAATGATACTAAAAAAATCTCGCTTATATTTATCAGAACTTCTTTCTCAGCAAGCAGATATTTTTAATATGAGGCAGTTATATTTGTTAAACATAATTTTGCTTACATACAAAAATAAAAATGTATTAAAATCCATAGATCATACAGCACTAGAAGAAAAATTTATGACTATGTCCAAATTACTAATGCTTATAAATCAATTGGAAAACCCAATGATTTATTCCTAGAATATTTAACTATTTACCCGAGATCTATAAAATCTATATGAGAAAAATCAACTTGTTCAACATGATTAAATTTATTTTTACAATTTTTTTAAGAACATGGGATCAGAAATTTTGGATGCGATCTTCTTTAATTAAATTCATCATATAACTAATACACTAAATACTTATACAGTGTGGATATTCCCTCCCTAGTGAACTCCCTAGTGAAGTTATGACAAAGATGAAAAACGCTCGGACCCGTTAATTTTTATTTTAATAGAGGTATTTTATAACAAAAAAAATTGTCACCCCTTTCATCCCCTTCACTTGACAGCTACCCCCAGATTTTTTAAATAACAATGGGGGTCCCATTTGTCTTTTGTCCCATTTGTCTTTGATCCCAGTTCTTTGGAAAGGGTTTGAAAAGAAGAATTCAAAAATGTATTAAGTTTTAAATTTTGTATGGCATAATGGTTTTATTTAAAATAAAATATACAAAAAATAATGTATTAAATTACATCTTTAAAATTAAAGGAACTGGCAAATTATCCTAAAGAAAACTTAAATTACTGCAGGAGATGCTCGAAATGTTCGCCATTTACTTCCTGGCAGAAGTAGATTCTTTATTTCGCTGCCTCCGTAATTATCTGTAGGGTCTGTATATCAATCCTATTACATTCTTCAATTATTCTTTGACGGAGTTCATCAAGTGTCGTCAACTGGCTCACATACAGTTTGGATTTAGGGTAACCCCATAGGTAAAAATCTAGAGGAGTAAAATCTGGTGATCTTGGTGGCCATTCAATAAATCCACGACGTCAAATCCATCTTCTCGGATACAAATGATTTAAAAAATTTCGAGTATAACTATCCCCGAAAGTTGAGAGCCAATGCAGAACAATAAAACTAACAACTTTCTTTGGAAGCCAATTGTTAGGCCTCGTGTAGCTCAGTTTCTCAGGTGTTTTATCTTAGAAGTAAAGATGAAAAATGAGTTGCGGCTGGGACAAATAAACCAAGATATTAAGTAATCATATTTATTATAAATAAAAAAATATAAAAATTGAAATTTTAATAAAATTAAACAAAAAAATCTTGTCATAACCTTTTAACATATAAAATGATACTTATGTCATCACTAGACAACTTGTTGGCTTCAAATGATTGCAGAACGTAATGGTTACTTGCTGATGTTGGCTTCACAGCATAGCAGAATGTAGATGTCCGAGCAGCTATTAAGTTGTGCATACCTGCTGCAGTTATCATCCTATATGTGTGGTGCACCACAAGGCTTTTTTCCACCCAACAAGGGGGAATAGGAGAAATTTTGCTAAAAATAATTAACCATGTATTAGCCACTGCATATGTTTTAAAATGTTTCCTTGCCATAAGAAAATTAAAAAGAATTACAATATTAAATAGAAAATCGCAAATTGCCAAGGATAAAACAGCTATAATTATTATAAACAAATTAGTTAAATAAAATGAATGTGGGAAGAGGTTATGTATGAATTTATAAAAAATGAAATAAAATTATAAAAGGCAGATATTTGGTTAAATATTAAATATAACTTAAACAAAATAACAAGAAAAGATTTAATATGTAAAATGAATTTTCAACTAAAGCATGTCTTTTATAGATAAAGATCCCTTCTTCAGAATGGATTACCTAAGTCTGACGTCACAATGGGCGGTGCCTAGAAGACCTTTCCAAACAAATCTGTTTTACATGTATTTCTCCCATAGAAGTTTGAAATGTTTTAAATACGCCCTTATGGAAAGTGATACCTCGTAGTGATGTAACGAATATTCGCATTCGCGAATATTCGCATATTTTTGCATATTCGCATTCGCGAAATTTGTGCAAATGTTTTGCGAATATGAATATAAGAAAAAAAAGAATTTGAAGATTAGGTTAATAAAATAAAAATCCATTCACTCCTCAGCTTTTTTATTAAGAAAACTCACTTTATTCTAAAAGCTTAGAAAACTATAAAATTAGAAAACAAAAAATAAATGATGCAATGTAAACAAACACAAAACAAATTATTCTCTGAAACTTTTATCCTGAAGCTTTTAATTTTAGGCAATCATATTGAAAAAGCTAAGAATTATTCAACTACAAACTAAAAATAGTCTATGTCTTTCTATGTAAATAGTTTAAACAAACAAACATAAACAGCCTGTTTTTGCTTATATATCTTTTCCAAAAATATTAATTTTGGTGGAATATATACACAAATCAAGTTCATTCAAAATTACAGTTTGATATCATTAATATTACAGATGGCGCAGTAAACTTAAGTTAATTGCGTTTTTCTTAAAATAACACAATTGTTAGATACGACCTTTCAGCTTAGCAGGGCAGTATTATATATATGTATATTATCTGTTATAGATTTTGATAGTGACCAACACGTAGGACCTGAAGATATTGACCAAGCCCTACTTCTGCTCACCAGAAATACTCAAGAGCTGACTCCCGAAGATAGACAACAAATTGCAGAAAAAGTGATTGAAGAGGCAGATGTCGATGGGGACGGAAAACTTTCGTTTATGGAGTTTGAACATGTAATCACTAGGGCTCCCGATTTTCTAACTACCTTTCATATTAGAATCTAATGGAATATGAAAAGGTTTTCTCAAGAATATATAGTATTATAACATATTTTTTTAGTAAATATTTCTTATTGACATATTATATTGTTTGCATAGATTTATTAATTTACTTTTTTAATAAAATAATGATTTAACATAATTCTTTTACCAAGTGTTTTTGTCTATTAAAATTTGCTTTATTAATCGTATTATCAATCAACCATCTAGAAATCTAACAAGCCTAGATTCATTTTGAACAATGCTAATCAGTAGCTTCAGACTTTGGGGAAATTCAAACAAAAAATAAATCAAGTACCTAGTTCTGATCTGAGAGTGTTTACAGATAATACCAGCACTGATTACTCTCTATAAAAGGCAACAATAACATTGACATGGTCTAGAATTAGGCTAGAAGTATACACAATCGGCACACAATTTGAAAATACATTCAATTCAAAGGATACATACCATATAGCAAGATAATGGTTAAGGATTGATAGATCCTAATCAAACAGAACAGAGAAAATACTCAACTTTTCCGAAGAAAGTAGCCGATGGGATAAAAAAAACATAATTTCGAAACAAACACCAGGATATGACTTAATGTAAACTAATAAATGTGCCTCGTAAAAACATAGTGAAAATGCCGAATAATATAATTATATCAAATAGCCAAATTTTATTGATAATGATATTAAAATCAGAGAAGCTACCGAATGAAGTATCCTCATATAGGCCTTAATCTCTACTAACAATAGAGGAAAGGGGGGGGGGGTAGTGGCCGCCTAAGAATTTTAGTTTATTTATACTGCTACATAGCTTTAAAAATTATACTATTAACGTAAATAAAACTTCAAACCTTAGTACTTAAAACTCTATTTAGAAAAAATTTTTAAACAGAACAAAAAAAATAAAACGGGTTTTCAAACTTCTGCTGGTGGCCATATTGCCCCCTGCCGTGGGGTAAAAGTAGCCACTGCCACTATTACCCCCATGTAAAAAATAATTAAATGCAGAAATCGCAAATGTAAGTTTTGTCTTCGAAACTGGTACAGTGTTTGGGTGGCCATTGGCTGCAAATGCTGTATTGGATCCAGAGTTCTCTGTTTCTACCGAATTCATCATTCTCATCTTCAGATAATATCCTCATGAAGATCATCCTCATCTTCAGATGATATATCTTCTGTGATCTTCGGTGTTCTTATACAATTTCTTTTTGGAACTATTCGCGGAGGACTGGACTCTTCAATGTATATTTTTCGTTTGGTTCCTTTGCTGGCTTTATTTCTCATTTGATTTTCCTTCTTCAGCTGTTGTTCTTCTAGAAGTAATTTCATTGGTGTTGATGTCATTATTTCGGAATGTTGCTTCCTGTTGCTTTTGTGGTTGGATCTTTTATTTCCAACTGAGTCATCTTTTGAGCATCCTGGTAGTGGAATTATGTCAACAAAAGATACTTCAAACTTTTTGTCATATGTCGATCTTTCTTTATTCCCCTTAACTTCCTTATTATTTTTCTCCTTATCTAATCCAATTTTTTTTCTCTTGGTTTAGTGTTTTTTATCTTTTTCTTGTATGAATGATTCACCTGGAGCAAAGTTTTCATCGGTAAAATTTTCAGGATTATATGGAAATATTGCAACTAGTTCCGTCGTAAAGTACGGCTAAAAATAAATTACGCAGGCTCCACACATGGGGGCCAACGTTGGCCCCAACAGCGTTCGTCCAATGTGTGTACCGACAAACTGTGTTTTTGGTCAATTTTGCCGTCAACATTTTTATGACTTACTCCAACGTTGGGAGTTTTCTGTGGTTGTGGACTGTCGGTTTTTGCGTACACATCAAAGGGATTTGCACCAATACTGGTGATGCTGACCACACATTGGCGCTACAGCAGTGTTCCAATCGGGGTATAATTACGCTATTTGCACATAATTTGTTGTTGGCGCGTAATTTTCGCATCCTGCATAAAATTAGTTACCCAATTTTGCAAAATCTAGCAAAGCAAAAGAAAATTAACCAATGATAAGCCTCATTTTATAAAAAGAGCTCTCGTCTTCTTTTTTCTTTTAAAACACTTTAAAAGTGTTTTAAATTAACTCAAAATTAATTAATAACTTGCCATTTTACACAGCATTCTTTTTAGCAAATAAAAATTGCATTATCGAAGAAAATTTCCATTCCTTGACGGTATTAAAAAACAAATTTACAACATGTTAAAATCGATCTTCGACCATCTGAGCCACTTCCGTTAAGTTGTTTAGGATGAACACCCCGATGCAGGTCGGTAATCTATCAGAACGAAGTTTATGCTCAAAAGGCTGTTTCTTACATAAATAAATAATATACATATCTGTTTTTGTCAGTCAGGCACCAAAAAAAATGTAATTATCTAAATGTCTTACAAAAGTATATGCTTTTAAAAAATAAATAGGATTCAAAGCCTCGACGTCAGGTTTACACTCATATATTCAGTCTGCAGTTGCCAAATATCACATCTCTAGTTAATAATCTAACGCCGATCTAATTAAAAACTTTATAATGTAAAGGATATTAATGACGAAGTTTTTATTTGCATGAATAGTATTTTATGACTCTGAATTTCGGTACTAATTTTTTTGTCGGATATTACACTTTAGTAATACAAAATGTTCCAAAAAAAAAAAACAATTACAAATTAGGTAGGGATTAAAAAACTTTTATACATACAAATAACATTCAACTTACCGATAGAAAAGTCTTCTAAATCTTAGTGAGTATCTAGGTCTAGGCGTTTAAGACATTCCACTATATTAAGAAATTTCAGAATAGGTTCAAATCTAAGAAAGTCAACATCAAACACATACAACATTGCTTTTCGTAATACTTTATTAAACGATTATATGGAAACCTGGAAGAAGGAAGAGAGGAAATCGTTTGAAAATAGATCAATACTAACATTTAAAATGTCCTATTCAGCCTTGTTCTATCACACATTTATAATTTGTCAACAAATATTTTAACAACGAAAACGATCTTGCGGAAAAGGTGTACTCTGATATAAATCAACAGAAAGTGTTTATTATTATTTCTATATTTATTTCTTTTAAAGAGTGTTTTTAGACTTTGGATAGTACACAGATAACAGATATTGCATTTTCTGAAGATTTACTCAGATAGATTTGAGATCACAGAGTTAATATAGATATTGAGACGATCTTCGTCTATAAGGTGGGGGTCTCACCAAACGTGGGTTAAATGGACCAAGAGCAGCTTCATTGGTAGACGAAGCACTTCTGTAAATTGTAAGATGACGAATTCTACTGCAAGGACCCTTCGGCCATTTGTGGTTCATACTCCAGTATAGAATAGGTCCGATTGCTGAATGCATGTGCCCAAGAAAGAGGGTTAGTTGTTGAACATATTTAGGTGTAGTTCCTGTCATGAATTCTTCACAAAATTGGCAGACAACGTAAGGAAACCAACAGAGAATAAAAAACAGAGATAAGCAGAGCAGACAATTAGCTAAGCGTCGTCGGCTTCGTAGACTTGACGTAGGTGGCGGAGTTTCTTCGATTTCATCTTGATCACTTGATATACTCATCTGTTTTCTTCCCTGCAACATAATAAAACTTAATATTAAAGTATTAAATTATTAAAAATATATCAATTTTTAGTTAAAATTTACAAATACATAGTAGTAAAAACAGACAAGACAAATAGGAAAAATTTAAGATAGAGTCTTTGGAAGACATGGAATAAAGAAGACACAATAATTAATGTGTCAATTTAAACGTATCTGCTTGTAGTCTAGAAGCACCAATTAGGTCAGATTCACCAGGTTCGCATAGATATATACTCGTTTTGTTATAGTTGGATCCAATACAAATTGCGGAAATAACTTAATGTACCGGCAAGTCCAATCCTAGTTTTATCTGTAACATATATAATGTTTTGATTGTTTATTGCAACCATTTATGATTTGATTATTGTTTGCACCTATGAGTTAAAGTTCATTTATCTCACCAAGGTTATCGAAGGAAATACAGTCGATATTAATTTAATTAATATTGATTATCTCATAATAGGCCATACTTGTTTAATTCGTCCCACCTATCTTCAATGTGCCAATATTTACCCCAGTCTTCTTTTAGTATGTCATCTTATTATATTACCAAGTTTTAGATAATATTTATACGTACCTTAGGCATTCCAGCTACAATAATAACATGCGTAGGCCGTCTCATTAAGGGAATAGGTAGAGGCAACTCTCCATGTTTTGCTCTAGCAGTCAATGATAGAGCAGTGAGCTTGGCATGAACTCCCAAATGACTCATCATCACAGTGAAGGCTGGTATGATATGGACCATAGCAATGCGGCTAATCGTAAGTCCCTTCCTCCATGGATGTTTATATCTTGAAATTATTTGAAAGGATGCTAGAATTGCAGCTGAGAGCCAGGTAGCTGCTACAGTAAAGCTCAATACTTGACGTCTCGTCGCCACTTGTCCGATTGGTCTGTAGTTCTTTACGGTGAAGTAGCGATCCACTGATATTACCATCATTGATAGAGTACTAGCTGTTACTGGGAAAGACTGGAACAAGAGAATCAATAAGTTATTGTTAAATAAAAACAAAACATAAACTTTTATTTATATAAGAGTAAATCTTTAGAATATTCAAAAGTTATGTAATTTATAACACGAGGTAAAGTACAATGACCGCTAGAATCTAATATTCGATCACGTGAATTCAATAATAAGTTACCGCCTATCAGCACCGAACCGTCTGGAACCTTGCAACATCGATTGCGACGAATTAGAACAGCAAATTCAGCAAGTGGAATTATTATAAATATTAGTGTGATATAAATCTTATATATTTGTATTTGAAGTCTGAATAATATATTTTGAATTGTTACAAACATTTTTGCTAAGTACTGTAAAATAAAAGTATATTTTGAGTTATTGTGCTTTAAAAAAAAAATGTTTTTCAAAAAAACATTCATAATTGGCGCAGTCAGTAAGGAAGTGGAAGAGTCTTAAAGATCCTCGTCACTTTTAAGTGCTTGTCCACTATTTTAAGAACCAGCCCTAGGGAAACCGCCTGCAGAGAGTTTACCCGAGGGAATTAGAAGTTAAAAGTCTTCAAGATCGAAGGAATGCACATCATCTTTGTCTTATAAGCGAATTTTATTATTAGAATTACGAAGATATAAATTTAAATATATTGTAGTTTTGAGTTTCTTGAACCGTATTATATTTAATATAAAATTAATATTTCTTGGGTTAGGTTCAATAAAGATATGTTACATGTGGAACTAGATTTTATTTTCCATTGCAATTAATCAACGTTTCGGCAGGAAACCCTTGCCTTTGTCAAGATTCAAAACGTAAAACGTGACACAGACATTAACGAACTTCGTTACAAGAAATATTAATTTTATATTAAATTTAAATATATATACACACATATATATATATGTATATATATATATATATATATATATATATATATATATATATAGATTTAGAAGCTAATTTCAACGAAAAATTAAATAACTGCGAAGAGATAGATTTAGTAACAGATTAGATAAATTAAGAGCTAAAAATGCATGCATTCTTCCAAATTTTGACGAAAATCCAAATGAACTCTTAAAGTTTCGACATTACTTTTAAACCATTATTATGATGGACTTAATGCAGCTGATATACATTACTAAAAATAAATTATTTTTACTTCACGGTATTATAAAAAATTACAGGTAGAGGAAAAGAAGTAATATCTGTATATGGATCTGAAACTAGGTATGAAATAAAAAATACGCTGGTGGAATATCGAAATAGAAATTTCTTTGAAACAAACAA
This sequence comes from Diabrotica balteata, assembly GCA_918026665.1. NCBI lineage: Eukaryota > Metazoa > Arthropoda > Insecta > Coleoptera > Chrysomelidae > Diabrotica > Diabrotica balteata. The sequence continues at coordinate 89,597,924 of OU898285.1, read as the reverse complement.
AACACTCCTTTAATATATTGAAAAAACACAATTCCGAAACTAACTAAGCTAGATTTAGAGCCTTAAGAGCCAGATCCAGATTTCTAACCAAAAAGTCTAAAAAAGAAATATTCAATAAACACGGAAATATCCGCTAATTTCACACTGTTTATTGCTTCAGACGCTGTTTTGTTTGCTAGCCCATTACCAGTTATTCCGACATAAATTCTGGTTTTCCAGAAAATTGGAGCTGTTGCAACGCGTTTTTAATTGGGAATATATTACTTTGTGTAGAATAAACATGTTTAATGCCTGTAAAGAACTTAATGAATCTGATAATATTAGTATTTGTTTTTCATTTGCGGTTTTTCAATGATTTAGTGCGTCAAGTATTGCTTAGAGCAATATAAATACTACAGCCGTTAGTTAATCTAGTGGTAGTAATTACTTTTTCTTATACAGTAGTAGCTGCTACTCCGTTACCATCTTTGGAGGCATAAGTGAAGAACAATTTGTTAATGGAATATTTGAGTTAATTTTCATGATACTGAAGCCTAACCTCTGCAGAAATGTGTTAATGCTTATCATGATTAATTAGGGAGAGGTCTACTATTGGTAAACTGTCCAGGGAGGTGTCTGGTATATTTTTATGGGCGCCAAGGTGATTTGATTGATATAATACGGTAGTCTTTTAACTCGTTTTAAGATGGTACTGTCTTGGTGATGTAATTTGTGTATTGTTCTAGTGATTCTTTCGATACTAAACTTGCAAGAAAGGTATGATCCTTTACGCTTAGAATTTTTGAAGCGTAGTATAGTGATATATATTGTCTTCTGAGGTATAATAGCGTTTCTTCTGCTATCACTTGAAGGTTTCTTATTGGAGCAGTTCTAAAGGTTCCAAAGATTAGTCGTTGAGAAATGGTTTGATTATTTTCCAGTTTTTTTTAGTTGATTTTTATTTGCTGTTGCATAACAAATGCATCCGTAATCGAGTTTGTTTCTTATTAATGTCTGCTATAAATTTAGAAGAATTTTAGTATCTGAAACCCATCTATGATTGAATAAAATATACCTATCTAGCTATATTCCTGTGAGAACAACGGTAGCTTTTCGATTTTTTTCTCAAATATATTCTATTAGGCTCATGTTTTTTCCCCATTTTATGGCCCTTATTAGATAAATTAAAAGAGATACACTTTTGTTTTATCACTTTATTGAAAAACATACATGGCTGAAACATCCAAATAGAAATATGCTTATGGCGCAGCATATTCCGCAGCCCCAAAGCTACCAGCCGCAGCCCAGCTGCCAGCTGGGCTGGCCAGCCAATTATCAGCTCCAGAACTTTGAAAGGAGTACGTCATATCAAAAACAAGCATATCTCTTTCAGCAGAATAGAAACCTTACAACATTTGAGCCATATCGAGTACCCCTCAACTTTAACTGCAAATTTCAGTCAAATGAGTGAATCACAAACACCAGCACCAGAATTATCTCCATTGTAAAACAATCTTGAATATCAGATCAGTCGTCTGTTAGCCAAAGCGACGTAGATTTCGATTTTGCAAAATCACCTTTTTTTACTAATAATTTTTGTTTTGTATGTAGACTCTATATTTTAAATGATAAACAATCTATTGAGTTTTAAAAAGTTTTTTATTCTGTTATACTAATAGCACAATTATTCATACATACCTTAAGGTAACAGCTAGTCTCCCAGCAGTTGGAATGGATAGCCACATATTAGTATCAGCACGTTTTAATTCATCATGTACTGTTCCTAACAATTTGCGAAAAGTTTCCTGGCCCAGTCAGAAGTAATTGAAAAATGTTGTTTCATCTTTTTTCAATTCTTCATAAAGTGTATGGAAAGCACCATACTTTTCTCTTTCTTACAAAATAGGATGTATCCATATTTTTCTTTTACACTTCTTCCGTTTCTTCTGCAATTTTTTATACAAATAGTACACTAAACTACATTCATTTTATATATTCCCAACTGTCAACAAATTCACGTGAAAGCCAAACAGGGTCGTACTGAGGTGTATCATATGATTTTTAAAAATATTTACTTTTGAAACTATTAGTCTAAGAATTTCTTGAAATTTAATCATTGTGAGCAAAATTCAATGTTCTATTGAAAAAAAAATGTGTTAAAATAAAATATTCATTAACTGAGAGATACATAAAGTGAACATTTTGAATAAAGTAGCATTGTCATAAGTTGATCAAAGCATAAAAACATACCAATTAAATTACTCAGAGTCTGAGCAGCTACATGTGCTGGTGTCTTCGTCTGGATTTATTATTAAGCGTTTGGTATGGTTCGATATGGTTGGATTATATTGTCCAACTTCCACATTTTGGACTCGAATTTTTGTTGAACGTGTTGCACACATTTCTGCCACGTAGTTGGACTAATATTATTTATTGCATCATAAAAAATATTTCTCATATCTGCAAATTTAAAAGTAGTGTTTTTGGCTGCTACATAATTTTTTAGATTAATTCTGCCCAGATGAGCTCAATCGGATTGAGGTCACAATGGTATAGGGGAAGCCTAAACACTACTTTGTTTTGGCTTTTTGCAGCGCACTCTAAAATAAATAATGGAGAAACAATATCGGTACGTGTTTTATCTGCTACTCTAATAGAAATCACACTTTTCGACATTGTAGGGTTCTCCTGCATTTTCGTTTTAAATACATTTATAATGAGTTCCTGCATTTTAACTTAAAAATGTCCCTTTACTGGTCTTTTTTTAGGTGGAGTGAGGGTTAAATCAATATCAAGGAGTTCATCGGCCGTATCAGTGGTTGACATTTTTTTTATTCTATTTATCCTCAATAACTTAATGTACTTAGTTGATTGAGAGAATGTCAAAATAGCCTAGGGAAAAATAATATGTATTGTAATAAAACCAGCATCATCGAAAATATGGGTAAAGTTATGAAACTGCATTCTGTACACTTTTTCAAGTCCAAGAAATATTCCAATTAGAAATATTCCATTCACTCACGATAAAACCTCCCCAAAGAACAGCTTAGATTGACATGACATTTGGCATACATATAGCTAATATGTCAAATAAAAAAAAGTTATATTGTACCGATGTGTGTTTTTGCCCTAGGGGTGAGTTTCACCCATTCTCAGGGGTGAAAAAACATACTTTTAAAATAAATCAGGAATTGGATAAACTGACTAATTCTAAACAACCTTTGTTCTATAGAGTTTTTCACTCAGTCAATACTTTTCGAGTTATTTGCGAGTGAATATGTTCAATTTTCAACAACAAAAAAAAAGGTTTTTGCAAATAACTCAAAAAGTAAGTAATTTATCGAAAAAAATTTCTTAGCAAAAATATAGCTTATGAAATAGCAAAAAAAAATGGTATACGTATAAAGCCAGAAGCACATTTGTAGCTAATGAAAAGTAGGTTCTTATTCGTCAAATTCCAAATCCAATATTTCAACGTGAAAGAATAAAAAAAAAAGCACTTTCCCCGACAGCGAGTTTTCCCGAAAAGTGCTTCATTTTTTTGATATTTCCCGTTGAAATATTCGATTTGAAATTTGAATTACTTTTCATTAGCTACAACTCTGCTTTTACTAAGTCTACATACTTCATATAGGTATAAGTACATCATTTTTTAACTTTTTTATAAGCTATATTTTTGCTAAAAATATGTTTTTCGATAAAATACTTACTTTTTGAGCTATTTGCGGAAAACTGTCTAAAAATATGGATTTTTTTATTTAAAAATGATCATATTCACTCGCAAATAACTCGATAAGTATTGACTTTATGCAAAAACTGTATAAAATAAAATTTGCTTAGAATTAGTCAGTTTATTTATTCTGGAATTATTTTGACCGCGTTCTTTCACACCCGAGATGGGGTGAAACTCATCTCCATGGCAAAAGCACACACCGGGACAATACCACTTTTTTTGCCGTTTGCTAAATCACAGCAAAATCCGTGAATAAATGGACTAAAAAAGGAAATAAAACTTTTCGAAACATCAATAAATTAAAATATTGGTTTCTCTTACCTATATTAAGTGATTACCGCAACTATTTTTACTTTTGATTAACAAATACTTTATTTTTGGATACTAAAAGGTCACTACACACTATAAAACTTAATACTAAACAATTAAACTAAACTCTAAAAAATAACACGACCAGTAAATAACTTAACAATAACTATAACATACAACACACTATACATTAATTTAAAAACCAACACGCTACAATTTGAATTTAAACAGACTGGCAAGTTTGGACCTGTAAAATGAGAATCTGTCTGGCTTAAGGCAATAATTTATATTAAATAGCCTTGATAATGAGAAGGCGAATATCAACACGTGGTTTTGTTAATAGTTGGGAATTTGCTGAACAAATGTACTTTAGTATAGTTATTTGCTTTGACGACAACTGATATAACATGTATTGCGTGCACTTGCTACTTTAAAACTGACGATATTTTGGAGATTCCACACTGACAACGGACGTATATCCCTTGAAATTTATGAACCGTCGACACGGGTACCCGTTCAGCATCGGCCCGTTATCCGTTGAAAAAAATGTTCGTTAACAAGATCGCTTAGGCGAGAGAATATATTGGATATCCCCAGTCAGCACAAACTGCTAGTCTATCAACGAGAACTAACTCTTCATCCTCATCAAGAGAGGTCTTACATTCTTTTTGCTTTGTATTAAAATTTTTCATATATCTGTGTAAGACCGTAGTAGGTATATTATACTTAAGGGAACACTGTCTGTAACTAATACCTTTCTTTATTTCATTTAGGGCTTCTTGTAGGTTTTGTCGTGTGTAGCATCTTTTCTTCAACTTGTCACAGCTTGATATTTTCGCGGCATATCTGCGAAAACCTGTAATAAAACACTCATTACAATAAACAAGTAAATTGAGCAGCCACTGACAAAAGCAAATCTTACTTTATGATGGTATTAGATAAACAAAAGTGATTTCTAATGTGTGGGGTGAATGGGAGCACGTTAAATGTTATGTTTCTATTCACCCCACATATCTCAAATTCATGACGTGAACAATAAAACTTGTTTTTAACAAAAAACGTTAACATATAAATCAAAATACAATCATGTTAGATTGTTGTAAAGGTTAGAATACATAAAAAAAAACAATACTCGTAAATTTATTTTGACATAAATTTTGTACTTACCGAGAAAGTTTTTATGATGAGAAATAACCTCAAAATTAATGACTTTGTTTGCACGCCGAAAATATAGGAACGCCATAGTGACGCCAACAACACAAACCTAAATTTTCCAAAGCCATATCACATTAGACAACCTGCAAAACTTAAATAGCCCAACGAAAATAATATATATGTTTGGGAAGATTATTGTTATTATTTAGTGAAGTTTTCTTCCTATTTACCCCATTGTTCCTATTCACCCCATTTTACGATACCTAGCCAAATGTTTGACTTAACTGATTAGGTATAGTCTTTTAGCTGGCTATCAAAAAGAGTGACGGAGTTATAAAAAAAGGATAGTATATAAATGATTCATTTCATTTGTAATTTGGGTATTGATTCCATTGCGTTTCTCACGTTTCTTATCAATACTTTTGTTAATATTATTAACACATTAACATCACTGCTTTTCCAGGAGGTGGATCGGAAGACGAGGTTTTATAGAGTGGCCAGCAAGGTCGCTAGATCTAACACATCTAGACTTTTTCCTGTGAGGTTACGTAAAATCTAAAGTTTATGTCAATAGACCATAAAACTTACAGGACTTGAAAGATAGAATTAGGCATGAAATGAGTCTAATTACTCCAGAAGTCATCCGCTAGGTACTTGATGAATGTGTCCGTAGATTCGCATATTGACAAAAACCGATGGATGGCATTTCGAACATTTAATTTAAAATAATTATTATGCATAATTTGGTTACTTTAAAGTACATTATTAATTAAATCATTAGTTGTAATTTAGTTGAATTTAAATAAAAAACAATTGTTTTTGTACGATTAATAAAATATTTTAGTTAAATATGTAATGTCATTAAATAGAGAATTAAATTCTCGTTTAAATGAGGTGTCGCATTATACCGATTTCTATTTAAAAAAATTAGAAGATTACGTCTATACACCTACACCGGTGACGTCATCCCTGCTCCATGTACGTTATAAGATGGGTATTTTATAACAAACATCGATTTGTTTCGGGATTTCCCTCAAAGCTCGACGGTTCTCGAAATAATGATAATATTCCATAATTTAAGCGTTGACTGTACATATGTACAGATATATGTGACATATATTTTAGTCCACCTTATTTAATTAGTATTTAATTTCTTTATCTTAAAATACTGCGTACTTAACCACTATTTGGTACTATATTGTAAACTGTAACATTTAATCGGTTTGTCCCGTATATTAGCCCGTTCGCACACAAACAGTGGTCAGGCGTTCAGAGTTCTGAATAAATAAATTTGAATGTGTCGACAGCGATCTGTCCTATTCTGTTGATGATAGGGACACAGTATATTGCTTAAAAAGAATTCTTTTTAAGCAATATACCGTGATAGGGATATAATATGGGATGGACTGGTTTGAAGGTGACTTACGGGTGAAACTATCTGTTGATTAATTGTGTCGTCATTTCAGGCATAAAAACATTATTATCCTCTATTGTTTTACCTTAGAAATAAATGATTTACCTTATCTTTTTTTGCTCGTTTTTTCTTTTTACTATCATTCGGTTATTCCTCATTCTTGGGTGTTCTTTTTACAAGAAGCAATATTTTGGTACGGCCTCATAGACTTTCGATTTGCAACGTCTGAAATTGTGAAAAGTGGAAATTTCAAATTCTATTTTTCGCTATAACTTTTATGTTTGTAAGCATTGACGTATAAAAATTTAGAACTGGGTGCTCTTGAATTTGAGAAGTTTTAATTTGATGCACACTTTGATATAACTGATAGCTAGAAGACGTCACATATGCTACATATGTGGCATACATTTGCACTTAACTTTTTTGCTCTTTAAATTAGCGCTATTTGTAATAAAAAATATTAAATATATATTATTTTGGCAAAAAAGGTATACTTGTTATTAACTTAACAGTTTTGCAAGATCAGCAGATTTACAAATCAGCTGTATAATTCTGATTTAACGCAATTACTACAGGTAACGAAGGAAAAATAGACAAAACAAAAATACTTCTGAATTTTGGTATAAAATGCCTTTAACTGAAGTTAATAGTTAATGAAATATTAAAGAAAATAAATATATCAGTAGAATAATTAATAATTGACCTCGACAAAATATCCTACAAAATACAAGTAAGGACCTTACTAACATATTTTTGTGATCCTATTTCTTTACATATTTCCTAATCTTTTATATAGGTAGTCAAACCACATCTAAACGTTTTGGTAGAATTAAATTTAGTTAACGTTCGCCATTCCGTTTGGAAAAATCTAAAATTAGTTGAAACTTACAGACCCATATCTTTATTATCTTGTGTACAAAAAACTCTAGAGAGGATAATTAAGGCTAGGTTAGAATGGTGGTTACTAGAGCAGAACCTTCTACCCAAAGAACAACACGGATTCAGGAAAGGTTTTGGTGCTTTGGATGCATTGGCTACCCTAGTTGTAAACATTCGAAACAATTATTCCCGTAACAATTACTTACCAGCATTATTTCTTGATATGGAAGGTGTTTATGACTCCGTGTGTCTAACAGCACTTAAAGAAAAAATGACAAGAACATTTCCAATTCCAGCCCAATTTGCCGCTACTATTGTTAATCTTTATTCAAACAGATTAGTTTATTTAAGAAAAGAACATATGCTCATAGGTCCCAGAATCGTAAACAAAGGATTATCACAGGGTTCTGTATTGAGCCCTATTCTGTTTAATATGTACGTAGCGGATTTGTACAATATTAAAATAAATAACATACCATTCAACCTCATACAATACGCAGATGATTTTTGCATTTACACAGAATACAAAGAATATTAAAGAGCAATTAAAAACTTGGATAGTATCTATCAGCTACTTCAAAATGGCTCCATAAAAACAATTTTGAATTATCTTGTAATAAATCTCAGGTTTGCAGTTTTACCAGACATAAACCTAACGATCAAATAATTAAATTAGGAAAGCATCAATATCCACTAAAAAAATAAGGTCAAATACACTGCACTCCAAACTTAACGCATAATTTTAAAAACCCTCATCATCATTATTGTCATCATCATCAGTAGCTCGACAACTGGTAAATCAAATAATTTGAATGTTTCGATTTTTGTGCCAATATATTATTGTTACCCACGGTATATTGTAAAATTTATCAAAAGGACGATAAAAACACTGATGTTTTTACCATTTTTTGCAAAAAAATTAAAAAGATTCTAATTGTGCTTAATTTTATTTCGAATTTAGTTGGATCGGATTACGTTATGCTGAACGTTTAAAGGGGGTTTTCAAGTTTATTAAATGGTTTTCCTTTGAAATGAACCACCAGCCGCAAGAAAATCGAAATTTGTCAGAAAGTGACTGTTTTAGAATCGTTACTCTTCGCGAAGAAGGATACACTCTAGTAGAACTCGCTAAACGTTTTAACGACACCAACCATTTCAAGAGTGTTAACACGTTTTTCTGTTACTGGAAGTAACTCGAGAAGACCCGGTCAAGGCCGTAGAAGGGTTACAGCTCCTAATCAAGACCGATTTTTGATACTTCGGACACTGAGACAAAGGTTTGTTACCAGTATTTCTCTACAAAATGAATTTTTTGGATCGTTATAATTTCAGAATCGGCCAAAATACGATTAAAAGAAGACTTGCCGAAAACGCCCTACACCCTGGAAGGGCACCAATTGACCCATTATTGACCAAAGACCATAGAAGGCAAAGATTGCATTTTGCTCGTGAACATGTTGATTGGAACAATGACGATTGGGAAGAATATTGTTCACCGATGAATCCAGGTACTGTCTTTTTTCTGATGACAGGAGAAACCTAGTGTTTAGAAGGCCTGGGGAACGCTACACACAGTGTAACACCCTAGGGACTGTACAGTATGGAGGCGGCTCGGTAATGGTGGGGGGTAAATAACAGACATTTTAGAAGATCATTTAGTGCCATTTGCACCATTTATTGGGGATAATTTCATGCTTATGCAAGATAATGCCAGGCCACACACGGCAAGAATTGTGCAGCAGTATAGTCAGGAGGTTGGAATTCCTGCCATGGATTGGCCTTCGAGAAGTCCTGACTCCAACCCAATAGAACATGTTTAGAACATCATAGGCAGACGACTAAGACAACTACGTAATGCATCAAACACATTAGATGAATTGTTTTTGCGGTTGGTGGAAATTTTGGATCAAATTGATCAAGAAGAAATCAGAGCGATTATCCTCAGTATGACAGATCGTTGTCAACCAGTAATAAATGCCAGAGGAGGCAATACTCGATACTAGTACACGGTACAAGTATTTTCTTCAACTATAAAAATTTCAATTTCGTCATTAATTTATAATGTTAGTTTGTTTAGATCAGTTGTTTGTTTGGATGTTAAGATTTATGATGTTGTATTGTTAATTTCAATACATTTTTTGTAAAAAAAGAAAAGTTTTTTATTTAAGATGTTCTAAAACAACCATAAAGCAGAAAAGAACAGACAACAATTTTTTTATTACAACTCAAAATAAGAATTTTAAAATTATGCGTTAATTTTGGAGCGCAGTGTATTTAGGGATGACACTTGACAAACATTTGACTTAGAAGGATCATATTGAGGATATGTTAAACAAATATAATAAGGGAATAAATTTCCTTAAATCGATTAATAAAACGTGGGTGGGGTGCTGATGTAGACGTAAATTTATTATTTTACAGAGCGTATATTCGCTCTATTTTGGATTACGGAAGCATATTTTATGGATCAGCCAGTAATGTATTGATAACTAAAATTAACGTAATACACAATTCAGCTTTAAGTACATGTTTAGGTGCTATGAAGTCTATACCAATTCAACACTTGTATTTGAAAGCCTTGGAACCGCCTTTAAATATCACACGAAACTTCCTGACCGAAAAATTTCTGGTAAAGACATATATAAAAAATCAATCATTATACACAAAGCTCATCACTCTGAATTGCTATGATTTGTCTACTAAATACTGGGAAAAACAAAGAAATCGCCTTTAGTCTGCGAAGCTCTGCAACTTAATATGGAAGCATCAAAAGAGATAGATAAAGCTACGTATACGCTTCAAAACATCTCATATGCAACATTGTACAAATACAGATATCATGATAGCAAAGTATAGTGATAATATACACATAAATAGAAAGATTATTCACTCAATATTATCAGAATTCGAAAACTCCGTTGTTATATATACACCAATGCTTCCAAATCATCAAACCGCACTGGATGCGCTTTTTTTTGTCCCGTTGGAACGAATAGAACACACACTTAAGTTGAACTCACAGACCTCTATTTTTACAGCAGAA